>OX352772.1:228666050-229145179 GCA_947095535.1 Poecilobothrus nobilitatus
AGAGACTACACAAATTTAAACTCAATTGAATTTAACAATGTGACTGAAACGAGCGCACAACAAATAGCGGAACAATTTAATAAATTCTTCATCAATAGCATTGTAAATATCAGCAATTCAATATCTAATGAACCTTATGTTAATAACATGTCTGAATTTAGTGGAAACTTTTATTTTAGAGAAGTAACTAATAGGACAGTCTGGGCTATCGTTAAAAGCATTAAGAATAAAAATGATTTTCAGCATATGAATGTCAACATAATACTAGACTGCTGGGAAATTATTGGATCCTTTCTGACTAAAATAATTAATATGTTATTTATGCAGGGTTTATTTCCACATTGCTGGAATGAAACAATTGTAGTTCCCGTACCGAAAATTCTTGGCACATCTAAAAGTGAAGAATTCAGACCAATCAACACTTTACCGTTGCTGGAAAAAATTCTCGAAAAAGCTGTTAGTAATCAATTAAGTCATTATTTAGAGGTTAATGGTTTATTATCAGAAGAACAATCTGGATTCCGTAATAATCATTCCTGCGAGACAGCATTAAATTGGTTAATTTTCAAATGGAAAGCAGAATTACAAAAAAAGAAGGGAATTATAGCAGTGTTCTTAGACTTAAGACGTGCTTTTGAAACGGTAGACAGAAAAATTTGACTGCAAAAACTATCGAAATACGGGATTAAGCATGGCGCATTAGATTGGTTTAAAAGTTACCTGGGTAACCGGACACAAAGGGTGAAAATAAATAGCTGCTTTTCAACATCTCAACGGATTGATATAGGAGTACCACAAGGCTCTATTCTTGGTACACTGTTGTTCCTTTTATATATTAATGACATCAAAAATATACTCAAACACAGTCAAATAATGCTCTTTGCTGACGATACTTTGATTTACATATCTGGTATGGATAACGAAATATGCAGAAAATTATTGCAAGAAGACTTAACAAGGGTTGAAAGTTGGCTAAAACAAAATAAATTAAAGCTCAATGCTAAAAAAACAATGGCGATGGCAATCAAATTTCCTGAACCTTTATTATACATTGATTCTGAAAATATCGAAGTGGTCGAAGAGATTAAATACCTTGGTGTTATTTTAGACACTAAGCTTAATTTTCATAGACACAGACATAGACATAGACATTTTGAGTACTGTGCAACAATAATTTATTTATTAACAAGTGGTGAGCTAGATATTTTGCAGAAACTACAAAATCGGGCAATGCGCACAATACTTAAATGCAATAGATTTACCTCTATTAACTCGATGTTACAAACACTGAAATGGATGAACATAAAACAGAGAATTGAATTGATGGTTATGATCTTTGTATACAAAATGAAAAATCATTTGACGCCAATTTATCTGTCTAATGCGGTAACAAGGAGAGAAGAGGTACAGCCCTATTTCCTAAGAAATGCATCTGATATCGGAATTAATTTTGCTGGCAGTGCTTTCGCTCAAAACTGTATTAATTATAAAGGGTTTTGAAAATTCAACCAGCTTCCAAATTATATAAAAAATGAAACTTCTTTACCAAGATTCAGAAGATTATGTTGCAGCCATATTCAGGGATTGGTTCCCTAATTTAATATTTTGGTTCCTTTGGGGTTTTTTGTTTATTTTTTAACATTTTTAAACATTGTTTAATAATTTTTTTTTTTTATTTTTTTTTTGAAATTTTTTTTTTTCCTAATATTTATTTTTAAATAATATTTTTTTTTTAATAATATCTTTTATTTAAAAATTTTTTTTTTTTTCCCCTTAATATTTAGTAATAGTAATGTTTGGAATATAATATAACTTTTTATTGAATTAACTTAATCATTAATTTGTTATTGGAATTTTGGATTGTATTTTAAATATTGTAATTTATATAAAGTAATTAAACTAATAATAATAATAATAAAAAAAAAAAAAAAAATAATAACGGCCGCTACAGTGACAGTGGACAATATACTGCGTTCGCTGGTAAGGGTTTCATCCCATTATATTGCCTAAAGGAGGAGGTGGATTTAGTCCGTAAGAATCTGACACTAACAAGGGGGAAATTCTTGGTATCTTTGGAAGATTCCCGCCTCCCTTAGGAAAAAAAAACTGTTCCAGCTAAATACAAAAACCATAGATATATTTTGTACTAAAACCTTCTTCACATTAAAATCCACATTGAAAATTTTCCAATAATATAGTATAGACACAGACCAAATTTCAACAATATAGTATAGACACAGCTCTTCCAAGCAGCACCACCATAGAAAAAGTTCTATTAAAATCTCCTCCAGGCGGAACCGCCATATCCTAACTACTATATCCTTCTACATAAATTTGACTTGTTGATGATAAAATATTTAAAATCTGATTTTTTATTTGTATTAAAATACTATCACTTAATCCAAATGAATTTACGAATGGTTAATTTGAATGCCATTGAGCGCTAGTTATAGTTTCATTAAAACCAGGATCATTGAAAAGCTTCATTTTAATTTGTGGTTAGTAAATACCCAAGGGATTTGAGATATTCCTTATTTTCAAATGATAAACTTTTTTATATTGTAATTATGAGGTGACACCTCCTATTCTTTTGAATAACTTTAATGAATGAAACTGTTGGTTCTTACTCTGTGAAGGTATATAAATAGAATTGATGTTGCTGACTTTCATAAAATTTTATAATTTTTTAGGTTTTAAATGTGATGTAATTGTTATTGTTTTCCACGAAAATGAAGTAAATTACCGTTCTGGTCAAGCAGTTTTATAGTAATAAAACTTATCTGATTAACGGTTACCCCTAAATAAATTACAGTCTTAGGAATTTAAACTATTTTATAGCCAGGACTGATGTTAATAAAGAATTCTGCAAAATGTGAGCTTCTTTTCTATTAATATAATTTCCGGGAATAATTTTGCATTTTACTCTTATTATATTTATTTTATTGATGTCAACGAAAAGATCTGAAGTATGTCATTTGTTTGCTAATAATCTTTTTCTACTAAAACCTAACAATCTGCCAATAGTATCTTCTCTTTCAAACTGAATTTCCTTATCAACAAAAATTTGGTATTTTAATCTATTATTATTAGGTCTTATTAACTTTGCATTGTCTGTTTTAACGATATCTAACTTTTTCTGAGAAATGTTTCAATATTTTCAACTTCATATGAACCTGAGGCAATTATGGTGGATTTATCAACAATAAGAAATTTGTTATTTTCCTCATCGGTATTGAATTATATGTTTGAAAATTTTATGTTTGAAAATGTTAAACTACAGTTATATTATTTCCCATTTACGTTTAACACCTTTCCAAGCCCTTTCTGCAAGTATATTATCAAGTATATGACGTTGATTTTGATCAGTGTTTTGAGAATATGCTATATCATGTTCACGGCAAGCCTCATCTAAACCGTTAATTCCTTTATCACCTCGAGCTAACTGTTTTGTTAGCTTTGCTCCAGGTCCGCAATAATTATAACCTGGTAAATGTGCTTCAAATAGTAATTTATTTATTAGCTAATTAATAATACCTCTTCCAACAAAAATTGGTTTATTACTACTTGAACATTTATTGTTGCGATACATGTTGTGAAGTTTAGTTTAAGAAAGTTAGTCAAACATTAATTACCTTTTAAAAAACTCATCACTTTTATAATATATTAAATAATTAACACAGATGTATTTAATATTTCAAAAATTGTTTCAATTTATTTAAATCCTTATAAATTAATTAACATGTGTATAAGAATAAAATATTATTCTTATAATTTTCTTAGACGTATTCTATATATACACTATTTGCAAACTTCGATGTTTTTAATTCAAACGGTTTAGAGTGACTGACTTTTTTTTTCTTTATTTATTTTTTTATAAATTCAACATAGTTAAACTCTAGAAATTGAAAATTTACATTAATTTTTTTTTATTTATTTTTTTTTTAAATTCAACATAGTTAAATTCTAGAAATTGAAAATTTACATTTACATAATTTGTTACAGACTTTAGCAAAAACAACTGTGTGGTCTAATAATTTTTTTTTAGAATATACAGACGTGTTAAAAAAAGAAAAGAAAAATTAATTTAAGATTCAATATTCAAAATTTACCTAAATCTAGTATTTCAATATTATATAACAATTTCAAATCTTATATTCTAAACAGTTTGCTTTATCAATATTTTTTTTTTTTACATTATGGTTCATTTTTGTTATTTTATACATTTTGATTCCATACCAATTAACATTGTAAACGATAAAACAGGTTATTATTACATATACCTATACTATTATGCATTATTATTTAACTTCCTTTTTTTTTAATAATTTTTAAATTTAGTTAAGTATTAGCTCTGTTAGTTTAAGTTTGTGTTTAGGAGAAGATCTCTAATATTTTTCTTAAATAAACTAAATGAGGACATGAGTTCATTACTTAAATAATTAAAGGCACTTAAACTTGGGCATACAACTTTTTTTTGTTTATTTGTTTTAAATAAAAAAAGAAAGAAAATCAACTTGTTTCTAGTATTGTAGCAATGGATATCAATATTGCGATTAATTAAAAGTTAAATTAAAAGTTATGTTTAATTAACTGTGACTTTATATCATACGATATGTTCATATGATATACATGCATAATAAAAATTCATAATTCGTAAACAACAATTTTAGAGCTAGCATACTCTATTATTCAAACAATATGGACATAATCACCATAGTTAAAGAATGAAATTTATAAAAATAGATAATGCGGTTAAAGTTAAAAATTTCGATCAAAATTCTAAGAAAATAATCAAAAAACATGGTGAATTCTTTCCAGATAGTATAAGAGGATTTATAGTTGGACCCTCAAATTGTGGTAAAACAAATGTTATTCTAAGTATGCTTTTGGATCCTAAAGGACTTAAATTTCAAAACATATACATTTACTCGAAATCATTGCATCAACCTAAATTTCAATATTTAAAAAAAATTAATAAATCCAATTAAAGAAATGGAATCCAATAATGTAATGACGATTTAATTACCGTCAGCTTCTCAACCAAACTCGATATTTATATTTGATGATGTTCCATTCCATGATGAAGTTCCATCCTAAAGTTTGGTTTTAAAAGGGGGGTGGTTTTGGTTGGTTAAAGTCCAACACTACCCTGAGGAAGCACGTGCAGTTCCTCTTGGTGACTTTCGAGTTTTCCACCAACCCTCGGAAAAAAAAAAATATACAAAAATTCTAAGCATTTAATTAAAGATAATGCTAACCTTTTGATCATATTCAAGCAAGATGATTTAAATTTAAAACAGATCTATAATGATCATGTCAATTCTGATATGTCTTACATCGATTTTAAAAATTGAGCGCATGCTGTAGGAATGATAACTATGGTTTTCTATTAATTGTTAAAAATAGCAGTTTAAATAATGGATGTTATGGAAAAAATTTTGACACTTTTGTTAAATTTTACTTAACAAGAGAATAAGACTGTCAAAAGGTTACTAACTGAACAGTTTAATTGTCAGTCAGCAGTTAGTAACAGAACACTTCAGTTGATACTTTGCAGTTAATAATTGAATAGATCAGGTCACTTAAAAAAATGGATGAGCAACTTATGATAAATTTAATTAAAATTCGTAAAAGTTTAAAAAGGAAATTTCATTCTTTAAAAGTTGAGAAACTATCAGAAGACCGCAATTGAGAAGAAGCTCCAATTCCAAAACTACTGAAAGAATTAATTTGTCAAAAATACTTGTACAAATACAGAAGATTGTCAAAAATACTTGTTTTTTTAGCGGGGAATAATATTTTTTTTCTTATTAGAGATTCAATTTTTTAAAACAAATTACATAATAGAGAAATAATTATTTTCAATTCCATAAAAGAACAAAAATCACAACAATTAATAAATTTTAAGCCGAAAATAAATAAAAAAAGCAAAAACTGAGAAAATCTACAAAAGCATGAAATGTATTTCACTATAATTTTTAAATAATAAAAGGAAAAAAAAAAGTAATATAAAAAAAATGTCGAACAAGTATACAATTTGTAGTAAAAAATTATTGCCAGAAAAAATAAAGGCATTCAATGCACTGGCACTGGTAGCCAAAAAATAGATGCTCATATTACTGATTTGGATGCAAAGAATTTTTCGCCACTAAAACATCTTCCGATAAAGGACAATAAGCCAAATTTACATATCCTGAAATTAAATTCGGAAACTGCAAAAAAAAACAACTAATGGAGAAGAAAAAAACATACAAGCATTTATTCACCGAAGAGTTTGGCTTGGTCCAGAATGGCAATAAAGAAATTTTTTTTCGACACGATTTATGCGCTTTGCAGTCAAAATTATATTACGAAGCAAAACAAATTAAAATTAATCAAAATTTGGAATTTTTATGGGTCAAAAATGGAAAGATTCACTTGCAGCAGGGCAAAGACACTAAGGTATTTACCATCACACATCAAAATTTCATTGTTTTCATTAAAAACTTTTTTTATATTACCGAGTAAATTGAAATTTTTACATTACATTTACATCAACACAAGTTACTATTATTTTTATACCCGTATGAACTAAGTTCAAGGGTATAATAAATTTGCCATTACGTTTGTGACACCTTAAAGGAGTCGAGCTAGATATAGTGTCAAAGGTATGGAACGGCTCAGAATCGAAATCTGAGTCGATTAAGCCATGTACGTCCGTCCATTCACACGATAACTCAAAAAATAAAGGAGCTGGGATGCTGAAATTTGTTTACGTCACTTTTGAAAAATTGTTAGTTTTGTTATTTAAATCCAACATTTTCGGTCGGCGGGTTCGAGTAGCTGCCATACAACTTCTTTGTTTAAATAGAAATAATTCAGTATCTATTTAAGCTAGACTTCTGAAATTGTGTAAATGATGATCAAGTTTTATGGCAACAACTTCTGTAAAATTTGGTTGTGGTGGTGCGGCGGGTTCGGGTAGCTACCTTACAACTTCTCCGTTTAAATGAGAATAACTCAGTGTTTATTGAAGCTAGGAATTTGAAATTTAGTAAAGAGGTGTCGAGTTACATGCCAACAACTTTTGTAAAATTTGGTTGGTCTAGAGGAGCCGGTTCAGGCTTCTTGCTCCTTTTGGAACTTAATGAAGCTAGGCGTCTGAAATCTTGCAAATGACGATCAAGTTTTATGGCAACAACTTTTGCAAAATTTGGTTGTGGTGGTGGGACGGGTTCGGGTAGCTGCCGTACAACTTATCCATTCAAATTAGAATAACTCAGTGTCTATTGAAGCTAGGAACCTGAAATTTAGTAAAGAGGAGTCGAGTTCCAGGCCAACAACTTTTGTTAAATTTGGTTGGTCTAGAGCAGCCGGTTCAGGCTTCTTGCACCTCTTGGAACTTAATGAAGCTAAGCGTCTGAAATCTTGCAAATGATAATTAAGTTCTATTACAACAACTTCTGCAAAATTTGCCATACAACTTTTCTTTTCAAATGAAAATAACTCAGTGTCTATAGAAGCTAGCTATCTGAAATTTAGTGAAAAAGTGTCGAGTTGCATGCCAAAAACTTTTGTAAAATTTGATTGGTCTAAAGTAGGCGGTTCAGGCTTCTTGCATTTCTTGGAACTTAATGAAGCTAGGCGCAATAGATTTGGGTCTGAATTTGGTTTTGAATTTACATAAATATATCTCTGTATTTCGGTACTAAAACATCTGAATGTTTTTAAAAGATGATCAAGTTTTATAGAAACAGGATATATTACGTTCATACGGGTATCCCAGAGTTGACACAGTCTACTCTACTGCACTCTTCCTCGTTTTTGAAATAAAATTACCATTGTTAGATGCAGAGTATTATAAGATATATCAGCTAATTCCTATTCCTATAACTAGGACTAATAAATTTATATATATTCAACCTTCTAATAAGTATTTATTACTAAACGAACGTCGAGATAGATACTCAGCGATGAGCGAAATTGATATAAATTTGTGCAGAACTTGGAAATCTGATCATCTTTTATGCAGATTTAATTCACCAATCTATAGCCTAACCTCTAATGTTAGTCGATGTGAAATGGAATTGTTATCATTAGAAACAAGGTTATCTCCTTTTTGCAAAATAAAGAGCTCAACAATAGATATAAAATGGATTAAAATGCATACAAACAATCATTGGATTTATACTTTAGAAAAAGAAAGTATAGTCGATTTAGTTTGTGGTACTCATTTCGAAAAGATTTTATTGACTAGAAATGGGATTCTTCGTTTAAACCAAGGTTGTGCAATTAAAGGTTAAACCAAGGCTGTGCAATTAAACACTCCAGTATATTCATATCATCTAGTCAAGGATTCACAGGAAATATAACATCATCTTTTTTAATAGTATCAGAAAAACCACATGATATTCTAGCTAATTATTTCAACAGTTCTGAAAATATGAATAAAGGTTTAAACAATTTGTCAATCTTAGAGGACGAAATAACATCAGCTGATATTCAATCATTGTATGCTAAAATAGAGGCGCAACGGGATTAAATAACAGCCACTAGAAATATAACCACCCATGATGTTCATCATTATGTAATGGTTTACATAACGCTTGTACTTATTATTGGAATAGCTGTTTACTGTTTCTTTAGACGCTATAAAAGAATTGTATTATCTACACGCGAAAAAACAACTTATGCAAAATTGTTAGTTTTGGTATTTAACTCCAGCATTTTCGCCCGCCGGGTTCGAGTAGCTGCCATACAACTTCTTTCTTTAAATGGAAATAACATAGTGTCTATTCAATAGAGGTATATGAAATTTTACGAATGATGATCAAGTTTTATGGCAACAAATTCTGTAAAATTTGGTTGTGGTGTTGCGACGGGTTCGGGTAGCTGCCATACAACTTCTCTTTTTAAATAAAAATAACTCAGTATCTATAGAAGCTAGCTATCTGAAATTTAGTGAAAAAGTGTCGAGTTGCATGCCAAAAACTTTTGTAAAATTTGATTGGTCTAAAGCAGCCGGTTCAGGCTTGTTGCATTTCTTGGAACTTAATGAAGCTAGGCGCAATAGATTTGGGTAGCTGTCATACAACTCCACAATTTACATAAATATATCTCTGTAGTTCGGTACTAAAACATCTGAATGTTTTTAAAAGATGATCAAGTTTTATAGAAACAGGATATATTACGTTCATACGGGTATCCCAGAGTTGACACAGTCTACTCTACTGCACTCTTCCTCGTTTTATTAAATATTTAAAATTAACTTATTCTTTTACATTGATACATATATCGCTTATAAAACTATTAATAAATTTTTTAATTTTTTCTAATTCTTTAATTTACATATAACAAACGGTACAAACACTATATAATTTATTTTTAAATTCAAAATTCATGATATTAAGCACGTGTTCCAATTTTTATTTTTTTATTTTTTGGTTATATAAAGCTTTTCTTAATTTAAAAAAAAAAACAAAAAATTAAAATTTATCAACAACATTTTATTTATTTAATAGATGAAATGGTAATTCTAACCTATTTCTTATTTATGCACTCTTTTGCAATTTCTATAAATACATTTGTTAACAGGTGATTACTGGTTTCTCATTTCTTTTTTTGATATTCAAAAAAAGATTATGCTTATAAATGGAATACGTATGGATTATATTTGTTTGTTTGGCTCTGTCAATGGGTCGTGAGATAGAAAATATAAGAATTAACTTAAAAGTGTCTCCTTATACGAGTGTAGATCAAAAAGTAATATAGAAAAATTATAAACATAATATATTTAAATAACCAAAGTCACCCTAATAAAGCATATAATCTAGACAAATTTATTTGTAGTTATAAATGTGAAGTACATATTGTTGTTGTAACATAAATCTGGCTAAAACAAACGGAAAACCAATTTTTTTTAATTTATCTGCATTTATAGGTTATTTCTCAAATAGAAAAAATGTACATGGGGGCGTGGTTATTTATGTGAACGGATGCTTAAGTAGTTCGCTACTTTTTGAGGAAGAATTTCAAAAGTCTAATATTTTAGGGATAAACTTAGGCAAAGAAAATATTAATGTTTTTTCAATATATAGATCACAAGACACAAAGGTAGATGATTTTATTGCTAAGTTAGAGGAGATTACTACTACATTCAAACAGTCTATATTTATAGGACGTTTCAATTTAGATTTATTGAATAAACATAGTTATGAAATCATAAAGTATGGCAATATGCTACTAACAAACGGATTCGTAATTTATAAGAAAATCACAGAAGATTTTGGTACTATAATTGGAAAAACTTCAAAAACGTTGATAGACCATTTTTTACAGATATGATCAACAAACAATATTTTTTCCATATAGTTGATACACCTATGTCTGATCATAAATTGTTTTAAATAAGTGTATAATCTAAAACAGTTGTTGACTTTGACAGACTTGCTAGTGACAATTTTTTCACGATAATTTTGATTACTATTATTTCTAAATTAAACTCTTTAATAAAAACATGTACAAAAACAATTCCCATAAAAAACAAACAAAACAAACGGAGTAGATAACAGATGAGATAATAAATGAAATCAAAATTCGCGATTCTTACTATAAATTTAAAAGGAAATATTCTAATGACAAGAGTATAGAAGAAGTGAATAAAAATAAAGTATCCAAATTCATATTTCAGGTCAAAAAGCAGTACTTTTCAAATAAATTAGCCGTTGAGTCAATCAAAATTAAAAAAATGTGAGCGATTTCTAGATAACTAATGTTTATAATATAAACATATTTCTTCCACTAGAATTAATGAAATTATATATGTCAATAAAAACATTAGTAATAAACAGGACATTGCAACCATTATGAACGATTTCTTCATTAATATTACAACTCCAATTAGTATTTCTCAAGATCCAATTAATCACGATTATATAACTTTTCAAGAAATATATATGAACCATTGCAGTTAACACGAACTGACAATAGTGAGGTAAGAAATGTAATAAATATGTTATCGGCAGTTGGCACTGGTTATGACTGCATTTCAACAAAGTTTGTCAAAAAATTTGCTGATGACTTAACCCCTGTTTTGGTAAAGTTTATTAACAAAATGTTTCAAACTTTTGTTTTCCCAACCACACTGAAGAGTGCAATTGTTACGCCCATTTTTAAAGATGGGAGCAAAAGATATCCCAATAATTACCGGCCAGTATCTATACTGAGTGTACTTTCTATGATATTTGAAATTATAATAAAACTCGTTTACATAAGCTTATAGCAAATAACAACATTTTAAATAAAGAACAGTATGGTATTGAAAATAAATCTAAAACGACGGCAGCTTGTCTAAGCTCAACGGAGTTAATATTTAAAAATATGAACAATAAGATATACGTTTGTTGCGTTTTTCTTGATTTGAAAAAAACATTTGATTATGTCGACCATGATGTTCTTCCTTTAAAGCTTTCAAACTTGTAGTTTGATTTAGATCAAATTGGCCTTTTTAAACCTTATCTCTCAAATATAATGCAAAAAGCACGTATATGGGATGTATTTTGTAGTTATAAAGAAATAAATAAAGGGGTTCCACAGGGATCAATTTTGGGTCCTACTCTATTTAAAATTTACATAGAGGACTTAACTAGGTTAAACTCAAAACGGTCAACACAATTATATGCAGACGATGCTGTATTAAAATATGCGAAAATAGTGAGGAGGAACTGAGGGGTGCTATTCAACATGACCTTGACATAATAGAAATATGGCTTACAAAAAACCGTCTGGCCCTTAATATTAAAAAAATAAAAATTATGTTGTTCCAAAATAAAATTTTTAATAACCCAAATTTTCATTTCCGAAGTAATATTATTGAGGCTATGGAATCTTTCAATTATTTTGGTTTTATTAGACAATAAAATAAAATAGCATGGGCACATTAACGCAATGATCGAAAAAATTTCTCCGTTCATCTTCATTTTAAGGCGATTGCAGAAGTTTTCAACTAAATAAGGTATGCATCAAATATATTGTGCCTATATAAAATCGCACTTTTATATTTGATAATATTACTCTTCTAACTTATTATATTCATACCCATACATTAGTTTTAGTAGTTAATATCAAAGGGAACTTTATTTAACAGCGTTTAAAATTATTTTCAATGAGATCAAACATAATTTCATACTTAATAGAAATTTTGATATCTGTTTGAACGACTAAAAAATAAATAAACAAAAACGCTTATTTAAGTTTAGAATTCAAATTTATTAGTGAAAAAATTTACTTAAAACTACGTCTATAAATACAATTTAATTTTCCATAACAATTATACAAAAAAATTACCTTTACATTATGCAACGAATTTAGCTGACACAACAATTTTTTTTTATTTTAAAATAATTAAAATTATGAATGTACAATGAATTAGGTCAGTACAATAACATTAAAGGTATTTTTAAACTTTATAAATTTAGATGAAGTATGTTAAACAATTACAACATAAGCAATATTAAAGTTAGTTCTAAAGTTATTATATAAATTAATGTTAAGTTTATAATGTTAAAGAAAAGAAAAACTTTATGTTCTGCGAACATTCTCCCCTACGAAATGAATTAATAATTGAATGGCTGTTCACAAGCGATTGATGGCGTGTTGTTTGTTGTTGGTGATACTGCAGATTTTGACTTGGTTTTTGCATAAGTTGTTTTTTCGCGTGTAGATAATACAATTCTTTTATAGCGTCTAAAGAAACAGTAAACAGCTATTCCAATAATAAGTACAAGCGTTATGTAAACCATTACATAATGATGAACATCATGGGTGGTTATATTTCTAGTGGCTGTTATTTAATCCCGTTGCGCCTCTATTTTAGCATACAATGATTGAATATCAGCTGATGTTATTTCGTCCTCTAAGATTGACAAATTGTTTAAACCTTTATTCATATTTTCAGAACTGTTGAAATAATTAGCTAGAATATCATGTGGTTTTTCTGATACTATTAAAAAAGATGATGTTATATTTCCTGTGAATCCTTGACTAGATGATATGAACATACTGGAATGTTTAATTGCACAGCCTTGGTTTAACCTTTAATTGCACAACCTTGGTTTAAACGAAGAATCCCATTTCTAGTCAATAAAATCTTTTCGAAATGAGTACCACAAACTAAATCGACTATACTTTCTTTTTCTAAAGTATAAATCCAATGATTGTTTGTATGCATTTTAATCCATTTTATATCTATTGTTGAGCTCTTTATTTTGCAAAAAGGAGATAACCTTGTTTCTAATGATAACAATTCCATTTCACATCGACTAACATTAGAGGTTAGGCTATAGATTGGTGAATTAAATCTGCATAAAAGATGATCAGATTTCCAAGTTCTGCACAAATTTATATCAATTTCGCTCATCGCTGAGTATCTATCTCGACGTTCGTTTAGTAATAAATACTTATTAGAAGGTTGAATATATATAAATTTATTAGTCCTAGTTATAGGAATAGGAATTAGCTGATATATCTTATAATACTCTGCATCTAACAATGGTAATTTTATTTCAAAAACGAGGAAGAGTGCAGTAGAGTAGACTGTGTCAACTCTGGGATACCCGTATGAACGTAATATATCCTGTTTCTATAAAACTTGATCATCTTTTAAAAACATTCAGATGTTTTAGTACCGAAATACAGAGATATATTTATGTAAATTCAAAACCAAATTCAGACTCAAATCTATTGCGCCTAGCTTCATTAAGTTCCAAGAAATGCAAGAAGCCTGAACCGGCTACTTTAGACCAATCAAATTTTATAAAAGTTTTTGGCATGCAACTCGACACTTTTTCACTAAATTTCAGATAGCTAGCTTCTATAGACACTGAGTTATTTTCATTTGAAAAGAAAAGTTGTATGGCAGCTACCCAAACCCGTCGCACCACCACAACCAAATTTTACAGAATTTGTTGCCATAAAACTTGATCATCATTCGTAAAATTTCAGATACCTAGATTGAATAGACACTGGGTTATTTCCATTTAAAGAAAGAAGTTGTATGGCAGCTACTCGAACCCGGCGGGCGAAAATGCTGGAGTTAAATAGAAAAACTAACTATTTTGGAAAAAAAATGTCAGCCTCCTAGCTCCTTTATTTTTTGAGTTATCGTGCGGACGGACACAGAGTTATTTTCATTTAAAAAGAGAAGTTGTATGGCAGCTACCCGAACCCGTCGCACCACCACAACCAAATTTTGCAGAAGTTGTTGCCATAGAATTTGATTATCATTTGCAAGATTTCAGACGCTTAGCTTTATTAAGTTCCAAGAAGTGCAAGAAGCCTGAACCGGCTCCTCTAGACCAACCAAATTTAACAAAAGTTGTTGGCCTGGAACTCGACTCCTCTTTACTAAATTTCAGGTTCCTAGCTTCAATAGACACTGAGTTATTCTAATTTGAATGGATAAGTTGTACGGCAGCTACCCGAACCCGTCCCACCACCACAACCAAATTTTGCAAAAGTTGATGCCATAAAACTTGATCATCATTTGCAAGATTTCAGACGCCTAGCTTCATTAAGTTCCAAGAGGTGCAAGAAGCCTGAACCGGCTCCTCTAGACCAACCAAATTTTACAAAAGTTGTTGACATGTAACTCGACACCTCTTTACTAAATTTCAAATTCCCAGCTTCAATAAACACTGAGTTATTCTCATTTAAAATACCCGAACCCGCCGCACCACCACAACCAAATTTTACAGAAGTTGTTGCCATAAAACTTGATCATTATTTGCACAATTTCAGAAGCCTAGCTTAAATAAATACTGAGTTATTTCTATTTAAACAAAGAAGTTGTATGGCAGCTACTCGAACCCGCCGACCGAAAATGTTGGATTTAAATAACAAAACTAACAATTTTGCAAAACTACAAAACTACAAATTCGATTCTGAGCCGATCTATACTTTTGACACTATATCCAGCTCGACTCTTTTAAGGTGTCACAAACGTAATGGCAAATTTATTATACCCTTGAACATACTTCATACGGGTATAATTACGTTGTTTGAAATGATTCGTGCTCTTACTTGCATTAAAGAGTATAATGTCAAGATTTGGTTTTGATCATCATCATCCTAGTCTCAAATTACTAGGAATATGTTCTCGTATAATTTTAAATTGTAATTTTAGTTGTTCAGGAGTTAGTAACAAAGTATTAATTCGTCCATGACGTGTGTCAGTTAAGACTGAAAGGATCGATTGTTGTATGTGCCGCATGCTACTTAAGTCCAATGTTATTACTAAGGCGGCTGCATTGAATTTTTCGAATAAAGCCTGCGTTTGTTTCGTTCTATTTATGTCGTCTTGAAAAGAAGAAAGCTGTTTTTTCATAGCTAGATATTGCTGATGTCCATGCAGTTGTTCACGTTTAATTATGTTTAGAGTTGAATCAGATATGGAAGTTTGCCTTAGAAGTAATGATTATATGTGACGTTCATTTTCTTTCATCTGACTGATATCTGTTTCATATTTTTCAGCAAATTCTTCGTCTAGAACGCCAAAGAGACTATGTGCTACGTTCCCAATAATCCCAAACGCAGCTCTTTTATTCTTAAGTGAATTTTCGTTTTTTTGATAAATTAAATAATTAGCGTTCTCTAACTCCTCTAAATGATGTTGTAGTTGAGCTAAAATAGGTTTGCAATGATCTTCAAATTCAATGTCAGCAGAAAACTTGCTGCATGTTTTCTTTAGATAGGTTCTGGATCTGATTAATACATTATTTTGGTGCTGGTATGAAGATAAATTAAAATGAACAATTAAATTCCATTCGCGGCTGTTAATATTAGTGGTTGCAATGTTCTCGAAGTAAATAACTTGTTCATTCCCAAATTGAGTATTACTGTAATATTCAGATGGTTTGGTTGCCAATGCTATCGCGAAGAAAAAGGTTAAGATGATACTAAATATCATAGAGCTTAAACTGTGACATGTTGTTTTAGATGATTTTATCTTTTTATTGTTCCGTTCCTGTTGAGAATGTTTATGTTTCCTTTTGAAAGAAAATGGATGTATGTCATCTTTAAGTTAAGGCGTATCTGCGGTATCATCGTTTGCCATTTCTATTGTGTCATAGTTAGGTTTATTTTCATTGTCTATAATTATCAATAACGATAATTTGGTTATAGATCGTTTTAAAATTGAGGTTTTTGTCTTTAAGGTTACAACTCTAACAAGAACGTTATCATCCCAAGTTGTTCCAATGACTCTTCCCAGTGACCATCTCGTCGGTGGTAAGTTATCGTCCTTTATTAAGATTATGTTAACAACCTTTAAATTAGGTTGCTGTTGAGTCCATTTTGGTCTTTGTTGTAATCTAGACAAATATTCTTTAGACCATCTCTGCCAAAATTGTTGATGAAGCTGATCCAACAGTTGCCATCTTGTTAGCAGATTAGAATTTTCATTTAACACATTTTCTTCAGGAACGGTTAGTAATGGTGCTCCTATTAAAAAGTGGCCAGGTGTTAGAACTTCCAAGTTTTCTGGATCATTATTTAACGGACATAGCGGGCGAGAATTCAAACACGCCTCAATTTTTACGGTTAAAGTTGTAAGTTCTTCGAAAGTTAAAATAGTGTCCTTTATTACCCTCTTCATATGGTATTTAGTAGACTTTATACCAGCTTCCCAAAGACTGCCGAAATGTGATGACGCGGGTGGAATAAAATGCCATTGAATTCCTTCTTTGCTTAACGAGGTTTTAATTTCATTCTGATAATTTGATTGGTTGAATAAATCGCTTAAAATTTTGCTTGCTCCGGAGAAATTCGCAGCGTTGTCACTATACACATTTGCACATGTTCCTCTTCTGCTAATAAACCTTTTAAATGCTGCAAGAAATGCATTTGATGTTAAATTACTAACCACTTCCAAATGTATTGTCTTGGTACTCAAACAAATAAACAGGGCTATATAACCTTTAAAAGTTTTATTACCTCGACCAATGGATGATTTCAAAGTAAACGGTCCAGCATAGTCCACGCCGCAATTAGTAAATGGTCTGGACATGGTTGCACGAGGTTTAGGTAGATTTCCCATTAACTGAGAAGCTGAAGATGCTTTAAAGCGAAGTTGTACACCTATGTATGCATCCCTTGACTGCCTTTAACGAGTTTAGTATCCAAAATGTTTGTCTTATATATTCCAATGTTTGATTATTACCCCCATGTAAGGAATGCAAATGTGCTTGGTTTATGATCAAATCAGTTAAATCGCTTTTGTAAGGCAAAATTAACGGATGTTTCTGTTTATATGAAAGTTCCGATTCAGCTAATCTTCCACCTAAGCGAATTAGATGATTTGCATCCAAAAATGGGTTTAAGCTTAGTAATTTGCTTGTCTTGTGTAATGAACTGCCTTTTAAAAGTTGCTCGATTTCCTCATGAAAGTATTTTAATTGAGTAACCTTCACTAATGTTATCAATGAATTGTCTATTTCATTAGTCGTTAATATTCCAGTCTTACGATTTGCTGGACTGCTCTGAATATTCTTACAAAATGGAATACAATAAGCTAAGATTTTTTTAAATTTTGTTAGAGATGAATATTTAAGTAGTAAAGTTTCAACCAAAGAAGTATCGACTTCAGTTTTTACAACATTAACTTCAAATTTTGCTTTGATTTCTAAATTTGTTTTGCTTACTGGCGTCTTAGAAGCCTTAAATTGCTTTTGTTTTAACCATGAGGGTCCTTCCCACCAAAGCGCATTGTTCTCTAATTTCATTGGGTAGATTCCTCGTGAAGCTAAATCAGCTGGATTACTGGGCGAACTGACATGATACCAGTTGTCGGGGCCAATAAGAGCCTGGATTTCAGCTACTCGATTCCCAACAAATGTTTTCCAACGATGTGGAGTAGATTGTAACCATCATAACACAATAGTTGAGTCCGTCCAGGCGAAGTTTTCAATATTTTCTATGTCCAACGCCCTGTGAATTTCCCTCAGTAGTCTAGCTAATAATAATGCTCCGTTTAATTCTAATCTTGGTAGAGAAAGTTGTGATCTTAAAGGTGCCACCTTTGTTTTTGCAGCTATGAGTGTTACCCTAATATTCCCTTCTTCTGTAATTGTTCTTAGGTATACAACCGCACCATAAGCCTTTTCAAAAGCATCAGAGAATCCATTCAGTTGGCATTTTTTCCTACGATCTCCATAACCAATCCATCTCCAAATTTCTATTTTCCTCAGTGATGGTAGTTCTTCTCTAATTTGTTGCCATTCCTTTTGAACATGAGTTGATACTGGATGATCCCAATCAGTCTCTTCCAACCATATTTGTTGGAATAGAAATTTGATTTTTATCGTGACTGGAGATAACAATCTAATTGGCTCAAAAATTCGAGCAGCCTCGGATAAGATAGATCGTTTTGTAGATGTTTCTGACATTGGTTGAATATTTATGTTGAATTTTAGTCTGTCGCTTTTTGGTACCCAATAAATTCCTAAGGCCTTAACAGCTTCTCCATCATCAAATGTTTTATTATTTGCACAATCTCTTAGTTCTGGTGGTATTTGTTTCAATAAACGAGAGTCGTTACAATTCCATTTACGTAGGTTGAAACCTCCAGCTTTTAACAAATTAATTAACTGACTACTAGCTGAAGCAGCTTCCTCGTAACTTGTGCTCCCGAAACTACATCATCCATATAGGTATCCTTATAAATCGCCCTGGTCGCCAAAGGATATAAGTAGCCATCGTCTGAAACGAGTTGGCGCAACGTTCTTATAGCTAAGAACGGAGCCGGCCCTGTTCCATAAGTGAAGGTTGTAAGCTTATATTCCTTAATCGGCTCGCCTGGTGACTCTCTCCACAGGATTCTCAGGAAATCTTGATCTCGGCTACCTACGCGAATTTGACGGTGCATTTTTTCAATGTCCGCTGTAAATACCACCTTGTACTTGCGCCATCGCATCAATATTTCGGATATATTTTGCTGCACGTTTTCTCCAGTCAACATTATGTCGTTAAGACTTTTGGACGAATTTCGTTTAGTTGAAGCATCGAAAACTACTCTTAATTTAGTAGTCGAACTGTTGTGTTTAAATACTGCATGATGAGGTAGATAATATTTTCCCTCGGTTTTTTCAGGAGCTGGAACCATATGACCTAGTCGAATGTATTCTGCCATAAATTCCTTGTACATAACTTCCAACAAGTTGTGCGATTTAAATTTTCTTTCCAGCTGAAATAATCTTGCAAGTTCCAGTTCTCTAGATCCCTGAAGTTCTTCAAAATTAGAATATTCGCGAAACGGTAATCGCACAGTGTATCTTCCATCTTTTCGGCGCTGACAGGTAGATTCGAAATGAACTTCGCATTCTATTTCCTCAGCTGTTGTAGTCCTCTCTGGCATAAGCTCTTCACTTTCCCAAAATTTGGTTAGCTCCTGGCTTAGGTCAACTTCGCCAATAAAACAATTAATAGTATTTTCTGGAACTTCGTTCTTTATTTCACCTGATAAAATATAACCAAACTTAGTTTTCTGAGCTATTGGCGTTCCGGGTCTTCCTTTTATGTGCTTGTTTTGTATTATTTGACTGAAAACGTCGGCGCAGGTTCCCTAACGACGTTAGCTTTTAAATAATAAAATTTTTGAGCTTTACCTATATTCACGTTGTTGTTGATAACTTCCATGAATAGATTACTAAAAGATTTCCAGTCGGAATAACTTCCAGAAAACTAAGGTATGTCAATTTTTGGTAGATTCACTCCGACATCTTGGTTACCTTGCGACAGCTTTGTGCTTTGTGATCGAACTGCCGGAGCTGGAGATATGTTCATTAATTTATTATTTAGTTCTACTACTATTTCCTTGTAAATATTCTCGACTTGTTCAAATTTATTGTCCTCAAAATACTCATAATTGATAGGCTTGTTTTCTATCAGCCCCAAATGAGTATTCATTAGTAAATGCCAGTACTCTTCTAATGTTTTTAAATTAAGGTTGATGAAGGCCAAATTCGGTTCCTTTATCGTTTCTTGCTTTACCTTACTGAATATGCGCTCTGCCACCTTTATTAGCTCCATTTGTCTATTTACGCCTTAGAGACCTTGTTCGATATATTACTGGCAGGAGCATTCGATAAAGCAGCTTCCAAAACACCCGTTATTTCGGTCACTAAATTCTGCATCCTTTCAAAATCCTTGTTTTTGAAATACAAATGCTCCGGGTAATTATCTTTTAATTGTTCGATGTCCTTGTTGTTGTTAATAATGGCTTGCCAGTACTCGTTAAAATTTTTCAAACGTACTTCTACGTATTTTTTGGTTTTCCTCTCTAAAGAATCTTTTTTGAAGTTAGTCTGAATTTTTAGAATCTTGGTATATAACTCCTTTTGAGAAGTGATTAGTTTGTCCATTTTTAATTGTTTTTATTTAACCTCTTGTTTGTTTTCTTAAATTTTATTTTGACCCCTTGTTTGTTTTGATTCGCTGAAACGCCTTTGGTTGTAGTCCTGCCTGCTTATTAGGAAATTGATTAAAAAATGTCTATAGTCACTAGTTCTACAGGATTACTTATTGTTTTTTTTTTTTTTTTCTATAGACACTGGCTCTATAGATATAATTGCAAACACTACGTTTACAATTAAAATTGTATGAAAAAGCTTAAGACACCTGTTCTAAAGTTTTTTCTTTCGGTTTCAAATTCTAAAGACACTTGTTCTATAGAATATCCGGCTCGAAGGACCAATGTTTGAACGACAAAAAAATAAATAAACAAAAAGGCTTATTTAAGTTTAGAATTCAAATTTATTAATGAAAAAATTTACTTAAAACTACGTCTTTCAATACAATTTAATTTTCCATAACAATTATACAAAAAAATTACCTTTACATTATGCAACGAATTTAGCTGCCACAACAATTTTTGTTTATTTTAAAATAATTAAAATTATGAATGTACAATGAATTAGGTCAGTACAATAACATTAAAGGTATTTTTAAACTTTATAAATTTAGATGAAGTATGTTAAACAATTACAACATAAGCAATATTAAAGTTAGTTCTAAAGTTATTATATAAATTAATGTTAAGTTTATAATGTTAAAGAAAAGAAAAATTTTATGTTCTGCGATAGAAATACCAGAAACCAATCATATTTTTATCTTACGCTTTTCAGAACTGAAAACCAGAAAAAAATCTGTTTGTGTACCTGCCTAAAAATGTGCAATGAACTACCACAAGATTTAAAACTTATTGATAACTTGGTACTTTTAAAAAAAAAATACTGAGTATGTTACGTTAATGAGTATTACGTTAATGAGTACATTATGTTACGGTAATGAGTATTAGGTATGTACTAATTGATAATTATGTATTTATTTATAAGAGTGTATTTATTGTTTGACTTTGAATTAATAAAGCATTATCATACCATGTTTAAGTTATAAAAACAAAGTACATATGAAAGAATGTTGTATGCAAATTGATCTAAATTGAAGTAACTTCAATTGTAGTTAAATAGATAAATTGATAACTAATAATTAATAGATAAATAAATTTTTCTTAATTTTTTTTCCTTTATATACATTTATATCCTCTTTTGTAGCACATTTCAAAAAAAAATAAAATGAAAAAATGTGTCTATTAGTTTCACTCTGTCGGTCCCTCCGTCTGTCCGTCTGTTTACAAAACTTCTACACCGTTAAAGATAGAGAAAAAATTTTAACCATGTGTAGGTCTCATAAAAAAATTAGTTTTGTGGAACAACTTTTTCTTGTAGCCCCATCCATTAGGGAACTACAGCCCCTCAAACTTTGACAAAGTCCTATTTTTAAACGCGCATATTTCATGTTCCGCTTAATATTTTTTCAATTTGAAAATGCCATTCGACAGGAACATTTTTTACCTTTGTAAGTCATATCATTTTATAGAATTCTTTTACATTTAGTATTTAAATTTACCGTTATATGAAAACCAAAATTTGCCTGATTTTTTTACCTTTATAACTTCGGCACGCGTTTAGATAGAGTTTTTAAATTTTGAGGAAAGAAAGATCTTTTAGAATTGTAAACCCCCTGTTTATGAGCTATTAGGGCACAAAAATTGAAAATTTGTTATTTTTAAATGCCTGTAACTTAGGCACCCGTTCACATTTTGTTTCGACAAGACATAAAAAATAAAGCACCGGTAAGATATGTTTACGTGTGTTAACAGTTTCTTTTAATTGTATGGAGTTACGATGTTACAGCTTCTCAAAATTTTGACAAAATTGACAAAAAAGACCTAATTTCATTTGTATATATCTCTGGCTCTGTATAGTAATTTTGCAATCTAAAAACGCTAGAAGATCGGAAATATTCTGACCTCTATAAAACAATATCAAAATTATGCAGTAGTTTGTAATTTACTTTTTAAATGTAACGTTATGTGCAAACCAAATTATGCATGTTATTTCTTTTTTCATAACTACGGCATGCTGTTAGATAGGAACTCGAAATTTGGAGACAAGAAAGAACTTCTAAAATTAGTTTAAGTTTTCTCAGAAAAATTTTTTATACCTCCCCTGCTTAAGAGGTATTAGGGCTTAAAAATTTTAAATTTGCTATTTTTAGACACCTGTAACTTAGGCACTGTTAGAATTTTTCTTTGGCAAGACATAAAAATTAAAGCTCCACTAATATATTTTTACGCGTATTAACGGTTTTTTTAGTTATATAGGGTTTATTTAAGTTTATTTAATTTAATATTATCTCAAATGAGCTTATAATAGCTCGAACAGAGTGAAAAAAATGTTTTTACAAAAAAATTGCAGTAAATATTTCAAATTTCCAATCCAAAACTTAAACAAAAAACATATTTAACAAAAAAAAAAAATTAAAAAAAATGTGGCTGTGGCTGCACAATCCGAGAACTGACTATGTATACAAGTTTCTTTGTATATTAGTTTGTTTAATACCGAGCATATTGATATAGGCCTGAAGTTGCTTACATCTTCTTTTGATCCTGTATTTTTATATATAGGTATTACTTTGTTAATTTTAAGGCATTCAGGCATAATACCTTTCTCCAATAGAAAGTTTATAAGCAAAGTAATGGGATTGATTAGTTCCTCCTTTAACAACTTTATTATATTATTATTAATTTTATCTGCACCAGAACTATTTGTGGATTTCAAATTAGTTATGAGCTTGTGTGTTAGGCGTTCAGTTATTGTCTGAAATTGAAAACATTTATCTGTTCTACTTTTGCCGAGATATATAGTATTAAAATTTGTAGCCATCTCCTTGCCAATTTTACAGTAGTACTCATTAAACTTATTGGTTTTATCTATTTTGTGATTATCTGACAATGATATTTTAAAGAAGTCATTGTTTTTATTAGATAAGGTACCATCTGTGATAATATTATTTATTACATTCCAAGCCTTTTTGTTGTTATTTTTACTTGCATCAAACTTCTTTGTATCATACTCAAATTTCTTTTTTCTTTTTATATTAGTGAGCTTATTTAGCCAATACTTATATTTATCTTTAATGAAAGAATTGTTGTAATCCATTGCTTTTTGTGCCAGTAATTTTTAATTTTAATAATTTTTATGCAGTCCGTATCTATCCATGGCTTACTAAATTCAGTTTTTTTTTTTAATTTGTTTGTAGTAGTACATTTCTCAATTCCATTTTTTATAGTATTTAGTATTTAGTTGATAATGCTGTCTTTAATATATTTTTGAAGTTTATTTTTATTTAACAAATTTATTGTCTGATATGTTCGCTTATACATTAAATTGTTTTGTAACATTACTTAAGTAATAAAATATTATTTTCGGTAAAATCAACATTCATATTTATTATATTCATTTTATTACTAATTTTATTTTTAGAAGGTGATCAAGACATGACGCTGATGATGGCTGAGTAATACTGGAATACCAAAAATTGAAACCATTTGATTTTACAATTGTTTTATAATCATGTATCAGTTTGTCAACATAATTATTTAAATTAAGGTTTAAATCATCACGATTGGGTTTGTTTTTATTTCACTTAAGTGCTCATCAATAAGTGTAAAAAAATTGTGAATTGATTTCCTAGCATTCAGTGGTGCTATGTAAATTAAAGATATAACTAATATTTGTTTGTTGTTAAATAATTTAATTGACAATAAACTATTGTAATTGTTTGAAATATTTCTAAATATTGTGAAATCTATAGAGTTATGTATAAACATAGCAACTCCACCTCCTCGTGTACTATGTCTACAAGAAAAAACTTTGTTGTAGTTTTATATTAGCTAAATCAGTTTCATAATCTCCAAGTTTCAGTGAACGCTATTACGTGGATAATTAATGTATAATTAATGTTATCCAGCAAGCAGTTAATTTGATCAGTTTTATGTTTTAAGCTGCGAATACTAAGGTACCTACATAATTTTTAAGGTGCACGATTGTAGAAATTTTAGGTAGTTTATATTACAGATATGGTTATTGATAATATTTGATGCTAAAACTAAGGGGTCAATAACATCTTAATTGAATTGATTCATAAAATTTTTCAAGTTGATTATTTGAATATATATTTAATATTTTAGATTCTTCTAGATAAGAACTTTACCATCTATTATCCATGTAAATTTAATTTTTTTTTGCCTTTTCAAATCCCTGGTCTTTTTTAAGAACAGACCGAAATATGGTGTTAATTTCTCATTGAAATATAAGTAAATAGGCCTTGTTTTCAACTGTGGATTTTCTTTGTTTACAAGTAAGGAACTGGCACTAATTCTTGTTTTGGTATTTTTAAATTCAACCCCTAATCTTTTTGGCGCACATCACTTCTGACTGAATTCTTTCCATGTGCAGCCGTGAAATAAGCTTCCTTTACGTCTTCCGACTCAAAATTAATATCCAATTGTTTTGTTACTTCCTTCAGTATAAGCATCGGCTTCAGTTTGTCACGTCCATCCAATCCAGTAATTTGAAGATGTTTACGCAGTTTTCGTTGTTTCATCATTTCAATTTCAATTTTAACTGCATTTATTTTTATTTACTTGCATTTTTAAAATTTCATTCTCATTTTTCAGTCTAATGTTATCTTCTATTAGAAAATCCAGGACTTCTCTAACCTCAAACAAATTCTTTTCCAGATTCTTTTGCTTTCTGAGGATTTCATCAAGTCAAGCTTTGACATAATGTTTCCAGTTGCCTGATTGTTATTTATGTTCTTAAAGTTCACAGCACTTAATCTCTCACCTGAACTTAGATTGAAAGATTTTTGTTTACTTCTTTTTTGCTTACACATAGTGCAAAACCACAATTGTTCTGGATCCGCTTCAAAAATTTCCAGATCTTCAACAGCCAAACCAGAACAAGTGTTATGGAAGATTTTTTTACAATCTCTATCATACTGCAATTGTTTATCCTTTTTTAAATTTATAATTTTCTTGCACTTAAAACAGTTCGCCTTGCATACCATGTTTTGACATTTAAACTCGGACTTGCGGACTTACAGCCCCTCAAAATTTCAGAAAAGTCCTATTTTCACATTTTTTATTATTACATGCAATTTTAAAATTTTTGTGCAAGTCACAATTTATTCTAAACAATTTGTATTATCTTTTGCAAATGTGCGTTTTTAAAAATCAATGGTGGAATTGGTGGTATTGTTTATTTATATTAATTTAATTTAAGCGAAATATTGGCCATAATGTAATTTTTTTATTTATTAATAATAAAGAAAAAAAACTAATGTTGTCAAACAACAACAACAACAATTTACTGATAACTTTACCAAGCCGGAAATTAAATCGTCATGTCAGAAGATAAAACACCTAGCAACAAAAATATTACTGACAGTAAATTTAAAACTTCAACACCCAACTCTACAAAATTTGAAGCACCATCAACTGGGATTGATAATTTTATTGATGGATCATTATCAATTTCACAATTTCCTGTTTTCAATAAGTCAGAACTCGATATATGTCTTATCAAGTTCTGATTTGTTGAGAACAGGACCAAATTTTGATTCGTCATGAAATGTTTCAAAACTTGGGATACAAATTTTGCAATAAATGAAATAACTAAAAATATATTGATTGATGATGAAGTTTTTGAAGAAACTTCTGCTTTATATGAATTGATATTTAAAAAAAAGCCTACCAACTATACTCAAAGTGATTTAAGCACATATCATCAAATACCTAACAAAATAAAAGCACATAGAAGAAATTATAATAATTTAGAACAAATAAAAGGAATCAAAGGTTTCAAAATATTGGATTCAGTTGATAATGTAAATATTGTGGATAATTTACAAGTAAATTATTTTTCAAAGGCTGATAACCACTCAATCAACTTGACTTATAAAACTAATTTAAACATTTTATATTTTAATATACAAAGTCTCCGAAATAAATTAGATGAATTAGAAATATTAATAAATTCCTACAAATATGATATTCATAATATAGTATTGACAGAAATATGGATACGTGATTCTGAAAATAAATTTTTTAATTTACCTGGATATTCACCATACTTTGCAAATAGAACTGAATCATATGGAGGTGTAGCAATATATGTTATGAATAAAATATCTAGCTCTATAGTTATAGTGGAAGAGTTCCAGAAATCAAATTTATTAGTAGCAAAATTGTTAAAGCAAAATATAAAGATTGTTGGTATATACAGATCACATGAAACTAAAGTAAATGATTTTCTTTTGAAAATAGAAGAAGTAAGTTCAAAATATTCAAATGCGATTTTACTAGAAGATATCAATCTAGATTTGTTAAATGTAAAAAATCAAGATATTATAAATTATAAAAATACTTTACTTACGTTCCTAGTACCCCACTCTCAGATCATCAAAGATTCTTTATTAGTATTAACCAAAAGCTAACTAAAGAAATCGCACCGAAATTCAAAACAATCATTAATTACGAGAAAATAGTAGCTAGTAATCCCTGGACAAGACTAAACTCTATAGAAAGTTTTGATAATTTTGTTGGTGAACTCACCTTGCTAATCAATGATAATACGCACACAATACCAATAAAAAAAAAAATAGGTATAAAAATGAATGGATGACCAATGAAATTATTCAAAAAATAATGATACGGGAATCTTATTACAAACATAAGAAAAGATATGCCTTTGATCCTCATATCAAAAACTTGTATGCGAATTGTAAGAATGAAATAAAACGAGGAAGAATACAGTTGCCTTTGTCAACTCTTAGATACCCGTACGAACCGTTAGTATGTTCACAGCCTGTCACTCTGCTTACAATATTATTTTTTTAATATTTTAGTATTTTAAAATAATTTGGGTGAATTTTATAATTTCTAGAGCTATGGGTTGTAGATATATTCAAACTATATGTTTATACATTCTTCAAAAGCAAATTCTAACCTTCCACATAACGAATATCAATCCAAAACTTTTTCAAATATTCTATAGTACCATTTAATACTAAGCGGTAAATGTATATTAAATTTACTTACTACAAAATAATAAATATAATTTTAAATATTATATTATATTATATTTAAATATTCCATTGACAGAATAATTTCTTATAAGTACAATAAAATACATATATGTATGTAAATACGGCGCTAAATAATACACATCTATACTCTTATCATTCATTCACTAGTGACATATACGATATATTGTAAATAAACATGATATTATATAAGTATGTATATATATCAATATCATATAAATAAAAATTCTTCAAGCAACCGTAATGTGTTTATTTATTTACATTTTTTTGTACTACGCATTGTATCCTCAACAATTTCAAATTATCGAGTAAAACAAGATGCAAAAAATTAGTTAAAGAAATTTGTTAGAAAATTTGAAAAAATCAAGTAACTCTTTCGTCAATTATAATGTAACCATATATTATTAAATAAAGTTGTTAACAGAAATAAGAGTATAATGTTGAAACCTTAATTTTTGTGTATTACTTCAAAAAAATTTTAACAGGTGTTCAAGTTACAGATATTTAAAAATTGGAAATTTTCAGTTTTTGACCCCTTACAGCTCCTAAACGGGGGGTGATACAAAAAAAATTTCTGAAATGACTCATACTTATTTTAAAAGATCTAACTTCTGTCAAAATTTTAAGTTTCTAAATTAAACCATTTAGAAGATAGAAGGGTTAAATGATTTTGCAAAATTTTAGTTTCGCATAACGGTAAATTAAGACACCGTATGCCACAAAAATATATTTATTGTATATATACTTTTAAAGCTAATAAAAGTAGTAATCGTTTGGCGTTTTCAAAATGAAGATATACCTTATACAACTTGTGCTATAACAATTTAAATATAGAGCTTTTTTGAACCTTTGGGAAGCTGTAGCTCCGTAACGGGTGGGGCTACAAAAAAAAGTTATTAAAAATAAAATTAATGTTTTTGTGAGATCTATCAGTAGCTAAAACTTCATAGCTCAAAACTTGCAATAGCAAAAAAAATGTGAGGATCTAAAAGTTAGGTGTTCGAGAGCTACCCTAAGGCTTGGTCCAAACTCAACCAAAAAAATTAGGGAACCTACAAATTACTCCCAAAATATTTTGTGTAAGTTTCAAGGTTCTAGCTTTCTTAGTTTTTGAGTTAGCGTGCTGACGGGCGGACGGACGGACATGGCTCAAAAGTCTTAGAATTTTTTTCTGATCCGATCCATACCTTTGAAGGTATATCTAGCTCGCTTATTTCGAGGTGTTAGAAACGGAGGAGTAATTTTATTATACCCGATCCTATCGTACGGGTATAAAAACCTCATTGTTAAAGCTAAACAAATATATTATTTGAATGAAATAATTCGCGATCCTACCAACAGCAAAATACTATGGAATATTTACAAAAAAGCTATGTTTAATACAAATCCCACAAACCATAATTCAATTAAAGTACTTAAGAATGATATAACTACATTAACTGGCGAACTAGAAATAGCTGAATCATTGAATAAATTTTTTACAAATGTTACAGATGAATTAAATGTACCTTGTAATCCAATAGATTACTTATACCTGAACCAATTTCCTAGAAATATGTACCATAGTTTTAATTTATTTCCTACAAACAATGAGAAGGTAGAAGCAGCTATTAATCGATTAAAATCATCTGTATCTACTGGATATGATGGCATATCTAGTAAATTTATTAAAAAATTTTCGTTCTATTTAATACCAATTCTAGTAAAATACATTAATTTATCATTTCAAACTTCGGTTTTCCCAGAATCTGTAAAACGGACAATTATTGTCCCAGTTTTTAAAGGTGGCTGTGCAACTAATAAATCTAACTATCGTCCTATTTCCATTTTAATTGCTCTTTCAAAAATCTTTGAAATAATTATAGAATTTAGGTTAGACATCTTCCTCCGAACAAACCCGATTTTGCATAAGAAATAATTCGGTTTTGAAAAAAACTCCAACACTAGTGCTGCCTGTCTAGAACTAAATCATTTCATTACCAACAATATAGACCAAAAATAATTTGTTGCTTGTGTTTTACTGGACCTCCAGAAAGCATTCGATTGTGTTTATCTTGAAGTGTTCCTACATAAGCTCCTCATGATCAAATTTACGGATAATCAGATAAAATTTTTCAAGTCGTATTCGGACAACAGGAATCAAACTATTCGAAATAATAATTGTCTTAGTTCTGCTGCAGTAGCAAAAAAGAAGTTCCACAAGGCTCTATCCTGAGTCCGGATATGTTTAAGCTCTACGTCGATGATATTACCCGTCAATTATTAATAGGAAGCGTTAAATTTCTCACGACTTATGTATTGTTGAAGAATGGCTTAATAATCATAAACTCTTATTAAATATTAAGAAAATCAAAATTCTAACTTTTGATAATAAAATTTTTCATAAATTTAACATATTCCGCAAAAATTATAGCCTGGAGGTAACAAAAACATTCAACTATTTGTGAATAAGAAAATTAGTCCATATATTTTTATCCTACGACGACTTAGGAATTTCTTCTCTCGGGAAGTTCTTTATATTTTATATTCATCATATATTCTATCGAACATCACATATTTCAATCCTATCTGGAGCAGATCCACTCAGTGTGCATTAACTAAGTTAGACATACTACATAAAAGAGCTATAAAAATAATTCACTATTATCCTGCAAGATTTTCTACGCGCAACTTATATACAGAGCAATATTTAAGTTTGTCAAATATTTGTAAAAGAGAACCTTATATAGTAGCCTACAAAATTGTTAATAATGAAATAAAGCATAATTTTATATTAAATAGAATGGTTGATATACACAATCATAACACTAGAAACAAGGCAAATTTTTATCTACAATTTTTCAAAACCAATAAGCAAAAAAGTAACTGTCTGTATAATTGTCTCAAAGTTTTTAATGAATTACCAAATGAATTGAAAATAATCGAAAATCTTGCAAGTTTTAAAAAAAGTATAAAAGATTTCATTTTGGAATCCTAAAAGTGTGAAAATGATTATAATAATTAGTGCAAACTAAAATATTTTGTTTTTTTCCTTTTGTTTTTGTTTGTTTTTTCTTTTTTTATTTGATCTTTAGACATATAAAGATAAATTTGTTGACATAAATGTGTAGTTTTGAATTAATTTTATTAAATTATAGCGCATATAGCTATATTGTTTTTTTTTGTTTTTATTATTTTATTTAATAATTTTATATTTTTTGTTTTGACTTTTAATAACGAACTTTTTAAAAAAAATTATGAGACCAAACAGCTGAGGCTAGGGTCGTTAAAAAAAATTAATTATAGCTTATTAATATCAAACAACATTAGTTGTATTATAATATTGTTAACTTATAATTAATGAAATCATGTATTAAATATATTATTAAATGAATTAAATAAAGAAAAAAAAAAATAATACAAGAATATATTTAGAAAACTATATGACGATGATTATAATACCAGACATAAAAAAACTGATTCAAGTTATGGTTCAAAACAAATTTTTACAGACATTTTACATAAATCTTCTCGATTTCTTCTTTCTCAATTAAATTATACCAATCAATCAAATCAGTATGTTTATTGGGATAACCCCAATTAGTTAGTTAATAGAGTAAGACTTTTAATTACATCACATCGTAACGAAATTGTGTTGTAATTAAATGATTGAAGAATTGAGAGGAGCGAATTAAATTCAATAATATTTAATTTAAAAATCAGTAAAAATCATAATGCCGCTTGATAAATTTGGACGTAGTATAGTTTCATCTACTTCTAGAAAACTACATAATTAAGGTCCTGCAGGTATAGGATTCAAATTAACTTCTGAACGAAATTATGATTTAGATAACAAAATTTTATCAAACGTTCAAAATCCAGTTAATGGAAATGATGTAGCAACGCAAACATTTTGTGAATAACCAAATTTTCTTTCACAAAGAGTAAAAAATGCTTAATAAAAGGCTCGTTAAAAAAACCAGTTAATAAATTTATCTTTCAAAATGGATATATATAAAATCGGATATTCTTTAAATATATTTTTAAATAAATACATATGAGGATATTTTACTGGAAGAACATTATAACGAGTTGCAAAAATATTTTGATATTCATAAACTATTTAAAAATTCTATTCAATTTGTTAAAAAAGAATTGTGGATATCATTGGGATTTATGTTCCTACATATCAGATAAGAGTGGGAATTCAAAATTCTGGGTTAGAAAACATAACGGGAAAGCAATGATGCGGAATAAAGAACAAAAACGGAGAAAGACTTATCGAGATATGTCAAACGTTTCAACTGACCATTGGCGGCACTATCGTCCCCCTTAAGGAAATTCAAAAATACAAGTGGACCTCACCAAATGGGAATATACATAACCAAATAGACCACATATGTATAAGTAGAAGATGGAGAAGTTCGATTTTGCACATGTAGCGCAAATTAAAAGAGGAGCCGGCATAGATAGCGACCACGAACTTATCATAAGCGACATCAGATTGAAATTGTATCAAACAGAGTCATGACAGGAAACAACAGTTAAATCTCCGAAGCCTTCAACACCCTCACACCAAAAGCAGTATGATAACCACAATTCGATAAAGATGTCAAGTCACCAAGGAGCAATACAAAGCACTATCAAAGGAAGTAAAACGTGCCTCCAGAAGAGACAAGAGAAAATGCAGAAACAGCTACAGGAGAAAATGATATGAGAAAACTCCACCAAATTGTGAATCAGCTCACCAACAAAAAGAGTACAGCAGGACATTCCATAAAAGATAAAAGTAGCAGAGCAATAACTAATACACAAGAGCAAACAAAAAGATGAAGAGAACATTTTCAAGAAATTAGCAACATTGAAATAAACGAAGCAGAAGAAACACCACTAGCGGAAAACAACACAAACAATCTGCGTATTAGCACTTCCACACCAACTATGGCTGAGATCAAAGAAGCCATCACCAAGCTAAAAAGAAACAAAGCAGCTGGGTCTGATGGTATTCCGGCAGAAATTCTACAAAATTGTCAAAATACATCGGCTGAACTTCTGAGACCTCATATCACAGATACATGAGAAAATGAAAGGCTACCTTCATCTTGGGAAAAGGGTACAATAGTCAAACTACCGAACAAAGGCGACTTCAAAGATTGCAACAACTGGCGTGGAATACTCCCCTACTAAACACTCCCCTCAATATAGTGTACAAAATCATTGTAACTATCATACAAGGCAGATTACAAGAGAAAATTGAACCAGAGTTACGCGACGAGCAAGCAGGCTTCAGCCGTCAGAGGAGCTGTGTAGATCAATCAAGCACCCTCAGGATTATCATCGAGCAATCGATTGAATGGCGGACTCCCTTCTACCTGCTGTTCGTGGACTTTAAGAAAGCCTTTGATACTGTAAAAAGCGTTGTCATATAGAGAGCACTAAAAGAGAAAGGCGTACCATGCAAAATAATCCGGATCCTAAGAGAGCTGTATGAAAACTCCGAACTGGTGGTCATTCACAACGGAAACATTAGTTAGCCCCTCCAAACTAACACTGGCGTCAAACATAGTGGGTGTCCACTATCACCACTGCTATTCACAATCTTCCTAGATACTATAATGTCCGAAGTTTATAAAAGGTATTACATGGAGCTTCACTCGTCATTTAGAAGACCTAGACTATGCAGATGACATAATACTGCTAACACACAAGGTTAACGATATGCAGTCCAAACTAGAAAGGCTAGTGCTTAACGTAGGCCTTCAAATCAACATCAGCCAAACTAAGGCGATGAAAATCAACAGCACCAACATCCATCTCATCATGCTGAAAACGCATTCAGATCAATACGTCAACCGGTTCAACTATTTCGCTAGTAGTAATGACTACAAATGGGGGTGCGGATGTGAGCAACAGAACTAACAAAGCAAGGGCATCATTCAGACGATTGTACCCAGTATGAAAAAACACCCGAATCTCAAGGAAAAGAAAATTAAGGATCTTCAACACTTACGTGAAAACAGTACTAATGCATGGTAGCGAAACATGGATGTTATCCAAAACAATCATTCAAAAGGCACAGGTCTTCACCAACCGCTGTCTGCACATAATCTGCAGAATATTCTGGCCGCTCAGAATAAGCAACGAAGATCTATGGAGACTTACAGGAGGGGAACCCATACTAAGGCAATTAAGAAGTAAAAAATGGAGGTGGATAGGTCATACGCTAAGGAAACACCAGTTCAACATAAGTTGCATGTCCCTGTAGCGGAATCCACAAGGAAGCAGAAGACGTGGGCGTCCAAGTAACACCTGGAGACGCACCGTAATAAACGAGCTCAGCCAGTCTATCTATAGGTCATACGCTAAGGAAACACCAGTTCAACATAAGTTGCATGTCCCTGTAGCGGAACCCACAAGGAAGCAGAAGACGTGGGCGTCCAAGTAACACCTGGAGACGCACCGTAATAAACGAGCTCAGCCAGTCTAACCTCACATAGGAGAATGCACAAACATCAGCAGGAAACCGTGTGAGATGGAGATGCCATATAGATGGAGCATAGGGCTCCCTCGCGGTGTGAAATGGACAAAAAAAAAATATCAGATAATATTGACAGTTTTCCGGATACTTGTCAGGTCATTTAACAGAACAATATATCGAATTATATGAAAGAGTAGAAAATAAGAAATAAGTATATTATAAAATAATAAAATATGTATCTAATATCTATTTGTAAATTGTCATACCTATAAATATGAATAAAATAGATATTACATACATACATAGAATACATATTGTATATTCAGTTTATAATATAACGTGGGAACTTAAATTATAGTTGTTCCCAACTGTTTGACACCCTAATTAAAACATCTAGATAAGTTCAACATAGTCTCCAATAAATATTTTGATAATTTGATTTTTGTAACAAGTAAAAATGCTGATTAACAATAATTTAAGCTTTGCATTTAAGTTTATGAAAAATGTAAGAAATAGAATAAGAAAAAATAAGGTTTAGTTTTTACCTGAACTCTGAAAGCTGAAGTTTATTATTGGCGCAATCAGTTTTTATTACAATTTAGTGAGAAGATTTAGCTAATCGTACGAACCATAACATTAACATAAAATATTGTGTAACACAAAAAAAAACAACAAAATTTTACTGTACTTAAAAATTTTAATTAAAAACTAGAACTATAACAAATGTTTGAAACAAAAAAAAATATTAGTTTTAATAAGATCACGAAATTAAAATATAAGATCAAATAAAATAATAAAACAAAAATAAATTTTATTTATTTTATTTATTTATTATTTATTTATTAATTTAATATAATTACAGTACATTCTAACAATTTTATTTTTACTTTTAACAACTAATAAATAAGATTAAGCTATACTGGAATGGATTTAACCATTAGTGGATTAAAGCTAGAACAATCTTAAAATCATATTTTTTTTTTTAATTATACATTTTTATTAGTTAGTTGTGGGGTTATTTCTTTTAAAATTAAATTGCTTAGTTAATGTTTTTATAATTAATAAATTATTATAACTTATTTCTAAATACTAAGATTTATAACTTAACTTAAATTATACAGAAATTTTTACAATATCTACATATATAATTGATTTTTAACGTAATAATCAAAGCAATATACAAATTTTGATTGGATTGTAAAATATTAAGTATATGTATGATGTATAGTACGGGTGTCAAGTGTATGAGTAATTTAGTGCACGCTATAGAAGATTTTAAAATTATTTATTTTAACACATTATGATAATTGCATTAAAAAAGAAGATTAAACAAGAGTTAACTTAACAAAATTGATGAAGATAAAGTTTTCAGATGATAGATTCCATTTCGTTGTTGTTAATACTTAAAAGCCATGTTTTAGAAACTTTTGAAAATTTTTTAAATTTATTTATTATTTTTATATGATGCGAAAGATTATTAAAGTATTTTAGTACTGAATTTAAGTAAAATTTTTTAAAATTAGTTTTGCGGCAACGAGGAGTTGTGCGTAGTCGAAGATTATTTATTCGTAAATTATATGAATTAGAGCTTCTGTAGCTGAAAAGACTGTTATCTTTAAAATCTGAAGCAAAGAACTGTGGGCATATTGATGTCTTAGAGGTAGTATAATACTTGATTCTTGAAAAAGGGGAAAACTGCTACATAACCCACTTTTGCCGTTAATTATTCTTCTATCTTATTCTTCTATTCTATTAATTATTCTATAATCTACTTAAGTAGATTCCACCCCTACTAGTTATACCATATTTCTTTTTTGAATGTACTAATACATACTGAATACAATTAATTTGGTTTTGTCACTTATAAGAAGTTTACGATATGAAAACCAGTTTTTAAGTAGATTTACGTCATATTCCAAAGATTGCTTGAGCAAATCAACATTTTTACCACTGTAGACTAGAGCACAATCATCAGCGAATCCAGTAATTTTACCTTTCAACTGTTGTAAAAATAGAGAGTTAATATATAATAAAAATAATAAGGGAGCCATTACCGAGCCTTGTGGTACACCAATGTTAATATTGTTGATTTCGCTAAAGTTGTTATTTACCTTAACACGCTGCTTTCTATCTTTTAAATAAGATTTTGAAAAATTCAAGTACAAAACCTCTAAAACCCGCCTTTACAAGTTTTTCAATAAGAATACAGTGGTCAATAGTATCGAAGGCTTTGGTTATATCGATGAACAAAGCGACAGTGTTATAATTTTTATTTAAACTAGTATGAAGATCAGAACATAATTTTAAAATCGCTTCTTCCGTAGATTTGCCTGGCAAAAAACCGTATTGTTTATTGTCAAAAAATGTTATATCTAGTAGAAAATTCAACATTCTAGTTTTAATTAGTTTTTCAAATAATTTACCGATAGTCGGTAGTAAGGAAATAGGTCTATAATTCGACAATAAAAGTTTTGAGCCTTTTTTAAATAAAGTTATTACTTCCGCATTTTTTAACGAATCAGGCCAGATACTAGAATAAACTGAGCGATTGAATATAAAACATCTGCTACATATGGCGCTATTCTTTTTCATAATATATTATTGATTTTGTTTTCCGTACAAGAAGTTTTGGTATTCAATTGATGAATATTGGAAATCAATTAATTAGGAGCAATTTCTACATATCATGATTTTATTGAATTTCAAGTTAAAAAACCAATAGGATTTTGGTCGATTTGATCTGGGAATTCCGTGCGAGAAAGAGATAGCAACAGTTTGAATGAAGAAGCGCAAATGATGCGTCAGGGGTGAATATTAATTAGTAGGTCATTCTGGTTGAGTGATTTAAAAGAATTTATGTGTAGGGTGAGTATTAATTGGTAGGTGTGTCACGTTTAACTGATTTATATATATTTGTATAGAGGTGAGATATTAGTGTATGTGGTGTGTGGGAATGTCTAGCTAGAGAGTAGGAGGGTGTTACGTTTGAGTGATTATATTATATGTGTGTAGGGGTGAAATATTAATGTAGGGAGAAGTTTATTAGTATAGAGAAAATTTAATAGGTAAAGAGAGAGGGTTGAATATTGAATAAGTAGAGAGAGAGTATATAAATATTAGGGTGAAGTTGTTATGGAATAGGTATTTGATCTGATAGATGGCATAATAATTTAAGTAATTTGTGAAGGGGAATGAGTTGACTGTCTGATGTAGATATGAAGGTGTAGTGATTTCATTTTTGTTTTGGTGAGGGTTGCATAATAAATTGTGTGTAGGGTGTCACGCTTACTTGATTTAAGGAATATAAAAGAGGGGTTAATTATGATAAGGGGGAATGATGATTATTGTTTAAGTAAGAGATAAATTGAAAATAGAATAAAAGAAGTATTGAATACAAGGGGATTCGATTGGAATATAAATACTGGGATACCGGGATACTATTGGAATATAAATTTTACAAATGTGAACTCTTTACCAATGAATACATATACTTATAAGAATATTCAAGTAGAACAAAAAGAATTTAATTTTTGAACTGCCATAAGAAACAAGCAAAACGAAAAATCAAAAAAAAAAAAAACTCTATGTCGTTTTATTTTCTGTGCATACTATTGATCATTTATTATAGTATGAGTTTGTGCTGTGTGCGATTTACTTTTTTTTCGTATGTGATTTTAATGTGTACATTTTATGTACAGAGAACAATTTCTTTAATTTTTTATTGTTGATATATTATTTATGAATCTATATCATATGTACATATATGTATATATATGTAAGATTTTAATGTTTTGGTTCGCTTTTTATAGTTTTAATCAAATGAAGGATATATTAAAAAAAAAACTTCCAAAAACTTCAAAAAAAAACTTTCTGCAGATACATTTGAATGAACGACCTTTGCACTCATCCATTTGCAATTTCTTCCAATTAAAATTATTAAAAAGAAATCTAAAATTTCTACTTTATGTTGATAACAGTCGTCATTGAAATCAAATCAGTAAGGATGCCCATGGTTGGTTTGTTTAAATATTTTTTTTAATATGCGCTTTTAAATTTTTTTGGAAATATTATTTTAAAATAATGTTTTGAAACATTTAAATTGATATTGGCATATGCATATTAAAAACGAGAAAGAATGCAGTTGCCTTTGTCAACTCTTAGATACCCGTACGAACCGTTAGTATGTTCACAGCCTGTCACTCTGCTTACAATATTATTTTTTTAATATTTTAGTATTTTAAAATAATTTGGGTGAATTTTATAATTTCTAGCACTATGGGCTGTACATATATCAAAACTGTATGTTTATACATTCTTCAAAAGCAGATTGTAACCTTCCACACAACGATTATAAATCCAAAACTTTTTCAAATATTCTATAGTACCATTTAATACCAAGCGGTAAATGTATATTAAATTACAAAATAGTAAATATAATTTTAAATATTATATTATATTAATGCGCACATAGTATATTTATATTGTTATAAGTATATCGCCATACATTGCAATATTTCTTTAAAAATATTTCCATTCATAGAATAATTTCTTATAAGTACAATAAAATACAAATATGTATGTAAATACAGCGCTATAGAATATACATCTATACTCTTATCATTCATTCATCAGTGACATATACGATATGTAAATAAACGTGATATTATATAAGTATGTATGTATATCAATATCATATAAATAAAACTTCTTCAAGCAACCGTTATGTTGTTTATTTATTTACATTTTTTTGTACTACGCATTATATCTTCAACAATTTCAAATTATCGAGTAAAACAAAATGCAAAAAATTCGTTAAAGAAATTTGTTAGAAAATTTGAAAAAATCAAGTAACACTTTCATCAATTATAAAGTAACCCTATATTATTAAAAAAAGTTGTTAACAGAAATAAGAGTATAATGTTGACACTTTAATTTTTATGTATTACTTCAAAAAAATTTTAACAGGTGTTCAAGTTATAGGTGTTTAAAAATAGGAAATTTTCAGTTTTTGACCCCTTCCAGCTCCTAAACGGGGGGTGATACAAAAAAAATTTCTGAAATAATCAGAATTTGAAGTTTCCAACTTAAACCGTTTAGAAGATAGAAGGGTTAAAGGATTTTGCAATAATTCAGTTTCGCATAACGGTAAATTAAGACACCGTATAGGACAAGTATATATTTATTATATACATGTTTGTAAAGCTCATAATAGCACCTATCGTTTGGAATTTTCAGATTGAAAATATTATAGAGTGTTATAATAATTTAAATATAGAGATTTTTCGAACTTTGGGGGGCTGTAACTCCTTAACGGGTGGGGCTACAGAAAAATTAATATTAACATAAAATTAATATTTTTATGATATCTATCGGTAGTTAAAATTTCATAACTCTATTTCAAAAAAATTGTGGAGATCTAAAAGTTAGTTGTTCGGGAGCTAACCGAAGTTTTGGTCGGAACTCAACCAAAAAAAATAGGGAACCTACAAATTGCTCCCAGAATATTTTGCGTAAATTGCAAGATTATGGCTTTTTTAATTTTTGAATTAGCGGGCTGACGGACGGGCGGACTGACGGACATGGCTTATTCGACTCAGAATTTGATTTTGATCCGATCCATACCTTTGAAGGTATATCTAGCTCGCTTATTTCGAGGTGTTACAAACGGAGGAGTAATTTTATTATACCCGATACTTATCGTACGGGTATGAAAACTTTGCTTGACTCTTTAAGTAATTTTTCATTACAAGAAAGATATCTTTTAAATTTTATAAAAATATCTGAGGGAAGTTCTAGGACTAAGTTTTTTTTCTATCAGCACCTCTTTACATTTTGTACATTTGGAAGATATTTTATAAGCTATGTAACCAATAATATTTCAATGCATTAACTTCCAATATATCCAAATTCTGCAAAAAAAATTATTAATTCTTACCTATTGTACATTTTTAATTATAGAGATAAACCTAAATTAGTTAGATCTATATTATCTATATTACAACCTAATTGGGGAAAAATATATTGGTATTTTTAAAATCTGTGTTGAAACTAAATATTTAATATGATTTTGATATTCATGTGCAGAAGGATATTTATTGTAACCACCTCTAGATCTAATCGGATCTTGTTGAAGTTTTGATGATAACAAGGATTTAAATTCAGGTATTGCTTGCAACATTTCAAACAATTTTTGTAGTGCGTTTATGTCTTGAATAATTCGTGTATGAAAATGATGAACTGTATGAACAAGGTACAAAGTCGTTAAGTTTATTTTATTTTGTACCCTGTATGTACCCTGTATGAAGAACGTACAAAGTCGTTAAGTTATTTCAAAGTTAAAAATTAAAGTAAATAATTCAAGTCTTACCATAAATACCAAATTTTTTTACTACAACTTCTGACTTTGTCCTGTTTTCAATTTTTATGTCGTTCAAAAATAGTTTAATTTCATTTAAATAATTGAAAATAAAATTGCGATCTTTAGTTAATGGATTTTTGTACACATTTTGTATTTTTAATATTAATGTATTTTACATTAAAAACATAAAAAAAAGGATTCATATATCAATGATTCAGCATATTTTACCTTCATTCTTTGCAAACTGTTCGGGAAAATATGCGCAGATTTCATTTTAGGACTCAAGCGCACCTCTTGTCCATTATCTATTTGGAATAATTTTTCCATAATTTGCCAAGAAACAATTCCGTCTCTTGTTTTCATGTTACATGATAATAGGATATTTCTTGCTGTTTTTAATAAATGCACATAATCATAAAAGGCCATTATTTTAAGTTCTTTGTAATAAAAGTACGGTTTCTCTTCGGTTACATTCATGCTATTATATAGTGATCTAATATTTGCCCCTTGGTCACATATAATTGCAACAATTTTAACATTTATGCTGAAACACTTATTTAAAATATCTTCAATAAAATATTTTAACTTATGTCCTTTCATTGATGTGGCTGATATAACATTCCCAATGACGTACGGCCACTTTGATAATAATCCCCTTATCATAAAAGTACAAATCTGCGAACCTAATACATTTTCACGGAAAGTTCCATCATCTACAACTCCACAAATATGATCTTTAACTTGATCATACGTTACAGATTTTCTAATGTGTATTTCGACAAAAATCAGTACCCCAAGAGAATTAAGGAATCCTTCAATAAAACCAAAATAATCTTTATAATTAAATAAATTTAATAAAACGTCAATTCTTGTACCTGATTCTATGAATTTTTTTTTTATGATATTGAATTGTTCACTATATTCTATAAATATCTGGAAAATGTTGTCTGTGAAGGCATTCTACATCCAATATTTTTTTAAAAATTCATACGCTTTGGGGGCCTTATAATATAAGGAACATGCTGAAATTCTTTGGTTTTCCGGCCATTTTTCCGATTTTCCTTTATAAAAAATTATACATAGTTAAAATCAAATGTTAAATTTGCATAGAAGGAATTTGTACTAATATACCATTTTCCCATAAAAATCATTTTCGCAAAGTTCTTGTCATGCTCGCTGCTATGACTTGTAGAATCAATAGTTTTTATTAAATTAGGTTTTATTAAATTCTGTTTTAGTTTGTTATGTGTATTTAATAATTTAAAATATTTGTTTTTCCATTTATTATTTTTAGTATTGCAGTTTTTTCTTATAGATATATGATTTGTATTTTCTGCAATATTACTTTTGCAATATTGGTTTGATGCTTGTGCTGAAATTTTGTTATTATTGTCAAGACTTTCAACTACATTGGAACTTTGCAATATTTCATTTAGTTTTTTTCTAGTTTTTTTCGGGGGTTTTTAGAATGATTTCGTCGCTTTCAATTTCTTTTAAAGATTTAATGGAATAATTTGCAGTTCCACTTTTATTAACTATAAAAGAAGAATTTTCTTTTTCAAAATCATATTGAAAATAATAGTCACAGAGAAGAGTAGGTATATCTATATTGAAATAATTATACCCGTACGATAGGATCGCGTATAATAAAATTACTCCTCCGTTTGTAACACCTCGAAATAAGCGAGCTAGATATACCTTCAACGGTATGGATCGGATCAGAAAAAAATTCTAAGACGATTGAGCTATGTCCGTCCGTCCGTCCGTCCGTCCGTCAGCACGCTAACTCAAAAACTAAGAAAGCTAGAATCTTGAAATTTACACAAAATATTCTGGGAGTAATTTGTAGGTTCCCTATTTTTTTTGGTTGAGTTTGGACCAAAACTTAGGGTAGCTCTCGAATACCTAACTTTTAGATCTCCACATTTTTTATACCCGTACGATTAGATCGGGTATAATAAAATTACTCCTCCGTTTGTAACACCTCGAAATAAGCGAGCTAGATATACCTTCAAAGGTATGGATCGGATCAGAAAAAAATTCTAAGACGTTTGAGCCATGTCCGTCCGTCCGCCCGCCTGCACGCTAACTCAAAAACTAAGAAAGCTAGAATCTTGAAATTTACACAAAATATTCTGGGAGTAATTTGTACGTTCCCTATTTTTTTTGGTTAAGTTTGGACCAAAACTTAGGGTAGCTCTCGAACACCTAACTTTTAGATCCCGACATTTTTTTTGAAATAGAGCTATGCAATTTTTACTGCTGATAGATCTGACAAAAATATTAATTTTATTTTTAATCACTTTTTTTCGTAGCCCCACCCGTTACGGAGCTACAGCTCCCCAAAAGTTCAAAAAAGCTCTATATTTAAATTGATATAGCACAAGTTGTATAAGGTATATCTTCATTTTGAAAACGCCAAACGATTTCTACTTTTATTAGCTTTAAAAGTATATATACAATACATATATATTTGCGGCATACGGTGTTTTAATTTACCGTTATGCGAAGCTCAAATTTTGCAAAATCCTTTAACCCTTCTATCTTCTAAACGGTTCAAGTTGGAAACTTGAAATTTTGACGAAGTTAGATCTTTGAAAATAAGTATGAGTCATTTCAGAGCTGTAAGGGGTCAAAAACTGAAAATTTCCTATTTTTAAACACCTGTAACTTGAACACCTCTTACAATTTTTTTGAAGTAATACACAAAAATTAAGGTTTCAACATTATACTCTTATTCCTGTTAACAACTTTTTTAATAATATAGGGTTACTTTATAATTGACGAAAGTGTTACTTGATTTTTTCAAATTTTCTAACAAATTTCTTCAACGAATTTTTTGCATTTTGTTTTACTCGATAATTTGAAATTGTTGAAGATATAATGCGTAGTACAAAAAAATGTAAATAAATAAACAACATAACGGTTGCTTGAAGAATTTTTATTTATATGATAATGATATATATACATACTTATATAATATCATGTTTATTTACATATCGTATATGTCACTAGAGAGTGAATGATAAGAGTATATATGTATATTATATATATTATTATATATAATATATTTACATACATGCGCCGTATTTACATACATATATGTATTTTATTGTACTTATAAGAAATTATTCTGTCAATGGAATATTTAAATATAATATAATATAATATTTAAAATTATATTTACTGTTTTGTACTTAGTAAATTTAATATACATTTACCGCTTAGTATTAAATGGTACTATAGAATATTTGAAAAAGTTTTGGATTGATAATCGTTATGTGGAAGGTTAGAATCTGCTTTTGAAGAATGTACATATAAACATATAGTTTGAATATATGTACAACCCATAGTGCTAGAAATTATAAAATTCATCCAAATTATTTTAAAATACTAAAATATTAAAAAAATAATATTGTAAGCAGAGTGACAGGCTGTGAACATACTAACGGTTCGTACGGGTATCTAAGAGTTGACAAAGGCAACTGTATTCTTTCTCGTTTTTTATTTAAAATGTCGGCCTTTTTAAAATGTTTTTCACAAATATAACTCTTGAAAACCATTTCTTTTTCATTTCCCTGTTTCCTGAACAGTTACAAAATATTTTTATATTATTACCTATTCATATCATTGCATATTAAATTACACCGGTGTACTTACCAAGAATTTACTAAAATCTGAAATTACAATTTTTTTCTGTGGACTCACAGTACTTTGCAACACACTTTTTTTCGCAATTTTTCATTTTGTTTAATTTACATAAACTTTTCACTTTAAAATAATTACTTGGATCTTATAAAATTACAAATAATATTTGTAAATTAAAATTTTTTTATATCTCGTCTGTCTCAATGCACCGTTATAAATTTTTGTTTTTATTTTTTCATACGTAAATATACAAAATATATACAAACACGCATAGAAAAGATCATACATACATATTTTCTTTTTAATATTTCTAACTAGCAGAGTACCCGGCGCTGTCCGGAGTATTTTATTGGCTTTATGAAATAAAAATTAATAATTTTTGTTTCTGCATAATATAATTTATTTATTTAATTAATATAGTTAATTTATTAATATGCATTTACAAATGCTGGTAGTTAATATTCTATTTTTTATTATGAATGATATACATTATACAAATGCATTTATAGAGCTACGTAGTGTTAGGTATCTATAGCTATACGTATTTTTATACCCGTATGAACTATGTTCAAGGGTATAATAAATTTGCCATTACGTTTGTGACACCTTAAAGGAGTCGAGTTAGATATAGTGTCAAAGGTATGGATCGGCTCAGAATCAAATTCTGAGTCGATTAAGCCATGTACGTCCGTCCGTCCGTCCGTCCGCACGATAACTCAAAAAATAAAGGAGCTAGGAGGCTGAAATTTTTTTTACGTCACTTTTACAAAATTGTTAGTTTTGCTATTTAACTTCAGCATTTTCGGCCGCCACGTTCGAGTAGCTGCCATACAACTTCTTTCTTTAAATGGAAATAACCCAGTGTCTATTCAATCTAGGTATCTGAAATTTTGCAAATGATGATCCAGTTTCATGGCAACAACTTCTGTAAAATTTGGTTATGATGATATGGCAAGTTCGGAAAGTTGCCATACAATTTCTCTTTTTAAATGAAAATAACTCAGTGTCTATTGAAGCTAGCTATCTTAAATTTAGTGAAAAAGTGTCGAGTAGGAGGCTGAAATTTTTTTTACGCCACTTTTGCAAAATTGTTAGTTTTGCTATTTAAATCCAACATTTTCGGTCGGCGGCTTCGAGTAGCTGCCATACAACTTCTTTCTTTAAATAGAAGTAACTCAGTATCTATTCAAGCTAGGTTTCTGAAATTTTGCAAATGATGATCCAGTTTCATGGCAAAAACTTTTGCAAAATTTGATTGGTCTAAAGCAGCCGGTTCAGGTTTCTTGCATTTCTTGGAACTTAATGAAGCTAGGCGCAATAGATTCGGGTAGCTGTCATACAACTCCACAATTTACATAAATATATCTCTGTAGTTCGGTACTAAAACATCTGAATGTTTTTAAAAGATGATCAAGTTTTATAGAAACAGGATATATTACGTTCATACGGTTATCCCAGAGTTGACACAGTCTACTCTACTGCACTCTTTCTCGTTTTTATTTTATTTTCTTTTTTGTAGCACATTTCCAAAAAAATTTTGAAGAAATGTGCTTATTAGTTTCACTCTGTCCGTCCGTCGTCCGTCTGTTTACAAAACTTCTACACCGTTAAAGATAGAGAAAAAAATTTTTAACCATAGGTAGGTCTCATAAAAAAAATAATTTTGTGGAAGAACTTTTTCATGTAGCCCCCCCCCCCATTACGGAGCTAGAGCTTCTCAAACTTTGAAAAAGCCCTATTTTTAAATTTATATATCTTATGTTCTGCTTAAGATTTTTTCAATCTGAAAACGTCATTCGACAGGTATTTCTTTTATCTTTGTAAATTAATATCAAAATTATACAATTTTTTTAAATTTAGTATTTAAATTTACCGTTATGTAAAAACCAAATTTTGCATGATTTTTCTACTTTCATAACTCCGGCACGCTTCTAGATACAAGCTTGAAATTTTGAGGCAAGAAAGAGTATAGTATAAGTTTGCTCAGAAAATTCGGACCACCCCCTTTTCGGACCACCCCCTTTTTATGAGCTATTAGGGCTTAAAAATTGAAAATTTGCTATTTTTAAACACCTGTTACTTAGGAACCTGTACACATTTTACTTCTGCAAGATATAAAAATTAAAGCTACAATAATATATTTTTACGTGTGTTAAAGGTTTATTTTAATTGTAAAGGGTTCCAAAGTTGCCAGCTCTTCAAAATTGCCAAAAAGCCCCACTTTCAGATGTATATATCTCGGGCTCTGCGTAATAATTTTGCAATCTAAAACCGCCAGAAGATCGAAAATTTTATTATCTATATAAAACAATATCAAAATTATGTAATATTTTGCAATTAACTATTTAAATTTACCGTTATGTGTGAAAACCACATTTTGCATGAAATTTCTTTTTTCATAACTCCGGCACCCCTTTAGATAGGAATCTGAAATTTTGAGACAAGAAAGAACTTTTAGAATTAGTATAAGTTTCCTCAGAATTTTTTGGTAACACCCCCTCTTTAAGAGTTATTACGCCTCAAAAATTTTTTTTCTGTGGACTCACAGTACTTTGCAACACACTTTTTTTCGCAATTTTTCATTTTGTTTAATTTACATAAACTTTTCACTTTAAAATAATTACTTGGATCTTATAAAATTACAAATAATATTTGTAAATTAAAATTTTTTTATATCTCGTCTGTCTCAATGCACCGTTATAAATTTTTGTTTTTATTTTTTCATACGTAAATATACAAAATATATACAAACACGCATAGAAAAGATCATACATACATATTTTCTTTTTAATATTTCTAACTAGCAGAGTACCCGGCGCTGTCCGGAGTATTTTATTGGCTTTATGAAATAAAAATTAATAATTTTTGTTTCTGCATAATATAATTTATTTATTTAATTAATATAGTTAATTTATTAATATGCATTTACAAATGCTGGTAGTTAATATTCTATTTTTTATTATGAATGATATACATTATACAAATGCATTTATAGAGCTACGTAGTGTTAGGTATCTATAGCTATACGTATTTTTATACCCGTATGAACTATGTTCAAGGGTATAATAAATTTGCCATTACGTTTGTGACACCTTAAAGGAGTCGAGTTAGATATAGTGTCAAAGGTATGGATCGGCTCAGAATCAAATTCTGAGTCGATTAAGCCATGTACGTCCGTCCGTCCGTCCGTCCGTCCGCACGATAACTCAAAAAATGAAGGAGCTAGGAGGCTGAAATTTTTTTTACGTCACTTTTGCAAAATTGTTAGTTTTGCTATTTAAATCCAACATTTTCGGTCGGCGGGTTCGAGTAGCTGCCATACAACTTCTTTCTTTAAATAGAAGTAACTCAGTATCTATTCAAGCTAGGTTTCTGAAATTTTGCAAATGATGATCCAGTTTCATGGCAACAACTTCTGTAAAATTTGGTTGTGGTAGTGCGACGGATTCGAGTAGCTGCCATACAACTTCTCCGTTTAAATGAGAATAACTCAGTGCCTGTTACAGCTAGGAATCTGAAATTTTGTGAATGATGATCAAATTTTATGGTAACAACTTCTGCAAAATTCGGTTGTGCTGGTGTGATGGATTCGCGTAGCTGCCATACAACTTATCCGTTTAAATGAGAATAACTCAGTGTTTATTGAAGCTAAGAACCTGACATTTTGCGAATGATGATCAAGTTTTATGGCAACAACTTCTGCAAAATTTGGTTGTGGTGGTGCGACGGGTTCGGGTAGATGCCATACAACTTCTCTTTTTAAATGAAAATAACTCAGTGTTTATTGAAGCTAGGAACCTGACATTTTGCGAATGATAATCAAGTTTTATGGCAACAACTTATGCGAAATTTGGTTGTGGTGGTGCGACGAGTTCGGGTAGTTGCCATACAACTTCTCTTTTTAAATGAAAATAACTCAGTGTCCGTCCGCACGATAACTCAAAAAATAAAGGAGCTAGGAGGCTGAAATTTTTTTTACGTCACTTTTACAAAATTGTTAGTTTTGCTATTTAACTTCAGCATTTTCGGCCGCCACGTTCGAGTAGCTGCCATACAACTTCTTTCTTTAAATGGAAATAACCCAGTGTCTATTCAATCTAGGTATCTGAAATTTTGCAAATGATGATCCAGTTTCATGGCAACAACTTCTGTAAAATTTGGTTATGATGATATGGCAAGTTCGGAAAGTTGCCATACAATTTCTCTTTTTAAATGAAAATAACTCAGTGTCTATTGAAGCTAGCTATCTTAAATTTAGTGAAAAAGTGTCGAGTAGGAGGCTGAAATTTTTTTTACGCCACTTTTGCAAAATTGTTAGTTTTGCTATTTAAATCCAACATTTTCGGTCGGCGGCTTCGAGTAGCTGCCATACAACTTCTTTCTTTAAATAGAAGTAACTCAGTATCTATTCAAGCTAGGTTTCTGAAATTTTGCAAATGATGATCCAGTTTCATGGCAAAAACTTTTGTAAAATTTGATTGGTCTAAAGCAGCCGGTTCAGGTTTCTTGCATTTCTTGGAACTTAATGAAGCTAGGCGCAATAGATTCGGGTAGCTGTCATACAACTCCACAATTTACATAAATATATCTCTGTAGTTCGGTACTAAAACATCTGAATGTTTTTAAAAGATGATCAAGTTTTATAGAAACAGGATATATTACGTTCATACGGTTATCCCAGAGTTGACACAGTCTACTCTACTGCACTCTTTCTCGTTTTTATTTTATTTTCTTTTTTGTAGCACATTTCCAAAAAAATTTTGAAGAAATGTGCTTATTAGTTTCACTCTGTCCGTCCGTCGTCCGTCTGTTTACAAAACTTCTACACCGTTAAAGATAGAGAAAAAAATTTTTAACCATAGGTAGGTCTCATAAAAAAAATAATTTTGTGGAAGAACTTTTTCATGTAGCCCCCCCCCCCATTACGGAGCTAGAGCTTCTCAAACTTTGAAAAAGCCCTATTTTTAAATTTATATATCTTATGTTCTGCTTAAGATTTTTTCAATCTGAAAACGTCATTCGACAGGTATTTCTTTTATCTTTGTAAATTAATATCAAAATTATACAATTTTTTTAAATTTAGTATTTAAATTTACCGTTATGTAAAAACCAAATTTTGCATGATTTTTCTACTTTCATAACTCCGGCACGCTTCTAGATACAAGCTTGAAATTTTGAGGCAAGAAAGAGTATAGTATAAGTTTGCTCAGAAATTTCGGACCACCCCCTTTTTATGAGCTATTAGGGCTTAAAAATTGAAAATTTGCTATTTTTAAACACCTGTTACTTAGGAACCTGTACACATTTTACTTCTGCAATATATAAAAATTAAAGCTACAATAATATATTTTTACGTGTGTTAAAGGTTTATTTTAATTGTAAAGGGTTCCAAAGTTGCCAGCTCTTCAAAATTGCCAAAAAGCCCCACTTTCAGATGTATATATCTCGGGCTCTGCGTAATAATTTTGCAATCTAAAACCGCCAGAAGATCGAAAATTTTATTATCTATATAAAACAATATCAAAATTATGTAATATTTTGTAATTAACTATTTAAATTTACCGTTATGTGTGAAAACCACATTTTGCATGAAATTTCTTTTTTCATAACTCCGGCACCCCTTTAGATAGGAATCTGAAATTTTGAGACAAGAAAGAACTTTTAGAATTAGTATAAGTTTCCTCAGAATTTTTTGGTAACACCCCCTCTTTAAGAGTTATTACGCCTCAAAAATTGAAAATTTGCTATTTTTAGACACGGGTAACTTAGGCACCTGTAAAAATTTTTCTTCGACAAGACATAAAAATTAAAGGTTCAATAATATATTTTTACGTGTGTTAACGGCTTTTCTTAGTTATATAGGATTCCGGACTTGTAGCCCCCCAAAATTGCAAAAATGTCCTATTTTCACATTTTTTCTTATTACATGAAATTTTCAAATTTTTGTGTAAGTCACACTTCTAAACAGTTTGTATTGAGTTTTGGAAATGTGCGCTTTTAAAAACCGTTGGTTTACATTCTACCTTGTTTATGTTTCTATACAATATTCGCTATTGCTATACATATAGTTTGATATGAATAGTATAGATATGTATTTATATATGTATGTAACTATGTAATGTTAAGTATTTATCTACATATTTTTTGTTTTGTTTCTTTTTTGTTTTTTTCTGTTTTGTGTAAAGAATGAATGTGAATATAATATGTAAGTGTGTGTATAATAAGAGGAATGAATGTGTATAATATATAAGGTTTTTTGAGTTACAGACAAATTGTGAATGAAAGTGCATTTTGTAAAAGTAAAAGCTAAACAAGGTAGAGTGTAAACCAACGGTTTTTAAAAGCGCACATTTCCAAAAGACAATACAAACTGTTTAGAATTATTGTGACTTGCACAAAAATTTTAAAATTTTAAAAATAAAATTTAAGAAATTTTTTGTAATAAGAAAATATGTGAAAATAGGAATTTTCTGGAATATTAAGGGGCTGTAAGTCCGGAGTTCTTGTCGAAGAAAAATTTGTACAGGTGCTTAAGTTACAGATGCCTAAAAATAGTAAATTTTCAATTTTTCAGCCCTAATAGCTCTAATCAAGGGTCGGTACGAAAAAATTTTCTAAGGAAACTTATATTAATTCTAAAAGTTCTCAATTAATTCTTTCTTGTTTCAAAATTTCAGATTCCTATCTCAAATTGCCGAAGTTATGAAAAAAGAAATATCATGCAAAATTTGTTTTCACATAATGGTAAATTTAAATAGTAAACCACATAATATTGCATAATTCTGATATTGTTTTATAGAGTAGGATTTTAGGTCTTTTAGTGTTTTTAGGTTGTAAAACTACTACGCAGAGCCTGAGATATATATATCTGAAAATAGGGTTTTTTTTACAATTTTGGGGGGCTATAACTTTGGAGCCCTATACAATTAAATGAAACCATTAACATACATAAAAATATATTACTGGAGCTTAATTTTTTTGTCTTGCCGAAGAAAAATCTGTACAGGTGGCTAAATTACAGGTGTTTAAAAATAGCAAATTTTCCAATTTTGAGCCCTAATAGCTCATAAACAGGGTGAGGCCCAAAAAAATTTTCTGAGCAAACTTATACCAATTCTAAAAGTAATTTTTTGTCTCAAAATTTCAAGCCCCTTTCTAAAAGTATACCGCAGTTATGAAAGTAGAAAAATCATGTAAAATTTGGTTTTCACATAACGGTAAATTTAAATACTAAATTTAAATCATAAGCGGAACATGAAATATACGCGTTTAAAAATAGAGCTTTTTCAAAGTTTGAGGGGCTGTAGTTCCCTGATGGATGGTGCTACATGAAAAAGTTGTTCCACAAAATTAATTTTTTTTTATGAGACCTACCCATGGCTAAAATTTTTTTCTCTATCTTTAACGGTGTAGAAGTTTTGTAAACAGACGGACAGACGGACAGACGGACGAACGGACAGACGGACGAACGGACAGAGTGAAACTAATAGGCACATTTTTTGAAATTTTTTTTTGAAATGTGCTAAACATGTGTGCATTATATATAAAAATTTGCTATTATTGGAATGAGTATTCGTAATTATTCTAATAAAAATTCGTCGCTTCTATTGAGGTATGTAATATAATATGAAAAACGATTTGTATTTTTTTATTTTACAAATTGAATTGAATTAAAATGTAAAAAATATGTACATATGTAATTTTGAAATTTTTTTAAGAATAAAATTTAAGCGTAGATTTTTAAAATTTATACGTAATAAATGTACAAAATAATTTTCATGCAATTCACAAAATTATTTGTTGAAGTTTGCATTAAAATTAATTAATATTATGATAAATATGTACATATCAACATATGAAAATTTTTGTGTATAAAATAAAAAAAAGTAAAGTAATTGTTCGGTAAATAAATTTAATTTTTTACATTTAGATTTATGATTTAAATAGCCCTTTTAAATTTATAAGTAGTAAAATAAACATCTAGTTTCTAGTGGACTGAACTAACAATCATATTACTGCAATTCTTTAATTAATTTTAATGCCTGTTCCTTAGACCCAATTTTCAGTTATATACATATATATAATATAGATATATAATAGGCCCAATTGTCTATTATATAGATAGGTACATATTTATAAAATAATTAGATCCTATTGTCAGTTATATAAATAATATTATTGATATATGTATGTATAAAAAACATTATAAACTTTAAATTTTATCAATTAAAACATACTTATATATTTAATATAATCCAAAAATATTACATTTCTTTTACATTTTCTTTTTTTATAATACAAATTTAAAAAGTAAACAAATATGTATAAAGAAAAACTGCTAATGCTATGCTAAACTTAATTTTATATTGTCTTTTATCAATATTTAACGCCACAAATATTTTAATTTTTTTCCGTTTTTCTATTTTTTTTTTCACGATACACGCAGTTCAAAAATTTATAAATAATTAAAAAAAAAACGAAAACTACAAAAATTTTTTGTTTGTATTAGTAAGTGAATCCAGTGCAGAAAGTAAAATTTTGGTTGAACAATTCTTTTTCTCTCAATACCAAATATTCTCACAATAAAATTAGTTTGTTGAAAGAAGATGTGAAACGAAGTGTAAAGCCTTCTGCACACAGAACCGTGTATTTTGGCCGATGGGGTTTTTACTGGTTTACAATTCAATTCAATTTTTAATATACATACCTAAATGGAAGCGACGAATTTTTATTAGAAATTAGAATAATTACGAATACTCATTCCAATAATAGGAAATTTTTATATACAATGCATGCATTTTTTAGCTTTTATTTTTACAAAATGTACTTTCATACACAATATTTGTCTGTAACAACTCAAAAAATCTCGTACAATTTTCAATGTACAATTTGTACATCATTTACCTACATACATACATAATATCTATACAAAATCGTATAATTTATTTTCTAGTGTATGTACATACATACATATATATAACTATATAATATATATAACATATATATTAATATATAATACATGGATTTATATTAAAATCAGAAAAACACAAAAAAAAAAATAATAATAAAACAAAAAATACGTAGTTAGATACCTAACACTACACTACGTAGCTCTATAAATACAACTGTATATCATTCATATTCAAACTATGTATACTGTATAGCAATAACATATACTGTTCTATCCAGTAAAATAAAACAACATAACAAAACAACAAAATAAAACAAAAATACGTAGCAATGGTACCTAACACTACATACTACATAGCTCCATAAATACAATACAATATTTTAATATTGTGTACTTACTTATTGTATAATATTATCATTCATATAATCTATATTTGAATATGATTCAATTCAGACATAATGTATAGCAATATCATATTTTGTATAGGAACATAAAATTCGGGAAAAAAAAGAAAAAAGGAGGAAAACAAAGACTCATATATTTCGCCAAGAAAGAATATTATACATATTAACAAATGCTGAATTTTGTAACTAAAAAGTAGAAAATAAATTTTTAATTGCGAATTTTTCTGTAACATTCTAAATTATATTGCTGCGATGGAAGTTTCTTTAAAAAAATGGATCTCAATGTATTATTTATATATGTGCCATAAAGCATGTGAAATAAAATTCTTAAAATAAAAATAAAAAAATTGAAAATAAAAGGTACTGGCCAGTAGAGAAAATATATGAAAATATTATCAAGAATTAAAAAACAAAGCCTTTAAAATATCAAGTTAGAATTTAGAATTTCGTCAATAATTATCCTCATAAGTAAGGCGAAAAGAAAATCTAAATATCTTCTTGATAAAATATGTGAAAATAATATCAAGAATAAAAAATCATAAATCATCTGACCAATGGTGCAGTCACCGGTCTTTCAGGCGAAAGGTCTCGGGTTCAAACCCTGGTCAAGTCAAAAATAATATATAACGTATAATAAAATAATGTAAACAAAATATTAAATATAATTATAAATAAATACTTGTACCGAGATGGCCCACATGCTAAAGGCAAAAGGGTCTAAAAATATCGGCAGATATTTATATCTGGACGATATAATATAAACAAATAAAAAATTAATAACAAATGTTGCAACAAATTTGAAAATTGTATTCTTCCACTGTTAATTATTAACTTTTAAAATTTTACTAATTAACTAATAATTAATTATATTAATAAAAATGTCTCAGAACTTTTCTTTTTCTTTTAAAATTAAAAGAAAAAAATAATAAAGCTCAAAACAAAAAGGAAAATAAATATAAATATTCCTTTTTTATTTTTTTATATTATATCGTCCAGATATAAATATTTATTTTATATAATTGTTTAATAATTATAATTTAAAAAAAAAAAAAAAAATAATCAGAATTAATGTTTATTTTATTTTAATTTAAAAATATTAAAATTTTAGTAAAGTAATAATAATCATAATAAAAAGTTATAATGTTAATAAGTTTATAGATTAGTAATATTTAATAAACATACTTCTTCCACTATTTTTTTTTGTTATTTATTTCTACACAGGTACCGTGGTACATGAATGTGCCAGGTAGCTATAACCCCTGTTTCCTGGTAGGAATGTGGGGTGTTTTGTACAATAGAAAAATTTAGGTACATAAATTAAACTTCTAGCAAATTCAAAGCCCCAAAAAATCGTTCACTTTTTTGACACCAGGCTGTGTATTTTGATGTGTTTACCACAGCTATGCATGCTGGAGCTGTTGTTAATATTTTGATATTAGATTCTTTTGTTTATTGGCTTCGCTGGTGGTTCCAGTATCGCAACTTCTAATTCGTTTTAATGTGCTTAATTAGGTTGTTTTTTTCCTTCCTTCTTTTTTGATTTTTGTTTTTTGTTTGATTGCGATGTATGTATTTTTACTCTTGTTATTTGATTACTCGATTACTCTTGTGAAACTTATCGAAGTGTCCCAGGCGTTTTTATTCGTGTGGCATTTTTAGGTATGTCACATTAATTTTGGATTTTAACTATTGTTGAAAATTTTTTGTAAGTTTTTATTTGTAGATTTTTTTGGTTATTGATTTGTTTTTATTATGTATTTCAAAATTACATATATATATTTTTAAATGTTTTTAGTTCTTATAATTATACTTAGATGTACCGTATTGTATAGTTACATTGCTTTAATTATTGGCTTTTAGTTAGAAGGTTTAATATCGGGTTTTATATTATAAGTTTTTTTTTTTATGATTATGTTTTTATTTTTGTTAGAATTTTTTAAATGTTTAATATTAGGTTTTTTTAATTTTTTAAAATTTTACTTTTATTTTGTTATTTAGGTTTTTGATGGTTTGTTATTAGATTTTTTATTGTTATTTTGTTTTTATTATTGGGTTTTGGAATTAGGTTTATTTGCAATATGGTATTATTATTGGGTTGTTTCCATCTTGCGTTAGCCTTCCATTAAATGTTCTGCCAAATTTGGTGGAATTTTAGCAGCTCTATGATGTGTCCCCTTTTGGCGGGTGTGTCCAGGGCCATAGCGTGCTCAGCTGAGTACAGCATGCTTGATAGTGAGAGCCTCGTTACAGTGAGAACATTGTGGGTTGCTTTCGTTGTTAAATAGATGCTTGTGTATGGCCAGTGTGCACCTAAGCCTTACATTGGTGAATTTGACTTCTAGCTCCCTGCTGTTTATTACTATTGATCCTTTTTTGTTATTAAAGTCTGATTAATGTCTTGTGAAAGACGTGGATAGCCCCCAGTTTTGTATCCTTTTTTCTAGGGTATGCTCCTTTACTAACTTTAAGGCGTGGCTGAGGGAGGGAGTTTCTTCAACTAGTAACGGTAATCTGCTAGCATCTTTTGTAGCTTTGTCTGCTGCTTCGTTTCTATTATACCCACATGTTCTGGTATCCACATCAGTTTTACGCCACCCTTGGCTTCATACAGGCATTTGCTTACTTGGGAGGCCATGATTTCTAGGTTGCTTGAGTTTTGGATAGCTTTTACAGCGCTCAGGCTGTCGGTGTATATAATATATCTCTTGTTGCCGTCAGCTTTGTTCTCTTGTATATAACGAGTGGCGTCGAGGATTGCTTTCAGCTCAGCAACGTAAATTGCATATTTATTATCAAGTATTGCGTGCCTTATTGTTTTTTCCTTAGTTATCACTGCATAACTGACGCTGTGTTGGGTTTTGGACGCGTCTGTATGTATTTCAGTTATACTCTGATGTTTATCCCTATGCTCAGCGAATTTTCTTTGATATTCTTCTGAAGTGGTTGTCCCTTTGTTGAGTGTCGCCATGTCGTTTAGGATATTCATGTCCCAGTTTGACCATTGTAAGAATTTTGCTGGTGTTGTTTCGTTTGGACAGAGGGGGATCCCTAGGTTTTGGATTTCTTCTAGGTCCATTTGTATAGTAGATGCGTTTGTAGGGTCCTCGGCGATCTCATACGCAAATTTTTTAAGCGGGTGTCTTGGCGCAAATAGTGCTCTTGCGATGCTTTTGAGCCGCAGCTGATTCGCACTTTCGAGAACAAGTGGAAAGTTCCCCTCAAAGTTCCCCTTAGTGCCTCTCGTTTTGTCGGTATTAGGGCTCCTATTGTGATCCTCGCGGGCTGATTGATGACGTTTTGCAGTTTCGTCAGGTTGTTTTGGTCTGGCTGTACATGGGAAGGCAGTGATCTAACTTACCATACTGCAAAATTTTACCCATTTTTGGCGCCACGTGCACTGGTGGGCCAGTTTTTCTTCCACATATGCACTTGAGCAAATTGTTGGTTCTGTACATGCTCTTTAGTACTCCCATGACGTGTTTGGTATAACTTAGTTTCGGTGTTAGGATGAGACCTAATATTTTGACTTCTTCCTTATATATTATATCACTGTTGTGTAGTCTTATTGAACCTGGATCGCACGTTCTTTTTCTGCATATATGTAGTGCCTCTGTTTTTGCTGGCGAAATTCTGCCACCGTTTACTTCGGTCCAATTTTCGATTACACTCATGGTTCTTTTTATTGCCGCCTTGCCTATCCTTGGATTACCCCTTGTTTGGATGACTATGTTGTCAGCATAAAAGTAGCTTTCTATGTTCTATGCTTTCTATGTTCTTCACCTCGTTGAGTGCTGTGCTTTGGTCACTGACGTATATATTGAAGAGTTGAACCGAAAGTGGTGACCCTTGAGGGATACCAACGCTGATATTTCCGCATAAATTATAATTGCATAAATTTTCCTGTTATGCAGTATTCTTCCAATGATGTTGGTTGTCTTTTCTTCTGCATTCCATTTTGATAAGACCTTAGTGATTGTCCATAGTGGTACTTTATCGAATGCTTTTTCATGGTCACATGAGATGATGTCGCCGTGTGTTTTTCTTTTTAGTGTTTCTTGGGCCATGTATGTGATCTGTAGAAGCATCGACATGGTACCTCTGTTCGGCCGGAAACCGTGAATATGTTCGGGCATCATATTTTCTGCTGGCCAACTCAACCGTTTGGCTATTATTTTTTCAAATAGCTTCGATTGCGTTGGTAGTAGTGATATAAACATATAACTTTCAAATTGGTTTGGGTTCTTATCTGCTTTGTGCAGCGGGATGAGAACTGCGTGTTTCGAAGCATGAGGATAGACTCCTGTTGCCATTATTGTGTTGAAGAATTGGGTGAGTCTTTGGAAGGCTGTTGAGCCTAAGTACTTTATCATGCCATAAGAGATTTTATCCGCACCCGATGTCGTTCCCTTGAAGTTTTTTAGTACCGCCCTGACTTCGGCGCAGTTGATTTTTGCATCTATTAATGCGTTTTCTTCCCCTGTGTAACGTACGCTATCTTGTGGCGAGTTGGTACATCCTGTGGTGTTTTGCATTTGCACGTATCTAGCCGCTAGGTAGTTCCCATTTTTTTGGGGGTCGGTTACTAATTGCCCGTTTTGTTCAATTATCAGGTTCCTGGCTTTCTTTTTTCTGAGTATCCTCCTTGCTTTGTTCCAAGTTTTAGTTTGGTCTTGCCCATCTATTTTATTAGTGAATTTAACCCATTTTTTTCTCCTGGCCGTTCTAATCTCGTGCCTCAGCATGGAGTTGGTTCTTTTTAGTGCGAGTAGATACTCTTTTTTCTGTGTGTTTTGGAACACATTCCTTTTTTTTTTTTTTTGTAGTTCCTTGATCTTCTTGTTATACAAGACCGGTTGAAGTGAGTATAAGGTACCCCGTGATCTGGGTATTCCTTTGTTTGCCCCTGTTCGGATCGCCTTTGTTATTGTGGCCATAAGAAAGCGGCCACATATGGCAGATGCTGGAACTGCTTCTAAAATTTTTTCCGCTGTGTCTCTAAAGAGTTTCCAGTTCGCCTTCTTTTTCATATAGTTTGCTCTTTTGCACATTTGATTGTTTTCCGGTTTTGGCAGGTTTATCATAATCGGGTGGTGATCGTAGCCTTTTGGGTTGTTATTCAAACCCACACCCACTCCTCGAATATTTTAGCCCTTGCCGTTGTGCGCTTGTCATCCCAGATTTGGCTGCGAGCATTGAAGTCTCCTATTATTAGCCAGGGGGATTACATTTGCTGCAGGATGTTGATAAATCTGCCTTGCTGATGTTGGTTTGGTGGTCTAGATAGACATTAACTATCCATATGTCTCGGTTGTATCCTGGAAGTTTGGTTCTTATGCAGATGTGTTGTAGATGGCTATTTAGTCTGATGAGCTCATGGTGAAGCCTTCTGTCCATCAGGAAGTCTGTTCCACCCACTTTCCTCGGTGAGGTTGGCAAGACTTGGTGGAAGCGATTTGATTCTTGCATTATTGTATTTCTACCGATATTTGTTTCCTGTAGGGCTATTACCAGGGAATTATACTCCGCAATAAGTAGTTCCAGCTGTGGCTTGTTGGCTCTGAGACCTTGTATGTTCCATTGAATGATGCTGGTATGTTGTAATGGATCTGTGATTGAGTTGTTTAGTGTGTGTGTTCGATTTATTGTGTGCTTATTGCCATTGTGTGGATTGTTAGAGTTGATGTTTTGGTTATTATAGTTTTGGGTTTGCATATGTATATCTTGAGTGGATTTGTTGCTACTTCTGTTTATGTGTTTCAGTTGATTAAAGTATTTCTATGATTTTATTTAGAAAGAGTACATGGTCGGCGTCCCCTTTTTCCCGAACAGGATTGTGTGGTTGGATATCAGTTTGTACTGTGAGGTTTATTGTTTTTGTTTTTACTAGGTTAAACGGAATTTGTAAGCTTGTCATTTCTACATCTGTATTTGATTTTTCTGGATTTACTTTACCTGGATTTGGTTTTTCTGTGTTTGAATTTTCTTGGTTATTGCTTGACTGGTTTGTTTTTTTAGCGAAATAATTTTTATATGTGTCTCTTATAATTTGATTTAGTATGTCTGTGTCTGTTTTGATTGTTGTCTAAGGATACATATTTTTGAGTTCCCATAGTGTGTTTGAAATAGTTTGTTTGACATTGGTGGCTGCAGTGTTGATTGTGAGTATATCTGAGGTAGATGGTGGTCTGATGATCGTGTTATAGTTGGGGCTTGATTTGTTCTGTTGCTTGTATATTGCGTAAGCTTCCCCTTTTGTGCATCTTCTGTCTGTCTTAATTCTCAGCACCTCTTTTTCTTTTAAGAAAGTTTGGCAGTTTCTGTCATTAGGTGGATGAGCGTGAATTTCTGGGTCATCTTCGCAATTTATGCATTTTGGTAGGATGCATTTTTCTCTATATTGGGGGAGAATATCAGTGCTAATTTCCTGGGAGCAGTTACTGCATCGGTGAGCAGTTTCTGATTTGCAGTATTTTTCTTTGTGGTTGATTCTTTGGCACTTAGTACATCTCATTGGGCTCGGGTAGCTTCTTCTGACCTCTACCATTAAGAATCCCGCTTTTAAATCTTTCGGGAGCTCGCAAGTGTTGAACGTTATACTGATTAGCCCGTTGTAGTTGTTCCTTTTGGTTGGAACTCTATTAGGGAACTTATAAGTTTCCTCGATTTCAGCCTTGGGGTTAGCTTCTTGTAGGTCTTTTAGTAGCTCAGCATCTGGTTCTTCTTCGTTTGCAAGAGGGAAACAGAATATTACTACGTTGGAGGAATTCAAGGACTTGATATATTCAAATTTGACTGGTTTCCCCAACAGCTCCCTTTCTCACATGAATTTTTCAGCTACTCTCGTGCTTGCGGCTTCCAATATTATATTGCCTTCTCTATTATACCTGACAGTAAATTGTTTACTCACTTTTTCGAGTGCCTTATTAATCCTAAATATGCCGTAGTTTTTCATGGTTTTTTCCGGCTCAAGTGCAATCACTTGAAGGAATTTTTTGTCCGAGTCAAGTTTACTGAAACCTATCATTGGGTAGCCTGTGGATTTTGTTCCTGCTGTGTTTGTCTTCTTCCTAGGTGGTGGGCTATCACCGGTTGCCAGCGAGCTGAATTGGTGGCAACTCCCTGGAGGAGCCATTCTTTTGTTTTTATTTGAGACCACTGAGGGGGTCTATATCCTGTCTTTCACTAGATACGAATTTATTAAGATACGCTTGTGCTAGAGAATTTATCCGTTAATAATGATGTTACTTGTTTGGTATAGTACTTTATAGTTTGGTATTGACATTGCCGGTCTCGGTAACCTCACTTTTATAAGTTTGGCCCACAACCAATTATTTTGTGAAATTATCTTTTTTGATTCAAGAAACTAAAAGTGAACAAAGTTTTTATATACGAAAAAAAAAAATGTTTGTTTTATTCCCAGATTAATTTAACAAGAAATAAGAAAAATTTTTGCTTTGATTTGCCTTTTCAAAAAATCAGCACTAGCACGTCAGCTTTGAATGAAAAGTACGCACCGAAGGCGACTTAATGAAATTTAATTTTCAATATTATATTGATTCAATATAATATATTGTTTTTTAATTTTCAAAAAAAAAAAATTTTTATTTTTACAATTTTTTGTTTAACCGTATCGATTTAAAAATCATGGCAAAATGCCACTAGTATTAATGAAATGAAATTATATATGCCAATAAAAAGATAAGTAATAAACAGAACATTGCAAACATTACGAACGATTTCTTCATTAATATTACAACTCAAATTAGTATTTCTCAAGACCCAATTGATCACAATTATATATATTAGTAACTTTTCAAGAAATATAATATATGAACCATTCAGTTAACACCAACTAACCATACTGAGGTAAGAAATCTAATAAATATGTTAAAATCGGCAGTTGCCACTGGTTACGACTGCATTTCAACAAAGTTTGTCAAAAAATTTGCTGATAACTTAACCCCCAATTTGGTAAAGTTTATTAACAAAATGTGTCAAACTTTTGTTTTCCCAACCTCACTGAAGAGTGCAATTGTTACGCCCATTTTTAAAGATGGGAGCCAAAGAGATCCCAATAATTACCGGCCAGTATCTATACTGAGTGCACTTTCTAAGATATTTGAAATTATAATAAAAAGTCGATTAGATAAGCTTATAGCAAATAACAACATTTTAAATGAAGAACAGTATGGTTTGGAAAGTAAATCTAACACAACGGCAGCTTGTCTAAAAATATGGAAAATAAATGTACGTTCGTTGCGTTTTTCGGCATTTGATTGTGTCGACCATGATGTTCTTCTTTTAAAGCTTTCTAACTTGCAGTTTGATTTAGGTCAATTTTGGGTTCTACTCAATTTAAAATTTACATAGACGATGCTGCATTAAAATATGCAAAACATAGTGAGGAGGAATTGAGGGATGCTATTCAACATGACCTTGACATAATAGAAACGTGGCTTACAAAAAACCGTCTGGCCCTTAATATAAAAAAAAGAAAAATTATGCTGTTCCAAAATAAAATTTTTAATAACCCCAATTTTCATTTCTGAAATAATATTATTGAGACTGTGGAATCTTTCAATTATCTTGATTTGTTATTAGACAATAAAATAAAATGGCATGGGCACATTAACGGAATAATCAACAAAAATTTCTCTGTACATCTTCATGTTAAGGCAATTACAGAAGTTCTTAACTAAAGAAAGTATGTATCATATATATTGTACCTATATAAAATACCACTTTATATATTTGACTACAATTTGGAGCGGAGTATCTCAGTTGTTTATAAACAAATTAGATATACTAAATAAAAAGGCTATTGAAATTATTCATAATTACCGAATAAGACACACTTCTAATTTATTATATACGAATCCATACATTAGTTTTAGTAATTTATGTCAAAGGAAGCTTTATTTAACAGCGTTTAAATTTATTTTCAATCGGATCAAGCACAATTTCATACTTAATAGAAATTTTGAATCTACAATAGAAATACCAGAAATCAATCAAACTTTTATCTTACGCTTTTCAGAACTGTAAACCAGAAAAAAAATTGTTTGTATATCTGTCTAAAAATGTAAAATGAGGTACTACAAAATTTAAAACATATTCATAATTTTGCTACTTTTAAAAAAAAATTACTCAGCGTATGCTACGGTTACGAGTATTATGTACTAAATGATAATTATTTATTTATTGATAAGAGAATATTTAGTGTTTGACTTTGAATTAACAAAGCATTATTATACCATGTTTAAATATTTAAGAAATAAAAACCAAGTACACAATCATGAAATAAGTTATATGCAAATACATCTAAATTGAAATAACTTCAATTGTAGTTAAATTGATAAATTGATAACTAATATATGTATGTATAATAGACAAATAATTTTTTTCGTAACTTTTTTGTGTTGGCTTATATACATGTATATAAATATCTATATATTTCTTTTTATTATTTTTTTTTGTTTTTCTTTTATTTTTGACGTTTATTTTTAACTATAAGACCATAACTATACTATAAGACCATACAGCTAAGGCTTATTATCAACGTAACAAAAATTTTCATCATGAGTCTCCGAAAAATACATTTTAAACTAGACGTGGTGTGATACATTTTTTCATCGCGTCAGTGATAATTGTTTTTAATTTAAATAAAAAGTGTATCTCAATATTTCATATTTATAATATTTTTTATTCCATACAATAAGTAAAACAACATTTGTTCGTTTTTATTTATTATATTAAAATTTTAATTTGAGTGAAATATTGGCCATAATGCAATTTTTGTTTTTAAGTATTAATAATAAAGAAAAATAAAATTAGATTTTTATAACGGAAAACAAATTATTTCAATAAAAAAATAAAAGTAAGTAAATAAAATTATTTATTAAATTTAATTTAAAAAATATGTTGAAATTAAAATTAAAATAAGAAATTTACAATTTTTATTTAATAGAAAAATATAAAAAATTAAAATCTGGAATGTAGCTTAATATTTAAAATCCATTATATTACAAATTATATTTGATTAATTTTTTTCCTTGATTAATAAAATAAAGGTAAAGGGTCTAAAAAAAAAAAAAATTAGATAAATTGTATTTTATACTATTTTTAATTATTATATTGAAAATCATATTACCCTAAATTTTTTAATTAAAATCAATTTAAAAAAAAGGTAAATTTTTTAATTCTTTAAGATTATTTATAAAACCTCCGTAAAGAATAAGCAAGTTAGAACAAATTACTATTCTCGAATTTTTTTTTTTTTATTATATTTCGTGTTATTTTTTTTATCTGAAAAATCACTTTTATCATTTAATTGTTTTGCTCTTTTGTTTTGTGATTTTATTTTTCCCTTCTTTTAATACTTTATTTATAACTTAATATTCTAAAATGGCTGATTCACTATCTATAATTAGTGAAACAAACCCGACTGCTGCATCAACCCCAAAAGGACCGTCGGAGCCGACTATTTTTTTCGATCCTAGAATTCTGAAAGATACTCACCCATATACTTCTTGAAGACTAATCACTGACGCGATGAAAAAATGTATCACATCACGTCTAGTTTAAATTTTATTTCTCGAAGACTCATAATGAAAATTTTTGATATGTTGATAATAATTTACTGTCAAATAAAATTTTTCCCATATTTAAACGTTCAGCTAACATTATTTAAAAAAAAGGTTTAATTTTTAAATAGTAAATGATGATTCATATTCGGAGCCTCGGCGGCATAGTGGTTTTGAATACCGCACACCTCGTAAGAGTTATTCCCCCTTACGACATTTACAGCCACGCCTAAACAGGAAAGGCTGTGTAATTTCCTGTCCATATTTATGTGGCAGAAAATACAATTAAAAAAAATACATATTGATAAGTGGCAAGTAGCCGTCGTGTCTTGCGAACCAGAAGTCGGACCGAAGTGATTAAAAACCCTAGTCCCCGATCCTGTAATAGAAATTAAAAATAGAAAAAAAATAAGAAAAGTACCAAAAAATGGCACCCTATATAATATAATATACAGCATAATGCATTATACATATTTTTTTTTCCTTTCTCCTATAAGGACATAGAGCAGCCACTAAGTCATTTATTATTCATATTTCACTAAGATTCAGTTTCTGGAACCATTATTTTACTAAACCGTTATGTTACTCGGCTGTAGGTATTGTACAAGATTAGGCGTTTCTTTTAGTTCTACGCCATCTATTATTTACACAACAATTATATTTTATTATTATTTTATTATATATTACAATATGATATTAATTAAAATTTATAAGACATATATACTTATTTTTAATTTAATTATATTATACTAATTATATATTATTTTTTATATTATAATATAAAAAAAATTTGCTACATTGTAGCATTGTAGTAAGTATAAAATACAAGTTTAGTATTAATTTGTTGAAAAGTTTGTAGAGTTTTGTTTAGGTGATAATATGTACATACATATGTTCGAATTTACATTGGGGGAGATCAACCTTTTATTTGGTATATATATAACCGTCACATACCTATGCATAGTTTTTTTATTTTTGATAAATGCTATGAAATTTATGACTTATATTGTATCAAACTATTTTAAAACAAGTAAAAGTAACAGTCGATGCAACCGACTTATTTATACCCTACACCTAAAAAATTCAAATTAAATTAAAAATCCATAAGTTATTTTAGTTAGGTATTTAATATAACTAAGCTAAAAAAACCAATGCCTTTGTACAAAATTTCAAAACCTTTAATTTACAACCTTTGTACAAAATTTCAGATTTCTATCTTTATTAAATTCGAAAATATGGTTGTTAGGTCTTGGGAAGTGTGTGAAGGTACGCAGACCACCACCCCAATTCATCTCAAATTTTTGAGACATCAACAGGGTAGAACATTCTTATATCAAATTTTAAGTTTATATATTTATTAATTTCGAAGATATGCTTGTTTGGTCTTAGGAGTTGTGTGGCTATCTGCCACAACCATTCTAATTCATCTTAAATTTTGGGCAAATCAGGGATTCAGGAAACAACACCCTAGTATCAAATTTGAAGTTTCTATCTTTATTAATTTCGAAGATATGCTTGTTCGGTTTTGGGAGTTGTATGGGAGGTACCCGAATGACCATTCCAATTCATCTCAAGTTTTAGGCAAATCAGGGATTTAGGAAACAGCACCCTCGTATCAAATTTGAAGTTCATATATTTATTAATTTCGAAGATATGCTTGTTCGGTTTTGGGAGTTGTATGGGAGGTACCCGAACTGCTCCTCCAATTCATCTCATATCATCTCAAATTTTGAACAAATCAGGGATTCAGGAAACAACACCTTAGTACCAAATTTGAAGTTTCTATCTTTATTAATTTCGAATATATGCTTGTTGGGTTTTGGGATTTGTATGGGAGGTACCCGACCAACCACTCCAATTCATCTCAAATTTTAGGGATATCAGGGATTCAGAAAAAAAAACACCCTCGTACAAAATTTTAAGTTTCTAGCATCATTATTTTTTGAGTTATTGTGCGTACGGACGGACGGACGGACATCGCTAAATCGACTCAGGAGGTGACCCTGATTCAGAATATATATACATGTCTATACCTAACTCGCTTCCTTTTGGTGGTTACAAACACCATACCAAAGTTAATATACCCTATACTTAATGTGTAGGGTATAATAATGAAAAATTAAAAACATAATATTATAAACAGAGTGACAGACATAATAACGAATTCGTACAGGTATTTTAGAGTTGACAAAGGCAACTGATTCTTCCTCGTTTTTAAGCTAATTCTCATTCCCTATTCATAATTTTATTCTTTTACTTTAAAATGTTTGTAATTAATTCTATAATGTAGCAAACAAACTATCGATTTTTTTTTTTTCAATATTAATCGTCAATTTTTTAGCACATTTCCAAAAAAAATTTGAAAAAATGTGCTTATTTGTTTCACTCTGTCCGTCCGTCCGTCCGTCTATTTACAAAACTTCTACACCGTTAAAGATAGAGAAAAAACATTTTAACGATAGGTAGGTCTCATAAAAAAAATAATTTTGTGGAACAACTTTTTCATGTAGCCCCTCCCATTACGGAGCTACAGCCCCTCAAACTTTGAAAAAGCCCTATTTTTAAATGCATATATCTTATGTTCTGCTTAAGATTTTTCAATCTGAAAACGTCATTCGACAGGTATTTCTCTTATCTTTGTAAATTATTATCAAAATTATACATTTTTTTAAAATTTAGTATTTAAATTTACCGTTATGTGAAAACCAAATTTTGCATGATTTTTCTACTTTCATAACTCCGGCACGCTTCTAGATAGAAGCTTGAAATTTTGAGGCAAGAAAGAACTTTTAGAATTAGTATAAATTTGCTCAGAAAATTTTTTCAGACCACCCCCTGTTTATGAGCTATTAGGGCTTAAAAATTGAAAATTTGCTTTTTTTAAACACCTGTAACTTAGGACCCTGTACACATTTTACTTCTGCAAGATATAAAAATTAAAGCTACAATAATATATTTTTACGTGTGTTAAAGATTTATTTTAATTGTAAAGGGTTCCAAAGTTGCCAGCTCTTCAAAATTGCCAAAAAGCCCCATTTTCAGATGTATATATCTCGGGCTCTGCGTAATAATTTTGCAATCTAAAACCGCCAGAAGATCGAAAATTTTATTATCTATATAAAACAATATCAAAATTATGTAATATTTTGTAATTAACTATTTAAATTTACCGTTATGTGTAAACCACATTTTGCATGAAATTTCTTTTTTCATAACTCCGGCACCCCTTTAGATAGGAATCTGAAATTTTGAGACAAGAAAGAACTTTTAGAATTAGTATAAGTCTCCTCAGAATTTTTTGGTAACACCCCCTCTTTAAGAGTTATTACGCCTCAAAAATTGAAAATTTGCTATTTTTAGACACCTGTAACTTAGGCACCTGTACAAATTTTTCCTCGGCAAGACATGAAAATTAAAGGTTCAATAATATATTTTTACGTGTGTTAACGGCTTTTCTTAGTTATATAGGATTCCGGACTTACGGCCCCTCAAAATTTCAAAAATGTCCTATTTTCACATTTTTTCTTATTACATGAAATTTTAAAATTTTTGTGTAAGTCACACTTCTAAACAGTTTGTATTGAGTTTTGGAAATGTGCGCTTTTAAAAACCGTTGGTTTACATTCTACCTTGTTTTGTGTTGTTTTTGTTTGACTAAGTTTAAATGTAAAGAATATGATTCTGATCCGATCCATACCTTTGAAGGTATATTTAGCTCGCTTATTTTGAGGTGTTACAAATGGAGGAGTAATTTTATTATACCCGATCCTATCGTACGGGTATAAAAATATGAAATAAAATAATGTAAACGTTTTTTCAATAATAGGTACATAAAAATATTAAATTTTATAAAAGACTTATTTTTAAAACAAGAAAAATCGACTGATTTTAAATAATTGCATTTCTGTACCAATTTTCTTCTAAGCATATATATTTTAAACAAATTATAAAATTCACACAAAGAAAATAAATATTCAATTTTTATTAAATTACAAAATCACTTTTTTCTTTAACATTAAACTCAAGTAAATAAAACAAAAAAAAATGAGTATTGACGCCTGACGGACGATGATTACTGGAAAAAAAACACAAGTCCAATAGTTTGCTACATTACAGAATTAATTACGGACATTTTTAAGAAAATAATAAAATTATGTATACTATGATTACGGAATCAGAATTCGCCTATACATTTTTGAAATGAAAATTCGTCTAAAAACAAGTAAGTTTGCAATTTTATTAAAAATAAAATTTAAGGACTAGCGAAATATTTTCTAGTATGGTTTGAACTTTGTCACATATTTCAATTAATACATAAATATACCTCTTATTGAACGGTTATTTTTGAACACTTTTATTTTGAGCAATCAGTACTTCTTAACAAATTTTTAAGAACAAAAATATTTGATTTGAATGAAAAAGTGCAATATTGTTGAATTTATGATGCATACATAAATTCATACTTGTGTATGTATCATATAATATTAATTTTGATGCAAACTTCAACAAATAATTTTGTCAATTGCATGAAAATAATTTTGTACCTACATTTATTATAAATTTTAAAAATCTACTCTTAAATTTTATTCTTAAAAAATTTTAAAAATACATATATATGTATGTATGTATGTACATATGTACTTGTTTTCTACTGGGTTACAATTCAATTTTCAAAATAAAAATTCAAATCATTTTTTATATTATATTACATACCTCAATGGAAGCGACGAATTTTTATTAGAATAATTACGAGTACTCATTCCAATGGACCATTCCACACGAGTAGTGTCCTCTTTCGTTTCGTGACGTTTCTCTTTTTTTTATTTCCACACTGTCCCTCTCGATTATCGTTACTTTTATATGTGTGTGTAAATATTTCATTTTAAAATAAAATTTGTTGTGAAGTAGATAATAAATACGAGAATGAAATTTATGTACACATAAAAATTTTTTGACCCTAAAATAATTTTTATTTGAGGTTTTGTTTGTGTTAATGGACTAAATTTTTAAACTCTAAAATTTTAGTTTAAAAAATTACTCCTAAAAATCCCCATCACAAATTTAGGTTATAGGCAAGACGGAATGAAACAAAAGTAAAAGTAAAAAATAAAGAAAGAGCACACTACTCGTGTGGAATGGCCCAATAATAGCAAATTTCTACATACAATGCACACATTATAAAAGTACATTTTAGCTTTCATTTATACATTTTATATTTATATATTTATACTTTTATATATTTGTCTGTAGCAACTCAAAAAATCTCAGACAATTTTCAATGCGGTATTTGTACATCATAATTCTGACATACATACATACATACATACATACATAATATCTATACAAAATCGTATAATCTATTTTCTAGACTATGTACATACATATATATATATGTATATATATGATTTATATTAAAACAGAAAAAAACAAAAAAAAAACATAATAAAACAAGAAATACGTAGTTATATACCTAACGCTACACTACGGCCTACGCAGCTCTTTAAATACAAATGTATATAATTCATATTTAAACTATACTGTAAAGCAATAAAAAAAACTACATACTACATAGCTCTTGATCCTGTTTACACTTGTTAACATTTCTGTATGCAATGATGTATTCATTCTTGTATTTAAAATGTGCTGCAAAACTCTCGCGTTTAAATTAAGTTGTATGTTGCAACTTTAATATTATAACTTACTTTTTTGATCTGATCAATTTTTTTATTGTTGCTTTATATGCATTGGTAATTTGCAACAGCTAAAGCAGATAAATTTTGGTTAACAAAAATGAATAAATGTTTTCGGAATTTTACGCATTTTTGTCGTTGAGTGGAAGAAGGCGCCGAACTCTACAACGAAGTGACTCCATTATTGATTTTGGACCAGCTAATCTTAACAATACATCGACTATCAACAACCAAGACATCAAAATTAATTTTAGTGATGTTGAAAATCTTATTCGAAAATTCAATGGTGATGAGGCTAGCAGTATAAACAAATGGATAGATGAATTTGAGCAATAGGCAGACGTATTTCACTGGAATGAACTCCAAAAATTTCTATTTTGCAAAAGATCTTTATCGGGATTAGCTAAACTTTATATCGAGTGTGAAGTGAAATCTCTAAACTGTTGCAGATTAAAACAATCTCTTCTACAGCAATTCCAAAATAAGATTACAAGTGCCCAAGTACATGCAAAGTTACGCGAGAGAAAAAAGAGAAATAATGAATCACTTAGCGAGTACTTATATCTCATGATTTACGTTGCTTCTAAAACAGAAACTGAAGAAATTTCTATCATCGGCTACATAATTGATGGAATAAAGGACACACCTGCAAACAAAATGATACTTTATAGTGGAAAAAGTATTTCACAACTAAAAGAGAACTTACTAATATATGAAAAGGTCCACAAAATTGAAAATGAAAAATCATTATCCGACAAAAAAGATTTCACAAAATCTAAAATGGAAACAAACTATAAAAAAGGTGGACGTCATTTTTGTTTCAACTGCGGTGCAAAGGACCACGAATTTCATAATTGCCCACAGAAAGGGAGAGAATCCAAATGTTTCGGTTGTAATAAATGTGGACACAAGAGGCCAAACTGTACGGAGATAACTAATGCAAAACGTAACACAACTAATCAAGTTAACACAACACAACACTCAAGTTCAACACATATCATGCAAACAACAAAAAATAACATGAACATTAAGGTTAAAGCAAATAATATTATTTTTGAGGCATTGGTAGAAATAGGAAGTGAGATTTGTGTCCTGAAGGAATTTTCAAATTAAGCTATTTCAAAATAATCAATACAAATTTAGACCCCAGCTGCTCTAAAAGAATAATATCTGGTCTAGGCTCTAAAGTCGTCATTAAAGGCTCATGTAAAACAAATATTGAAATTGAAAAGGATGTATATGAAAATATCGAAATTCACGCTGTTAACGATTGCTGCCTAAAACCAGACATGATATTACGGATGGATTTGTTGAGACAAGCTGCTACCACCATAATTAATGAAGAAATTAAAATAAGAAAAACTAAACATACAACACTTGAAAATTGTCCTCTTCGCAACAGTGAGACAGGCTGCTTTTTAGCAGAGATTAAAGTAGAAGAAGAACTAAAAGAATTTGAAGCTCTTGTTGGTTTAAACAGCCTTAAAAAAGACTTTACTACAGTAGTGAATATGATTAAAAATTATACACCGAAAACCTCCAACTAGTCTCCTTTACAAATGAAAATAGTAACTGATGATAACGAGCAAGTTTACAGACCATCGCGGAGATTTTTCCCACATAAAATGAAAGTTATTGAAAATCAAATTCAACAGTGATTATAAGATGGCATAATCAAGGAAGAACCAGCGGATTATGCGAGTCAAGTAGTTTTAGTGAAAAAGAAGGATGGTTCCTACATGTTGTGTGTGGACTACAAGGGCATAAACAAGAAAATCATCAAAGACAGATATCCGTTACCAAATATCGAGGAGCAAATATATAAGTTACAACCGTCAAGATTTTTCACATCATTAGACCTCGAGAACGGAATTTTCCATGTGTCGATTGAAGAAGAAAGTAGCATGTTTACGTCTTTCGTTACTCATTGTGGTCAGTACGAATTTAATAAACAACTTAAAACCAAGGCAGTACAAAATTTCCCTATACCAACAACTATTGAGCAACTACAAAGCTTTATTGGATTGGTAAACTATTTTAGAAAATACATTTCGGATTTCGCGCTTAAAACTCAACCACTTACCTACTAAAGAAAAATGTTCATTTCAAAATTGAATGCAGAAATGTAGAAATGTCGGCAATCAATGAGTTAAAACATGTTTTAACAAATACACCTATTTCAAAAATATTTGCATATGGCGCATACACCGAACGTCACACGGATGCATCACATGATGGATATGGTACAGTTTTGGTCCAAAAGAACAATGAAAAAGGTTGTTTGCACTCAGTTTACTACTTCAGCAGGAAAACGAATGATACATATGAGTTGGAAAACGAAAATACTTCCTATGAGTTGGAAGTAATAGCTATTGTAGAGGCACTGAGAAAATTTCGCATATATCTACTTGGTCAGAAATTTAAACTTATTAAGGACTGTAATGCTTTTGTAGGAAAAATGAAAAAGAAAGACCTGACCACAAGAGTTGCTAGATGGCGCTGTATTAGCGGATGTTGATTACATTATCGAACATCGATCAGGTACTAGAAAGCGACATGTCGACGCACTTAGCAGAAACCCAACAATAATGTGTATTAAAAATGGCGGAGACTTGTTAAGCAGACTATCCATAGCGCAGCATGGCGACGAATCTCTAGTGACAATAATGGAAATTTTAAAGGAAAAGGCGTACAAAAACTTTATAATGCACAATGGTATACTCTGTAAAAACTTAAATAATAATGTTTTGTTTGTCGTTCCAGATGCTATGAAAAATCAAATCATAAGAGAAGTTCACTTTCAGCAGCGAAGAAGTCATTTAAAAATTCGAAGTATTGGCAGAAATGTTTGGGTACCCGGCGAGAATAATTGCCGATAGAGGAGGAGCCTGCACAGCAAATCCATTTCAACTTTACTGCAAAGAACGGCATATTAAGTTACATCTTATTACTGCTGACTTGCCCCGTGGTAATGGACAAGTAGAGAGAACTCACTCGGTAGTTATCGGAGCTCTAACGAAACTATCTTTGGAAGATACAGAAAAATGAAACCGATACAACAAGAAATCAATTCCACTTTTCAGCAAGCAATAAAAACATCACTATTTAAACTGCTAACAGGGTGTGAGATGAAAACTCAGTGGGAAATAAAAATTATATCAACCATTGAAAACTAATTTGTAAAAACATTTGAAGAACAAGAACTTCGGTAAAAAGCTAAACAGGATATTGCCGAAATCGGAATTCCGCTTATTGGTACACACTTGTCGTATACAATCAGCTGATAAATACATTCTTCTAAAAGTGTCTTTTAATATTTTTGTGGACGTGGATAGAACTATAGAAGGCAGAGTATAAATTTAATATAATCTTATTTAATAATTATTATAAATTTAATATAAAATCAGATCTAATAAAATTAATCACAATTTGTAAAAAATTCTATTTTATTTAAAAATTCTACATACATATATAGATAACATTTGCTCATTAATTTTTTCCTATGCTTTTTTTCTCTTTCTCAATAATTCTTTTAAAAAAATATCCTCGTGAATATTTGATTGAATTTTGATCTTTCATAGGTACATAATAAATATTTTTTTTAATTTTGTTTTTTTTTTTTCTTTTTCTTCAAAAACTTTAAAACTTTTAAAACTTCTATTTAGAAGAATCCGTTTGAATAAAAGACAATATTGCGATATCATTTGTATGATTCAGGAAATTTTTTTTTGAAACGAAAGTTTTAAAATTTTTTTAAGTATTTATTTTTATGTATAATTTGTACAACTCGAAACTATAATTAGATTATTTACTATTATAAAAATATTTTTAAAACTATTTAGGTAGTACTCTAATTTAGCAAAAATACATGATAACAAATCTTAAACACATGCTTCGTGTTACACAACTTTAGTCTAATGTCGTAAACAATTAAAATATTTTAAAAATTACTTTGTTATTTATCATTATAATTAGAAATAAAGAAAAAAAAGAATTCACTTTGAAAATACACTATTATTACAAATGGTACAATAAAATCTATTTATAATGTTTATGTTTTTATATTTCATAACTGGTTAGAAGAGTTGTCTATCAATGATTTTAGTTGTATTTTTTGTTTTTAATTTTAAATATTTTATTTATTCAAAAAATAATGCAAAAACCGTATTTTAACATTTTCCTTTCAATCTAACATTTTCTCATAAAGTGTTTTAATATCTTTTGTATTTAAAAATTAGAGCAAATTACATAAATATGTATTTCAATATGGTAACACTACATAAATAGTTTACTTCTAATTTCTCAAGTGTTCTGTTTTAAATGGACTGCCGACTGATCATGTTGTTTTGTTGATGAAGTGTATAATGTTTATCTATGCATACATTAGTATTTAATATTTTTTAAATCAATAAAAATGTTTTAATGGTTTTAATAGTTATTTAATTAAAATAAAATGATATGTTAACCCCTGTTAAGCTGTGGTTTTTTTGTGAAGTTACCTTTGAAATATAGTTTCTGGTATTATGGGTTAAAAGAATATTAACGTAAGAAATTTATAAAGAAAATTTAAATTTAAATTTGACGGGTAAGTTATCCAATGACGTGTATAATTGGATTTTTTTTATTAAAATAAGTTAATTTTTTTAATAGAAGTGGAAAATTAAAAGTTGTTTTACAAGTTTAATAAAAAGTAAAAGTTAAGTTCATATACATGCAAAATATATAATATTTTACTATTAGTAAAAAATATGAATTCAAAATTCTTTTGTTCTTAATTATTCAAAAGTTTAGTATGTAGTTTCAAATATGATTTTGGAACGTAATTTCTATTCAAAAAGTAAGAAAAAATTTTTTTTTTTTTAATTATTGCTTAAAATTATAACTTTGTTTTACAAGGGTTTTTTATGCCCAATTGAACATTTAATTGAATTCAATGCTTTTTTCATTTTAAAACTTCAATTCGGCTTTTTCCTTTTCTAAAAATATTACATCAATAAAAATTAAATTTTAAATTTAATTATGCATTTTTAATTACGTCAAAGCTTTCAGATAAAATTATAAGTTTTTCATCCAGTATAAAATTTTCTATGGCATACGAGTCTTTAATCTTACTTACTTTATTTATAATTTGTTTTCAAAATTGCTAAATTGCTAAAAAAAGAAATAAAAAATTTACCCTCAGAGGTTAACATTTCAATATTTATAAAATGTAAAATTTTTTAGGCAAAGAAAAAATTAATATACATATACATATGTATATATAAATGTACGGCTGACTATACTACTCTATACTCTAACTCTAACTCTCCATTCATTTATAATTTTTTACTTGGCTATTTCTTTTTATAAAGTAAAGTGACTGAAAATAAGAAAACAATATAAACTATTCATGAATATGAAATGAATAGAAAAAGCAATAAAACTGACATTCTAACACATACCAATAACATCTTAATTAAATAAAACCTTTACATTTGTGACTTGTTTGTGACTTACGTTAGAAAAATAAAATAAATAGATATGAAGAATGAGAAAGAACAGCCAAAAATAATATGTTAATTTTTTTGATGCAATGTTTTTCTCTTTATTTGGGGCATTTCAATACAAAAAAATTTGTGAGACATTTTTGTTCTACTAGCGTTATCTACATACGCAATTCTACTATATATATAATTCCTGGTTTTAATAAAAGCTGTTCCAGTTTTTTGTTTTTACTGAATTTTTTAATTTTTCTACGGAAGCACTCATTCCGTTCAATATATGAAGCCTTCGTCCATGATACATACATACATACACACATATATGTAATTAAGCATTAAACATAATATTTAATCTCTAAATCATAAAAATTCGAAAGATTAAAAACAAAAAAATTCACATATACATTTTATATACTTTTATCCAAATTCACTTTTTTCTTTACATTTAAACTTAAGTAAAACATAAACAACACAAAAAAATTGACGATAAATATTGAAAAAAGAAAAAAAAAACAAAAACAAAACTTCGGTAGTTTGTTTGCTACATTACAGAATTAATTACAAACATTTTAAAGTAAAAGAATAAAATGATGTATACGGAATGAGAATTTGCTTAAAAACGAGGAAGAATACAGTTGCCTTTGTCAACTGTAAACTTTGTCAACTGTAATCTTTGTCAACCCGTACGAATCCGTTATTATGTCTATCACTCAGTTTATGATATTATATTTTTAATTTTTCATTATTTTAAAATAATTTGATAAAATATAATAAAATATTAAATAAAATATTTGATAGCTACAGCCGAGTAATCAACGACTTAGTGAAATAATGATTCCAGAAACGGAAGTCAATGCAAATATGAATAATAAATGACTTAGTGGCTGCCCTATGCTCCTTATAGGAGTAAGGGAAAAAAAATATGTATAATGCATTATTCTGTATATTATTATTATATAGGGTGCCACTTTTTGCTACTTTTCTTATTATTTTTTTTACTTTTAATTTCTATTACAGGATCGGGGACTAGGGTTTTTAATCACGTCGGTTCGACTTCTGGTTCGCAAAATACGACGGCCACTTATGAATAAGTACTTTTTTTTTATTGCATTTCTGTGCCTCATAAATGTGGACAGGAAATTACACAGCCTTTCTTGTTCAGCTGTGGCTGTAAATGTCGTAAGGAGGAATAACACTTACAAGGTGTGCGGAATTCGAACTCACACTCCTTCGGTGTTTACAGCGTATTTTATATGCTCTTACCCACTAGACCACCGAGGCTCCGAATATGTCCTTTTATTTACTATTTAAAAAATAAAACCTTTTTTTTAAATAATTTTAGCTGAATGTTTAAATATGGGAAAAATTTCATTTGTCAATAAATTACTACCAACATAACAAAAATTTTTATCATGAGTCTTCGAGAAATAAATTTTAAACTAGACGTGATGTGATACATTTTTTCATCGCGTCAGTGATGAGTCTTCAAGAATATGGTTGAGTATCTTTCAGAATTCTAGGATCGAATAAAATAATCGGCTCTGACGGTTCTTTTGGGGTTGATGCAGCAGTCGGGTTTGTTTCACTAATTGGGAGTGGGAGTGGATCAGCTAAAAGGGAGTGGATCAGCCATTTTAGAAAATTAAGTTATAAATAAAGTATGAAAAGAAGGGAAAAACAAATTCGCAAAACAAAGGGGTTTTTGTGATGATGAAGTGATTTTTCAGATAAAAAAAATTAACACCATACAATAAAAACAAAAATATTCGAGTCAATAGTAATTTATTATAACTTGCTTAATCTTTACAGAGGTTTTATAAATACCAATAAAATGGTCTTAAAGAATTAAAAGATTAACCTTTTTGAAATTGATTTTAGTTAAAAAAATTTAGAGTAAAATTTAGTTTTCTTATCTCCTACTGATGAGGATACTTATTGATGAAATTCTAAATTGATTTTTTAAAGGCTGTTTACTTATTCTTGATGTTATTTTCATATATCTTCTCTACTGGCCAGTACTTTTTATTTTAAATTTTTTTATATATATATGAGCCTTTGTTTTCTTCCTTTTTTAATTTTTTTCGAATTTTATGTTTCTATACAATATAAGCTATTGCTAAACATATAGTTTGAAATTTGAATATAAATGATATACATTATACAAATGTATTTATAGAGCTACGTAGTGTTAGGTATCTATAGCTATACGTATTTTTTGTTTTATTTTCTTTTTTATATTTCTATACAATATTCGCTATTTCACTTAAGACTCAATCAAGACTACACTCAATTAAGAAAGAGTACAGTAAAAGCTATACTCTATTGTAAACAAATATATATTCAAATCCTTTGTTTATATCAAATTCAAATGCGTATTAAATTTGATCTCGTAAAAGATTTCACGTTTTGAAAATAAAAAACGAGTACTCGAAATATGATCAATATACACTGAGTATAGCAGGTACTCAAATGAAAAATTATACAGAGCTTAGAATATTATATTAGAGAATTTATATTAAAAAAATATTATATATAATATTGTATGTATTATGTTTTTGTTTATGGATCTAAATCTACTATATACGAAAAAAAATTTAGCTAAAATTATTTAAAAAAGAGGTTTGATTTTTAAATAGTAAATGACATATTAAAAATATGTCATATTAAATAGTAATGACATATTAAAAAGTAAAAAGTAAATATTATTAAATAGTAAATGACAATACATGACATAAGTTGCAAGAAGCCGTCGTATCTTGTGAACCAGAAGTCGGACCGATGTGATTAAAAAAACCTAGTCCCCGATTCTATAATAGAAATTAAAAATAAAAATAAAAATGAGAAATGTATCAAAAAGTAGCACCTTATTTTTTGGAGGCTATTTTTTTTGGGCGGGCTTAAAGTTGAACTTTTTTATTTTTATTTTTTTTATATTTTAATTCTACAACAAAATCAGGGAGTACCTTTTTTAAATCATGTCGGTCCGACTTCTAGTTTGCAAGACACGGGGGCTTCTTACAACTTATAACTATGTATGTATGTACTACGATGCCAGTTCAATATATGAAACAAAAACAATTTTTTAATTTGTAAAATATACTAAACAAAAACAACATTCACTAAAATACTAGTTTATTTTTAATTATATATATATACTTCCCTTCCACTCTACCTATTCTTATATCTTTATTTAAACTTAGACTTAACTAAAAAAAATATACTTAATTCCTAAGAATTGCTAAAAGTGATATTTATCGTACAAGAATTTTGCCGTGATAGAAAATGGCTATCGCTTCGTAGGAAAAGTCTCCAGAAACACCACACACGATACTTTTGACATTTAATATCCGTTTGTAACACCTCGAAATAAGCGAGCTAGATATACCTTCAAGGGTATGGATCGGATCAGAAAAAAATTCTAAGAGTTTTGAGCCATGTCCGTCCGTCCGTCCGTCCGTCCGTCAGCACGCTAACTCAAAAACTAAGAAAGCTAGAATCTTGAAATTTACACAAAATATTTTGGGAGTAATTTGTAGGTTCCCTATTTTTTTTGGTTTAGTTTGGACCAAGCCTTAGGGTAGCTCTCGAACACCTAACTTTTAGATCCCTACATTTTTTTGAAATAGGGCTATGAAATTTTAACTGCTGATAGATCTCACAAAAATATTAATTTTACTTTTAATACCTTTTTTTTGTAGCCCCACCCGTTACGGAGCTACAGCTCTCCAAAGGTTCAAAAAAGCTCTATATTTAAATTGTTATAGCACAAGTTGTATAACGTATATCTTCATTTTGAAAACACCAAACGATTACTACTTTTATTAGCTTTAAAAGTATATATACAATAAATATATATTTGTGACATACGGTGTCTTAATTTACCGTTATGCGAAACTCAAATTTTACAAAATCCTTTAACCCTTCTATCTTCTAAACGGTTTAAGTTGGAAACTTGAAATTTTTACAGAAGTTAGATCTTTAAAAATAAGTATGAGTCATTTCAGAAATTTTTTTGTATCACCCCCCGTTTAGGAGCTGTAAGGGGTCAAAAACTGAAAATTTCCTATTTTTAAACACCTGTAACTTGAACACCTGTTAAAATTTTTTTGAAGTAATACACAAAAATTAAAGCTCCAACATTATACTCTTATTTTTGTTAACAACTTTTTTTAATAATATAGGGTTACTTTATAATTGACGAAAGTGTTACTTGATTTTTTCAAATTTTCTAACAAATTTCTTTAAAACGAATTTTTTCCATTTTGTTTTACTCGATAATTTGAAATTGTTGAGGATATAATGCGTAGTATAAAAAAATGTAAATAAATAAACAACATAACGGTTGCTTGAAGAATTTTTATTATTATTTATATGACATTGATATATATACATACTTATATAATATCATGTTTATTTACATATCGTATATGTCACTAGTGAATGAATGATAAGAGTATATATGTATATTATATAGCGCCGTATTTACATACATATATGTATTTTATTGTACTTATAAGAAATTATTCTATCAATGGTATATTTAAATATAATATAATATAATATAATATTTAAAATTATATTTATTATTTTGTACTAAGTAAATTTAATATACATTTACCGCTTAGTATTAAATGGTACTATAGAATATTTGAAAAAGTTTTGGATTGATAATCGTTGTGTGGAAGGTTAGAATCTGCTTTAGAAGAATGTACATATAAACATATAGTTTGAATATATGTACAACCCATAAGTTCTAGAAATTATAAAATTCACCCAAATTATTTTAAAATACTAAAATATTAAAAAAATAATATTGTAGGCAGAGTGGCTGTGAACATACTAACGGTTCGTACGGGTATCTAAGAGTTGACAAAGGCAACTGCATTCTTCCTCGTTTGAAATCAAAACGATAATTTACAAAAATAAAAGGTACATATTCTTATTTTTATTAAATGCTGTTGTATATATTGTATTAAAAATAATTTAATTGACCTTAAAAAATTAAAACTAGATAAATATATAGGTAATAAAATACTTTGTTATTATAAATTTGCTCATTATCACAAATAATGGTTTTACCAAAAAAGGGGATATTTAAGATTTAAAAAATAAAAACAGAAAACAACAATATCAAAAATAAAATATAAAACAATTTTTATCTCCAAATATTATTCTTTTTAATTTTTACTTTTTCCTAATTTATCTTCTATTAATTACTTGTAAGGAATTTATTATATATGGAATGTATGTAAAGTATTATTTTCATTCCGTGGTATAATATTTACATACTTATATTATTATTATCACGTTATCCATTACTCCACATATACAAAGAAAAAAATATTCGGTGTACTCAGTGTATAAATCAAATGAATCAAATGGCTTTGTTTTGAATACAGTTTGCTAATGAATACACTATATTCTATGTTTTGATTTTATTTCTCTTGAACAAATGAGTACCCAAAATTTTCTCTCGTATATTTACTCAATTCGAAAACTTCAAAATGAGTATACAAAACATTTGTTTAAATATGAATGTTTTGAAAGCTATTTCAAATGCATTTGTGCACATGTTTAGTATGTATGTATATCAATATCATATAAATAAAAATTCTTCAAGCAACCGTTATGTTGTTTATTTATTTACATTTTTTTGTACTACGCATTATATCCTCAATAATTTCAAATTATCGAGTAAAACAAAATGCAAAAAATTTGTTAAAGAAATTTGTTAGAAAATTTGAAAAAATCAACTAACACTTTCGTCAATTATAAAGTAATAAGAGTATAATGTTGAAGTTTTAATTTTTGTGTATTACTTCAAATAAATTTTAACAGTTGTTCAAGTCACAGGTGTTTAAAAATAGGAAATTTTCAGTTTTTGACCTTTACAGCTCCTAAACGGGGGGTGATACAAAAAAAAATTCTGAAATGATTCATACTTATTTTCAAAGACCTAACTTCTGTCAAAATTTGCAACTTAAACCGCTTAGAAGATAAAAGGGTTAAAGGATTTTGCAACAATTCAGTTTCGCATAGCGGTAAATTAAGACACCGTATAGCACAAGTATATATTTATTATATACATGTTTGTAAAGCTACACAGTTTGGAGGTCTCAATTCAATTGATTCATCTTACAAAGTTTTTAATTAAAAATAATATGATATAAAATAAGAATTTTACATGTGGTAATATATTACAGTTAACTTAAGCTAAATTTACTCTTTGGGTTATAACAAATATTCAAAGAGAAATCTGATCATTGATTACAGTTCAATTACCGATTACATTGAGCATACTAAATAAAATAAAGTAACGGTAAGGAGATGAGCCTTTATTAAATTGGGAAGTATATTAACCCTGTTAACTACTCTCCCTCTAAAACGAATAGTCCTCGATTCGTGTGATTTCTCGTATGGCATTCATTGTTGTAATGAAAGTAACAGAGACTATTACAATGATGATTATAGTAGATCCAAGCTGGTAGATAAGTAGATAAAGCTGGTGCTTATATATTCCTTTTATTATTAGAATTTTTTACAAAGTGAATAATTTGGTTAGTTGAACTGTAATTTTTACTTTTGACAATATCATTACATAACAAATTGATATTGAAAAATTTTGATCAGTTGTTTTATTTATTTACTTTATTTACTATATCGAAAATTCATATTGAAAGATTTTGATCAGTTTTTATTTATTTCAAAAGTGTTTCAAATTAATTGATTTGAAAGTGCAATACCATTTATTATATTAATTAGATCTAAAGCTGTTATTTTTTATTTTAAATCAAGGCAAACATAAAATAACGTTATCATTTGAATCTTCTTCTATTATGCTTGTAAATTATTGGAAAATGGTTTGAGATTGTCTTTATGGATGATTCGACCATCAGTTAGTTTAACAGTTGAACCCAGATCATGTAGAATTTGAACCTTCTTGTATTTATTTTTTATTTTACCTCCTAATCTGTTATTGATTTTTAGTAAAGCTTTTGCTCCGGTTTGAAATGTTTTTTCTATCTTATTTCTATTATGATATTGTAGGCTTTTATTTTGGGCTATTGTTAATTTATTTTTAACTTCTGATTGGAGTTTTTTCGATTGGTTCTTTAAAATATCAGTTGGTCTATAGCCAGTGACAGAATGAATCGAAGTGTTGTATTTATGAGTACTAGCAAGTAAGAGTTCTGTAAGGTTTATTGTTTCATTGTGATTTTTATTACACTTTGCTATTTCTATAAGAGTTGAGTGGAATCTTTCAACTTGTCCGTTACTTGTGCTGTGGAATGTCGGAACTTTATGGTGTAATATTCCAAGATTACTCAATGTTGTTTGGATTGTTTCGGAACAAAATGATTGCTCATTATCGGTAACTATAGTTTTTGGGTTAAAGGTAGCAATAATTTCTAGTATGCATGGTTTAATATCGACGGTTGATTTTGAATTTAAGGGTTTAACACTGGCTAGCTTTGAAAATTTATCTAAACAGGTGAGAAATAAAGTTCCCCCTGTAGAGAATATATCTAAATGTAGAATTTCGCCAAACTCATTAGGAATTGGGGTGCTACCAATGAGATGAGACTTAGGTCTTCGATCGTATTTGGCCTTTTGGCATATTTTACACCCATTTGTAAATTTTCTTAGAATATCCTTTACTTCAGGGAAAAAATATTCATCGAGTATTTGTAATAGGTTTTCCTTATAAGATCTATATGCCCTATTATGTTCGTTCACTACTATTTCAAATTTGTCATCCGCATTAAATACATCCATAACCATTTTTTCAGTGTGTTTAAATTTTACAGAAGGGAACGTTTTCCTTAACTGATCCTGGATTTGTGAAAGAATTGACAAAGAACAATGTATTCCGTTAACTATTGGAGGGTTAACTGCGAGTTTCAAAAATTCTAAAATTTCGTTTGGGGTATTAGATGTAATAGTGTGTCTTAGCCTATTTGTGAAAGCTACCGTTCTATTATGTTTAGGATCTCCATCAGAGATTATTATCTGATTCCGAAAACAATTAATGGTAGTTTTTACAGTATGGATTGAAAAAGTCAGTGACTCTTCGCTGTGACAAGTAGCTAGTGTTTCTATTTCCGATAGTGTGTTAATTGCTTGTCTTGACAAGGCATCAGCCACTACATTTTGCTTACCAGGTTTGTATAAAAATGTTGGAGAAAATTCTTCTATAAAGGCTCTCCATCTTTTCATTTTGCTATTTGGATTTTTGTCTGAAATTGCGAAAATTAAGGGTTGATGGTCCGTGTATATTCAAATGTCAGAAGCGCCATAAAGGTAATTCCTTAAATTTTGCAATGCCCACACAATAGCAAGTAATTGACGTTCATTAGTTGCATAAGATTCCTCCGTTTTTGACAAAGTTCTTGAAATGAAAGTTATTGGTTTACCATTTTGTGCCAGAACTGCTCCTAATGCTATATTAGAGGCATCTGTTTTTAGTTCAAAAGGTTTGTTGAAGTCGGGGTGTTGAAGCAATACTTCTTTTGTAGCCAAGACTTGTTTGACACTGTTAAAACCGTGTAACGCTTCCTTGTCCAGTTTAACTTTTACGTTTTTTGAATTTTTGGTTCCAATCTTTCCATTTTCACTTCTAAGATACTTTGTAAGAGGTCTTGTTATCCGCGCATAATCGTAAATGAATCGTCTATAGTATCCGGATAGACCGAGAAAGGCGCGAAGGGTACGAAGATTGACTGGTTCTTTGTATTGCAAAATGTCATTTACTTTTTTTGGGCATGTTCTAATTGCTTTTTCCCCCACTATAAACCCTAGAAATTCAACTTCTTTCATAAAGAATTTGGACTTTTTTGGAGAGACACGCATATTTGCTTCTGCTAGCATTTTTAAAATTTTTTCTACATCTTTTAAGTGCTGTTCTGCATTTTCTGAAAATATGATGATATCATCAATATAAACGTAGCAAGTCTTTCCAATCTCTTCCCTTGAAACGTCGTCTATGGTCCGTTGGAAAACACTCGGAGCGTTTTTCAAACCGAACGGAAGACGACAAAATTCGTATTTTCCGTTGTTGACACTGAATGCGGTTTTCTTTCTGTCTTTTGGACTCATTTGAATTTGGTGAAATCCACTTTTTAGGTCCAGAGTAGTAAAAAATTTCTTTTTACCCAAATTGGAAAGGATAACGGATGTGTCTGGAATGGGATAATTATCCGAAACGGTAAATTTGTTTAATTTTTGAAAATCAATTACGAGACGAAGCTCGTTTTTTCCTTTTTCATCCAAAGTTTTCTTTGCGACCACCCATATAGGACTATTATAAGGACTACGAGATGGTTGTATGATTTTATTTTTTAATAGTTCCAGAATTTTTTTATTAACAAATTCGGCGTATGCCATTGGATAAGGATATGTTTTTGTGTAAACAGGATCTTCAGTTACTGAGTTTATTGTAGCTTTGACATTTGTGTTATAGGGTAGAGATTCGTTGGGTTCTGCAAAGGCTTTTTTGTTCTCTGTCATAAGTAATTTAAACTCAGGAAGTATATTTAGGGGGATGCTATTATAATCTATGCTAAGGTGAAAAACTTCTTGGCATGGAAGAAATTTTAATTCTTCAACTCCATTAATATAAGATACTTCTTCTTTAGTGGTGTCTATTTTAGCATGAATGTCTTTAAGGTGGTCGTAGCCAACTATAGCGTCAAAGTTTGATAATCCTGGCAGAATATAAAAATCCGAGATTTTACCTAGCAAGTTTACTTTACATTTCTCTTTGATTTGAAAAATCCCAGTGACAGTTTTAATATTAGAAACTTTATTGACTGGCTTCATTCCTTTTAATGTAGGTATCTTTTTTATATAATTTTTAGAAGCATCGGTATCTAAAAGGACCTTTAGAGTTGTTGATTCGTTAAGCCTTTTCTCTATGTATGGTAGAGAAGAGGAATTTACTCTAAAAAATTCACTTCGTTAAAATATGTAGAGTTTTCTTGTTCAAATGTTTCGGATGACTCCCAATTCGGATGACATATATTGTCTTTATGGTCAGACACGTCTAAGAAATCTATTTCTTCGCGATTTATGTTGTTAATTCTTTGGGTTTTGTGAGGGTTAGACTTATATGAATACTCTCTTTCTCGTTTTGTGGCTCGGTTATTGGATGGGTTAGTTTGCTGGAAGCTTTTAAAATTTTCGGTTGCATTATTGTTTGGTTGATGAAGTGTTCTTTGACGAAGGTGTGACAGTGATGGATCGACATCCATAGGAGCGGGTTTTTGAGAACTAGAGTATAGAGGATTTTTTTTGAAGTGTGGTTTATTTAAATTTTGTGGTTGTGTTTGTTGTGGGATGGCTCTTCAAAAATGGAGATTGTTCGAGGTTCTACCGTTGAATTCTGCGTCAGAATTTGCGAAACGATATCACCACCTGTTGCTTTCGAGCTCTTGCGCCATAGCTAAAGCGGATGGAAGGACGGTAGGACTTTTTGAATAAATTACGTTACCAATGATCGGATCGAGGCCGGAAATAAAGGTGCGAAGTGCGTCTTCACAATATTTGAAAATAAAGGAATCAATTAACCTCTGGTCTGTATATTCCATCATGATTTTAGTTGTGATCAGGCTTAATTGCTTCTCAACCTTATCGTAATAAGCATCGATAGAAAGCCTACCCTGCCTTAAGAGGTTAAGTTCTTGTTCAAGTATGTGTAAAGGACGTCTGTCTGCGTAAGCGTGATCGAGCCTAGCAATGATAGCTTCTGCATTGAGTACGGTGTTATACTCGGAAAGTATTTGGTCAGCAGATCCTGTTATTTTCGTCCTAATTATTAAAAGAGCTTGAGCAGGTTTGCTTCTTTATAAAGAAACAGACGTCTCCACGAGGGATATTTTATTCTTTCTCCGTTAAATTCCGGTAGATTTCGGACCGTTTCAAGGGTTGAAGGTTTACATAGTGACATATCAATAGGTTCATATTTTTATATCACGGGTTTCACCTCTAGTATCAACAGTTTTTCCGTCAGTTCTTGAATTTTTTTCTCGAATTTCTCATTATTTTGTTGAAGAAGCTGCGCGATTGTAGTTTGAAATTCCGCTGAATTGGCCATTATTTATTTGTTTGGAATTTAGTTATGATTTAAATAGTCAAAAACAAAAAAAAAACAGAATGGCGAACAGTAGTTGAATTTAAGAAGAAAAATTCAAATAAATTGATCCGTAAACTACTAATGAAACAAAAATAGTAATAATAAAAAGAATAAAAATTAAAGGTATTGCAACTTTACACTTAAATTCAACTACTAAAATTCCCAGATCAAAATATCTCAATATTTTTATACTTCAATCAGAGAATTTAATTTTAGTTTTCTATTCTTATATTTTTTTTTTACTTCTATAATTGAGTTTTATTATTTCTATATGTTTTTATTTCTAATTTCCAAAATTCAAAATTAAATTTTCTTAATAATATTTTGAGAGAAAAAACAAAATTTTAATTCTTTTTACAGCTTTTTTTTAAATATCTAGTTTTCTATTTTTATATTTTTTTCTTACTTCTATAATTGAGTTTTATTATTTCTATATGTTTTTATTTCTAATTTCCAAAATTCAAAATTAAATTTTCTTAATAATATTTTGAGAGAGAAAAAAAAATGTTAACTCTTCTTACAGCTTTTTTTAAATTTCTAGTTTTATATTTTCAATTTTTCTTACCTCTAGTTAAGACTATTTCGATAATATATTCTTATTTCTAATTTTAAAAATTTAGGTAAACTTAAATTTCCTTAATAATATTTTAAGAAAGAAGAAAAAAAAATTTTAATTCTTTATCTTGTTACAGTTTTTTTTTTTTAATTTTTTGTTCTCTATTTTTTCTTTCTTGTTTTATTTCTTACTTCTAGTTAAGATAATTATTTCAATATTTTATTTCTGATTTCAAAAATTTAAACTTAAATTCTATTAATAATATTTAAAGAAAGAAAAAAAAATTTTAATTCTTTATCTTGTTTTCTAATTTTTCTTTCTTGTTTTATTTCTTACTTCTAGTTAAGATAATTATTTCAATATTTTATTTCTGATTTCAAAAATTTGAACTTAAATTTTTTTAATAATATTTTAAGAAAGAAAAAAATTTTAATTCTTTATATTGTTACAGTTTTTTTTTTTACCGACCGCATACATTAATGTATAAGGTAGGTATTGTTTTCATACTAAAAATTTGTACCCGAGATTTTCGCAAAAATGCACTACTCCGGTGTGGAGAAGGCTGTAAAACAATTTTCAGCATGATGTCCGTCTGTGTGTGTGTGTGTGGGTGCGTGTGTGGGTATGACTGTGGGCACGTGTACAGCTTAAACGACTGAGCGGAATTTTTTGAAATTTCATATTTAAGGTTTTGACGTAAATATCTCGGATTGATAAGCTTTTGGAGTAAATCGGACAACGGCAAGTGGTAGTTTACTAGTGTACTTTTTAAGTTTTTTACGAATATTTCGTAACAGAAAAATTTTGTGAGAAAAATTATTAAAAAAGTTGTTACACAAGTAAAGAGGAACAACTTTGCCATAGAACATTTTTTGATCCGACTAACTTTAACTTTTATTTAATTTTTTTTCTAAGTGCAAATTTCATACGTAATACTTCATATAAATTTATATGAACAATTTTTTTTTGTTTTTTTTTTATATCTCTAAAAATTTTTATACATACATTTGTATGTACTTATATCTATGCCAATGCATATTATTCATTTGTTGATGACATAAAATTAAAACGGTAAAAGTTTTGTTGGCAGATTTAATATTAATCTTATGTTTGTCTTGTATTTGTTTACAGTTTTTATTATTTTTTACTTTTAATATTATTTTTTGAATGAAAAAAAAATCATGTATCTACATTACAATAATAATAAATGGATGTATGAATGAATGTACGATTTCATTGCATATAATTAATTTTATTGAATATAACAAAATGTTATTAAATTATTACAATTTAGTTTGCTTTCATATAAATTATTATGTAAAAAATCTATAAATTTTGGCATTGTACTTTTTGTGTAGTGGAGGTCGGTTCTGTGGTGGAGACAGCTGATTTTTATTTTTTAGTTTTCTATTTTTTATTTCTTGTTTTATTTCTCACTTCTAGTTAAGATAATTTTTAATATAATATTATAATAATATTTCATTTCTGATTTCAAAAATTTAAACTTAAATTTTCTTATTAATTTTTAAAGAAAAGAAAAAAATTTATTTTTTTATCTCTATATAGTTTTGATTATGATTTTAATAATAAAAAAAAAATATTTAAATTTATAAAGTGTTATTATTTCAAAAAAATTTTTTTAAACTTATTTCGATATTCTTATACTTTTTATACAATGTTTAAAATTAAATTTTTCTTACTTATTATTAGGGAGAAAAAAAAATCTACTAGTATTTTACATTCATTAATTAACTGTTTGCATTTTTTCAAAATTTTACAAAATTCTTTACAAGATCCGTGGTTTACTTACAGTAAATTAAGGAATACAAAGCAGCGACAGAACTTGTCCAATCGTCTATTCAGAAATTGTTAAGTTTGCTACTGTGTGTAATGAAAGCACGCCACTGATTCAACATTCATTTACAATTTACGTCATTGATTCTAAAATTGATATGAATTTATGATATTTTTTTATTTATTACTTATTTATTTTAGCTGAAATGTTATTTCAAATATAGACACTATTTATTATTTTCGATTTTCCTCCTTTGTTTGTTTTAATAAAATGTTCTCCAATATTCTTAATAATACGTATATGATTCTCTGCTTAAATATTAAATTTTTTATATGTTTGTGTGCACATAAATAGTTTTTGATTATAAAAAAAAAATATTATTTCTTTTCATATTTTATTATTACTATAGGTAAATTTCTTATTTATTTTTAACTCAATTTAATAATAATATTCAATTGTTATATAATAAATAGCTTTTAATATTCGATATGCCGGCGTGTGACAACAAAAGAACGGACAACCTGTTAAAGCTATCTCGGCGAGACATAGCCAGAGCAATAAGTGTGTTCACGGGACACTGGCCAATTGGCGAACATGCGGCCAGATTGGGTATTCCATTCAATACATCATGCTTAATAATGTATGACTTTTGCTTAATAATGTATGACACTTTTTGTTTTTTTATTTAATCGTTTATATCTTTTATTGTCTTACAATTTACAATTTATTTAATTATTTTTTCAATTTATATTTAGATTTATTATTTTTTGAATATCTTTTATATTTTTTGAATATATTTTAAACTTTTTACATATTAATTTATTAAAAAAAATTTTTTGTTTGCTTTTGGTTCTAATAACTATAATATTTAAATTTTATTTAAATTAACAAATTTACAAATTATCAATTCTATTAAGTCAATTAAAATTATAATTCAGTTAAGTTATACTTGATAGCTAAATTACACAAGTGCAGCACGTGTTCCTTTGAAAAACGTTTCGTTGGTTTATTTTCTACAATAATTTTTTTCACCCATTATTATTTTTTAAATAATTAATTCACTATTTTTTACTTATTAAAACAATTATTATTTTTTAAATAATTAGTTCACTATTAGAACTTTCTTTTTTCTTTTTATTTTTTTTTTTACGTTGGGTGCCAGTTAAAATAAATTATATTTATTTTTATTTTTTGAGTTTTACTCAACTTTATTAATTGGACTTAAACTACACAGTTTAGAGGGCTCAATTCAATTGATTCATCTTACAAAGTTTTTAATTAAAAATAATATGATATAAAATAAGAATTTTACATGTGGTAATATATTACAGTTAACTTAAGCTAAATTTACTCTTTGGTTGTAACAAATATTCAAAGAGAAATCTGATCATTGATTACAGTTCAATTACCGATTACATTGAGCATACTAAATAAAATACAGTAAGAGTAAGGAGATGAGCCTTTATTAAATTGGGAAGTATGCTAACCCTGTTAACTTACATATTAATAAATGTTGAATTTTTGAACTAAAAAGTAGAAAATAAATTTTTTATTGTGAATTTTTCTGTACTTTTCTAAATTATATTGTTGCGATGGAAGTTTCTTTAAGAAAATGAATCTCAATGTAGTATTTATATATGTGCCAAAAAGTCTGTGAGATAAAATTCTTAAAATAAAAATTAAAAAAAATTTAAAATAAGAAGTATTGGCCAGTAGAGAAAATATCTGAAAATAATATCAAGAATAAAAAAAGGCCTTTAAAATATCAAGTTAGAATTTAGAATTTCGTCAATAAGTATCCTCATCAGTGAGGCGAAAACAAAATCTAAATATCTACTTGATAAAATATATGAAAATAATATCAAGAATAAATAAAGCCTTTAAAAAATTAATTTAGAATTTCGTCAATAAGTATCCTCATCAGTAAGGAGAAAACAAAATTTAAATATCTACTTGATCTATTTTAAAATAATAATAAAATAAAAAAGAAAAATAAGAAAATAAATCATCTGACCAATGATGCAGTGCGTAAGTCACGGGTATTTCAGACGAAAGGTCTCGGGTTCAAACCCTAGTCAGGTCAAAAAAAATATATAAAATATAATAAAATAATGTAATCAATGTAATGTATTAAATATAATTATAAATGAATACTTGTACCGAGATGACCCACATGCTAAAGGCAAAAGGGTCCTAAAAATTTCGGCAGATATTTATATCTGGACGATATAATATAAAAAAATAAAAAATTAATAACAAATGGTGCAACAAATTTAAATTTCGAAAATTATATTCTTCCACTGTTAATTATTAATTTTTCAGATTTTACTAATTAACTAATAATTAATTATATTAATAAAAAATATCTCAGATTTTTTCTTTTTCTTTTAAAATTAAAAGAAAAAAATAATAATGCTCAAAACAAAAAGGAAAATTTTTTTATTTTGTTTAATTATAATTAATCAGAATTAATGTTTATTTAATTTTAATTTAAAAATATTAAGTAATAATAATCATAATATGAAGTTAGATTTTTATAACGGGAAATAAATTATTTAAAAAAAAAAATAAAAGTAAGTAAATAAAATTATATTATTAAATTTTATTTAAAAAATATATTGCAATTAAAATAAGAAATTTACAATTTTTATTTAATACAAAAATATAAAAAATTAAAATCTGGAATTTATCTTAATATTTAAAATCAATTATATTAAAAACGAGAAAGAATACAGTTGCCTTTGTCAACTCTTAGATACCCGCACGAACCGTTAGTATGTTCACAGCCTGCCACTCTGCTTACAATATTAATTTTTTATTATTTTAGTATTTTAAAATAATTTCGGTGAATTTTATAATTTCTAGAACTATGGGTTGTACATATATTCAAACTATATGTTTATATGTACATTCTTCAAAAGCAGATTCTAACCTTCCACATAACGATTATCAATCCAAAACTTTTTCAAATATTGTATAGTACCATTTAATACTAAGTGGTAAATGTATATTAAATTACAAAATAGTAAATATAATTTTAAATATTATATTATATTAATGCGCACATAGTATATTTATATTGTTATAAGTATACCGCCATACATTGCAATATTTCTTTAAAAATATTTCCATTCATAGAATAATTTCTTGTAAGTACAATAAAATACATATATGTATGATATTATATAAGTATGTATTTATATCAATATCATATAAATAAAAATTCTTCAAGCAACCGCTATGTTGTTTATTTATTTACATTGTTTTGTACTACGCATTATATCTTCATCAATTTCAAATTATCGAGTAAAACAAAATGCAAAAAATTCGTTAAAGAAATTTGTTAGAAAATTTGAAAAAATCAAGTAACAGTTTCGTCATTTATAAAGTAATCCTATATTATTAAAAAAGTTGTTAACAGAAATAAGAGTTTAATGTTGAAGCTTTAACTTTTCTGTATTATTTCAAAAAAATTTTAACAGGTGTTCAAGTTACAGGTGTTTAAAAATAGGAAATTATCATTTGTTGACCCCTTACAGTTCCTAAACTAAGGGTGATACAAAAAAATTGTCTGAAATGACTCATACTTATTTTTAAAGATCTAACTTCTGTCTGTAAATTGTAAATGTAAATTTCAAGTTTACAACTTAAACCGTTTAGAAGATAGAAGTGTTAAAGGATTTTACAATAATTCAGCTTCGCATAACGGTAAATTAAGACACCGTATGGCACAAGTATATATTTATTGTAAACATGTTTGTAAAGCTCATAATAACACTTATTGTTTGGAATTTCAGATTGAAGATATACCTTATAGAGCTTGTGTTATAACAATTTAAATATAGAGAATTTTGGAGGCTTTGGGCGGTTGTAGCTCCTTAACGGGTGGGGCTACAGAAAAATTAGTCTTAACATAAAATTAATATTTTTATATCCATCAGCAGTTAAAATTTCATGGCTCTATTTCAAAAAAATTGTGGAGAACCTACAAATTGCTCCCAGAATATTTTGTATAAATTTCAAGATTCTAGCTTTCTTAGTTTTTGAGTTAGCATGCTGACGGACGGACGGACGGACGGACGGACGGACGGACATGGCTCAATCAACTTAGAATTTTCTGATCCAATCCATACCTTTGAAGGTATACCTAGCTCGCTTATTTCGAGGTGTTACAAACAGGAGTAATTTTATTATACCCGATACTTATCGTACGGGTATAATTATATGTGATTAATTTTTATTCTTGATTAATAAAATAAAGGTAAAAGATCTAAAAAAAAAAAATTAAATAAATTGTATTTTATACTATTTTTAATTATTATATTGAAAATCATATTACTCTAAATTTTTTTAACTAAAATCAATTTAAAAAAAGATAAATCTTTTAATTCTTTAAGAAAATTTTATTGTTATTAATAAAACCTCTGTAAAGAATAAGCAAGTTACAAATTACTATTGACTCGAACTTTTTTGTTTTTATTATATTAGGTGTTATTTAGTGTAGGGTAAAGTATAATATATATATAGGTGTAAAGTATAGGGTATATTAACTTTGGTATGGTGTTTGTAACTACCAAAAGGAAGCGAGTTAGATATGGACATGTATATATATTCTGAATCAGGGTCACCTCCTGAGTCGATTTAGCGGTGTCAGTCCGTCCGTCCGTACGCACGATAATTCAAAAAATAATGATGCTATCTTGATGAAATTTACAATGTAGGTTAACAATGAATAAAGTAAGGCGGGGATTGCAAATTGCCGAAATCGGACCATGGGTTCGGGTACCCACTCCCAAAACCGAATACGCATATCTTTGAAATTAATAAAGATAGAAACTTAAAATTTTGTACGAGGGTGGGTTTTCCTGAATCCCTGATATCCCTAAAATTTGAGATGATTTGGAGTGGTTGTTCGGGTACCTCCCAGACAACTCCCAAAACCGAACAAGCATATCTTCGAAGTTAATAAAGATAGAAACTTCAAATTTTATACGAGGGTGCTGTTTCCTGAATCCCTGATTTGCCTAAAATTTAAAATGCATTGGAGTGGTTGTTCCAGTACCTCTCATACAGCTCCTAAAACAGAACAAGCATATCTTCGAAATTAATAAAGATAGAAACTGCAAATTTGGTACTAGGGTATTGTTTCCTGAACCCCTGATTTGCCCAAAATTTAAGATGAATATGATGAATGTGGCAGATAGCCACACAACTCCTAAGACCAAACAAGCATATCTTCGAAATAGTATATAATATAAACAAAATAAATAATATTAGTATATAATTTAATAATAGTATAAAAACCTATAATGGCCTTAGTGGCCGATGGTTCAATAATATTGCATTACATTTATGTATGTAATATTAATATAAATAAATAAATAAATATTAAATACCTAACTAAAATAACTTATAGATTTTTAATTTAATTTGAATATTTTCGGTTTGGGGTATAATTAAGTCGGTTGCATCGACTTACTGTTACATTTACTTGTTTTTATCTGAAAAATCACTTTTATCATTTTATTGTTTTGCCCTTTTGTTTTGCGAATTTGTTTTTCCCTTCTTTTCATACTTTATTTATAACTTAATTTTCTAAAATGGCTGGTCCACTCCCAATAATTAGTGAAACAAACCTGACTGCTGCATCAACCCCAAAAGAACCAAAAGACTATTTTTTTCGATCCTAGAATTCTGAAAGATACTCACCCATATTCTTGAAGACTCATCACTGACGCGATGAAAAAATGTATCACATCACGTCTAGTTTAAATTTTATTTCTCGAAGACTCATGATGAAAATTTTTGTTATGTTGGTAGTATTTACTGTCAAATGAAATTTTTGCCATATTTAAACGTTCAGCTAAAATTATTTAAAAAAGAAGGTTTAATTTTTAAATAGTAAATGAAAGTACATATTCGGGGTCTCAGTGCTCTAGTGGGTAAGAGCATATAAAATACGCTGTAAACACCGAAGGAGTGTGAGTTCGAATCCCGCACACCTTATAAGAGTTATTCCTCCTTACGATATTTACAGCCACGCCTGAACATGAAAGGCTGTGTGATTTCCTTCCCACATTTGTGAGGCAGAGAAATGCATAAAAAACGTACATATTCATAAGTGGCCGTCGTATTTTGCGAATCAGAAGTCGGACCGACGTAATTAAAAAACCCTAGTAACCGATTCTGTAATAGAAATTAAAAATAAAAATAAAATAATAAGAAAAGTAGCAAAAAGTGGTACCCTATATAATAATAATATACAGAATAATGCATTATACATATTTTTTTTCCTCATTCCTATAAGGAGCATAGGGTAGCCGCTAAGTCATTTATAATTCATATTTGAATAAGCTTCCGTTTCGGCAATCATTATTTCACTAAGTCGTTGATTACTCGGCTGTAGGTATTGTAAAAAGACTAGGCGTTCTTTTAGTTCTACGCCATCTATTATCTTACACAAGAATTATATTTTATTATATATTACAATATGATATTAATTAAAATGTTATAAAATTTATGACTTTTATATATTTTATCAAATTATTTTAAAATAATTAAAAATTAAAAATATGATATCATAAACTGAGTGATAGACATAATAACGGATTCGTACGGGTATTTTACAGTTGACAAAGGCAACTGTATTCTTCCTCGTTTTTAAGCAAATTCTTATTCATAATTATACATAATTTTATTCTTTTACTTTAAAATGGTTATAATTAATTCTGTAATGTAGCAAACAAACTACCGAAGTTTTCTTTTTGTTTTTTTTTCTTTTTTCAATATTTATCGTTAATTTTTTTTGTGTTGTTTATTTTTTACTTAAGTTTAAATGTAACGAAAAAAGTGAATTTGGATAAAAGTATATAATATGTATATGTGAATAGTTTTTTTTAATCTTTCAAATTTTTATGATTTAAAGATTAAATATTATGCTTAATGCTTAATTACATATATATGTAATATATATATGTAAATATAACAACATGTATGTATATATGTATCATGGATGAAGGCTTCATATATTGAACGGAATAAGTGCTTCCGTAGAAAAATTCAAAAAGTCCAGTAAAAATAAAAAATATAGATAACGCAAATATAACAAAAAATCTTTTACAATTTTTTTTAATTTGAAGTGCCCCAAAGAAAGAGAAAAACATTGCATCAAAAAAATGAACATATTATTTTTGGCTGTTCTTTCTCATTCTTCATATCTATTTATTTTATTTTTCTAACGAAAAATCAAACAAGTCACAAATGTAAAGGTTTTATTTAATTAAGATGCTATTGGTATGTGTTAGGGTGTTAGTTTTACTACCGACAGCATACAATTATGTATAAGGTAGGTATTGTTTTCATACTAAAAATATGTCGCCAGGATTTTGGCCGAATTGGAGAAGGCTGTAAGATTTTTTTTAGCATGATGTCCGTCTGTGTACGTGTGTGTGGGTATGTCTGTGGGCACGTGTGCAGCTTAAACGACTAAGCGGAATTTTTTGAATTTTCATATTTAAGGTTTTGACGTAAATATCTCGGATTAATAAACTATTGGAGCAAATCGGACAACCGTTATTGGTAGTTTACTAGAGTACTTTTTAAGATTTTTACGAATATTTTGTAACAGAAAAATTTTATGAGAAAAATTATTAAGAAAAAGTTGTTACACAAGTAAAGAGGAACAACTTTGCCATAGAATATTTTTTGATCCGACTAACTTTAGCTTTTATTTAATTTTTTTCTAAGTCCAAATTTCATAAATAACACTCCATATGAAATTATATGAACAATTTTTTTTTTTTTTTATATATGCATATTATTCTTTTGTTGATGACATGAAATGAAAACGGTTAAATTTTTGTTAGCAGATTCATAATTAATCTTATGTTTGTTTTGTATATGTTTACAGTATTTATTATTTTTTACTTCAAATATGTTTATGTACATTACATAATAATGTAATTGGATGTATGAGTGAATGCACATATGTTTTTACGATTTTTTTACGATTTCATATTTATGAATAGTTTATATTGTTTTGTTATTTTCAATCACTTTACTTTATAAAAAGAAGTAGCCAAGTAAAAAATTATAAATGAATGGAGAGTTAGAGTTAGAGTATAGAGTAGTATAGCCAGCCATATATATATACTAAAGATGTGCATGGATACATTTGTTTTTTCTCTCTATTGCTATACTCGCTATACTATACACATAATTCACTATACTCAATCAAGAAAGAGTACAGTAAAAGCTATACTCTATTGTAAACAAATATATATTCAACTCATTTGTTTGTATCAAATTCAAATGCGTATTAAATTTGATCTGGTAAAACATTTGATGTTTTGAAAATAAAAAACGGGTACTCGAAATATGATCAATATACACTGAGTATAGCTGGTACTCAAATGAAAAATTATACAGAGCTTAGAATATTATATTAGAGAATTTATATTAAAAATATTATATATAATATTATATGTATTATGTTTTTGTTTATGGATCTAAATCTACTATATACGAAAAAACTTTCAGCTAAAATTATTTAAAAAAGATTTTAAGATTTGATTTTTAATAATTAAGATTTTAATTATTTAAGAAAGAAGGTTTGATTTTTTAATAGTAAATGACATATTCATAAGTTGCAAGAAGCCGTCGTATCTTGTGAACCAGAAGTCGGACCGATGTGATTAAAAAAACCTAGTCCCCGATTCTATAATAGAAATTAAGAATAAAAAAAAAATGAGAAATGTACCAAAAAGTGGCACCTTATTTTTTGGGGGCTATTTTTTTAGGCGAGCTTAAAGTCGAACTTTTTAATTTGTTTTTTATATTTTAATTCTACAACAAAATCAGGGAGTACCTTTTTTAAATCATGTTGGTCCGACTTCTAGTTTGCAAGACACGGGGGCTTCTTACAACTTATAACTATGTATGTATGTAGTACGATGCCAGTTCAATATATAAAACAAAAACAATTTTTTAATTTGTAAAATATACTGAACAAAAACAACATTCACTAAAATACTAATTTATTTTTAATTATATATACATACTTCCCTTCCACTCTACCTATCTTTATTTAAACTTAGACTTAACTAAAAAAAAATACTTAATTTCTAAGAATTGCTAAAACTGATATTTATCGTACAAGAATTTTGCCGTGATAGAAAATGGCACAGTGATACTCTTTGTATGATAAGTCTTCAAGAATATGGGTAAATATTTTAACTATTTATTTGCAAAGGCTTGGCCGAATAATTTTTTGTCATTAGATTCATTTACTTCTTCCGCATACTTATTTTTTACAACTTCTTAAAATAATTCTTTGGGGTGAACTCTTTCCAGATCAGGTAAAATTTTTAAAGACTTAAATGAAAGGAGTACTTACTCCTCCTTATTAAAGAGATATTTTTTAAAATCAAAACGATAATTTACAAAAATAAAAGGTACATATTCTAATTTTTATTAAATGTTGTTGTATATATTGTATTAAAAATAATTTAATTGACCTTAAAAAATTAAAACGAGGAAGAATACAGTTGACTTTGTCAACTCTTAGATACCCGTACGAACCGTTAGTTTGTTCACAGCCTGTCACTTTGCTTACAATATTATTTTTTTAATATTTTAGTATTTTTAAATAATTTGGGTGAATTTTATAATTTCTAGAATTATGGCTTGTACATATATTCAAACTATATGTTTATACATTCTTCAAAAGCAGATTTTAACATAACGATTATCAATCCAAAACTTTTTCAAATATTCTATAGTACCATTTAATACTAAGCGGTAAATGTATATTAAATTTACTTAGTACAAAATAGTAAATATAATTTTAAATATTATATTATATTATATTTAAATATTCCATTGACAGAATATTTTCTTATAAGTACAATAAAATACATATATGTATGTAAATACGGCGCTATATAATATACATCTATATTCTTATCATTCATTCACTAGTGACATATACGATATGTAAATAAACATGATATTATATAAGTATATATATATATCAATATCATATAAATAAAAATTCTTCCAGCAACCGTTATGTTGTTTATTTAATTACATTTTTTTGTACTACGCATTATATCCTCAACAATTTCAAATTATCGAGTAAAACAAAATGGAAAAAATTCGTTAAAGAAATTTGTTAGAAAACTTGAAAAAATCAAGTAACACTTTCGTCAATTATAAAGTAACCCTATATTATTAAAAAAAGTTGTTAACAGAAATAAGAATATAATTTTGAAGCTTTAATTTTTGTGTATTACTTCAAAAAAATTTTAACAGGTGTTCAAGTTACAGGTGTTTAAAAATAGGAAATTTTCAGTTTTTGACCCCTTACAGCTCCTAAACGGGGGGTGATACAAAAAAATTTCTGAAATGACTCATACTTATTTTTAAAGATCTAACTTCTGTAAAAATTTCAAGTTTCCAACTTAAACCGTTTAGAAGATAGAAGGGTTAAAGGATTTTGCAAAATTTTAGTTTCGCATAACGGTAAATTAAGACACCGTATGCCACAAATATATATTTATTGTATACATACTTTTAAAGCTAATGAAAGTAGTAATCGTTTGGCGTTTTCAGAATGAAGATATACCTTATACATCTTGTGCTATAACAATTTAAATATAGAGCTTTTTTGAACCTTTGGGGAGCTGTAGCTCCGTAACGGGTGGGGCTACAAAAAAAAGTTATTAAAAATAAAATTAATATTTTTGTGAGATCTATCAGTAGTTAAAATTTCATAGTTCTATTTCAAAAAAAATGTGGGGATCTAAAAGTTAGGTGTTCGAGAGCTACCTTAAGGTTTGGTCCAAACTCAACCAAAAAAAATAGGGAACCTACAAATTACTCCAAGAATATTTTGTGTAAATTTCAAGATTCTAGCTTTCTTAGTTTTTGAGTTAGCGTGCTGACGGACGGACGGACGGACGGACATGGCTCAAAAGTCTTAGAATTTTTTTCTGATTCGATCCATACCTTTGAAGGTATATCTACCTCGCTTATTTCGAGGTGTTACAAACGGAGGAGTAATTTTATTATACCCGATCCTATCGTACGGGTATAACTAGATCAATATATAGATAATAAAATACTTTGTTATTATAAATTTGCTCATTCTCACAAATAATGGTTTTACCAAAAAGAGGATATTAAAGATTTAAAAGACAAAAACAGAAAACAACAAAATCAAAAATAAAATACAAAACAATTTTTATCTCCAAATATTATTCTTTTTAATTTTTACTTTTTCCTAATTTATCTTCTATTAATTACTTGTAAGGAATTTATTATATATGGAATGTATGTAAAGTATTATTTTCATTCCCTGGTATAATATATTCATGTTTATATTATTATTATCACGTTACCCATTACTCCACATATACAAAGAAAGAAATATTCAGTGTAATCAGTGTATAAATCAAATGAATCAAATGGTTTTGTTTTGAATACAGTTTGCTAATGAGTACACTATATTCTATGTTTTGATTTTATTTCTCTTGAACAAATGAGTACCCAAAATTTTCTCTCGCATATTTATTCAATTTGAAAACTTCAAAATCAGTATACACAACATTTGTTTAAATATGAATGTTTTGAAAGCTATTTCAAATGCATTTGTGCACATGTTTGTGTGCCATGTAAAATTTTGTACTGGATGAAAAAATTATAATTTTATCTGAAAGCTTTTACATAATTAAATTGAAAATTTAATTTTTATTGATGCAATATTTTTAAAAAAGGGAAAAAGCCGAATTGAAGTTTTAAAAATAAAGAAAGTATTGAATTCAATTAAACGTCCAAATCGGCATTATAAATGAACATATTCAAAAAAATTAACATATTATTTTTGGCTGTTCTTTCTCATTCTTCATATCTATTTATTTTATTTTTCTAACGTAAGTCACAAACAAGTCACAAATGTAAAGGTTTTATTTAATTAAGATGTTATTGGTATGTGTTAGGATGTCAGTTTTATTGTTTTTTCTATTCATTTCATATTTATGAATAGTTTATATTGTTTTCTTATTTTCAGTCACTTTACTTTATAAAAAGAAATAGCCAAGTAAAAAATTATAAATGAATGGAGAGTTAGAGTTAGAGTATAGAGTAGTATAGTCAGCCGTACATTTATGTATACATATGTATATGTATATTAATTTTTTCTTTGCCTAAAAAATTTTACATTTTATAAATATTGAAATGTTAACCTCTGAGGGTAAATTTTTTATTTCTTTTTTTAGCAATTTAGCAATTTTAAAAACAAATTATAAATAAAGTAAGTAAGATTAAAGACACTAGTCACCGATTCTGTAATAGAAATTAAAAATAAAAATAAAATAATAAGAAAAGTAGCAAAAAGTGGTACCCTATATAATAATAATATACAGAATAATGCATTATACATATTTTTTTTCCTCATTCCTATAAGGAGCATAGGGTAGCCGCTAAGTCATTTATAATTCATATTTGAATAAGCTTCCGTTTCGGCAATCATTATTTCACTAAGTCGTTGATTACTCGGCTGTAGGTATTGTAAAAAGACTAGGCGTTCTTTTAGTTCTACGCCATCTATTATCTTACACAAGAATTATATTTTATTATATATTACAATATGATATTAATTAAAATGTTATAAAATTTATGACTTTTATATATTTTATCAAATTATTTTAAAATAATTAAAAATTAAAAATATGATATCATAAACTGAGTGATAGACATAATAACGGATTCGTACGGGTATTTTACAGTTGACAAAGGCAACTGTATTCTTCCTCGTTTTTAAGCAAATTCTTATTCATAATTATACATAATTTTATTCTTTTACTTTAAAATGGTTATAATTAATTCTGTAATGTAGCAAACAAACTACCGAAGTTTTCTTTTTGTTTTTTTTTCTTTTTTCAATATTTATCGTTAATTTTTTTTGTGTTGTTTATTTTTTACTTAAGTTTAAATGTAACGAAAAAAGTGAATTTGGATAAAAGTATATAATATGTATATGTGAATAGTTTTTTTTAATCTTTCAAATTTTTATGATTTAAAGATTAAATATTATGCTTAATGCTTAATTACATATATATGTAATATATATATGTAAATATAACAACATGTATGTATATATGTATCATGGATGAAGGCTTCATATATTGAACGGAATAAGTGCTTCCGTAGAAAAATTCAAAAAGTCCAGTAAAAATAAAAAATATAGATAACGCAAATATAACAAAAAATCTTTTACAATTTTTTTTAATTTGAAGTGCCCCAAAGAAAGAGAAAAACATTGCATCAAAAAAATGAACATATTATTTTTGGCTGTTCTTTCTCATTCTTCATATCTATTTATTTTATTTTTCTAACGAAAAATCAAACAAGTCACAAATGTAAAGGTTTTATTTAATTAAGATGCTATTGGTATGTGTTAGGGTGTTAGTTTTACTACCGACAGCATACAATTATGTATAAGGTAGGTATTGTTTTCATACTAAAAATATGTCGCCAGGATTTTGGCCGAATTGGAGAAGGCTGTAAGATTTTTTTTAGCATGATGTCCGTCTGTGTACGTGTGTGTGGGTATGTCTGTGGGCACGTGTGCAGCTTAAACGACTAAGCGGAATTTTTTGAATTTTCATATTTAAGGTTTTGACGTAAATATCTCGGATTAATAAACTATTGGAGCAAATCGGACAACCGTTATTGGTAGTTTACTAGAGTACTTTTTAAGATTTTTACGAATATTTTGTAACAGAAAAATTTTATGAGAAAAATTATTAAGAAAAAGTTGTTACACAAGTAAAGAGGAACAACTTTGCCATAGAATATTTTTTGATCCGACTAACTTTAGCTTTTATTTAATTTTTTTCTAAGTCCAAATTTCATAAATAACACTCCATATGAAATTATATGAACAATTTTTTTTTTTTTTTATATATGCATATTATTCTTTTGTTGATGACATGAAATGAAAACGGTTAAATTTTTGTTAGCAGATTCATAATTAATCTTATGTTTGTTTTGTATATGTTTACAGTATTTATTATTTTTTACTTCAAATATGTTTATGTACATTACATAATAATGTAATTGGATGTATGAGTGAATGCACATATGTTTTTACGATTTTTTTACGATTTCATATTTATGAATAGTTTATATTGTTTTGTTATTTTCAATCACTTTACTTTATAAAAAGAAGTAGCCAAGTAAAAAATTATAAATGAATGGAGAGTTAGAGTTAGAGTATAGAGTAGTATAGCCAGCCATATATATATACTAAAGATGTGCATGGATACATTTGTTTTTTCTCTCTATTGCTATACTCGCTATACTATACACATAATTCACTATACTCAATCAAGAAAGAGTACAGTAAAAGCTATACTCTATTGTAAACAAATATATATTCAACTCATTTGTTTGTATCAAATTCAAATGCGTATTAAATTTGATCTGGTAAAACATTTGATGTTTTGAAAATAAAAAACGGGTACTCGAAATATGATCAATATACACTGAGTATAGCTGGTACTCAAATGAAAAATTATACAGAGCTTAGAATATTATATTAGAGAATTTATATTAAAAATATTATATATAATATTATATGTATTATGTTTTTGTTTATGGATCTAAATCTACTATATACGAAAAAACTTTCAGCTAAAATTATTTAAAAAAGATTTTAAGATTTGATTTTTAATAATTAAGATTTTAATTATTTAAGAAAAAAGGTTTGATTTTTTAATAGTAAATGACATATTCATAAGTTGCAAGAAGCCGTCGTATCTTGTGAACCAGAAGTCGGACCGATGTGATTAAAAAAACCTAGTCCCCGATTCTATAATAGAAATTAAGAATAAAAAAAAAATGAGAAATGTACCAAAAAGTGGCACCTTATTTTTTGGGGGCTATTTTTTTAGGCGAGCTTAAAGTCGAACTTTTTAATTTGTTTTTTATATTTTAATTCTACAACAAAATCAGGGAGTACCTTTTTTAAATCATGTTGGTCCGACTTCTAGTTTGCAAGACACGGGGGCTTCTTACAACTTATAACTATGTATGTATGTAGTACGATGCCAGTTCAATATATAAAACAAAAACAATTTTTTAATTTGTAAAATATACTAAACAAAAACAACATTCACTAAAATACTAATTTATTTTTAATTATATATACATACTTCCCTTCCACTCTACCTATCTTTATTTAAACTTAGACTTAACTAAAAAAAAATACTTAATTTCTAAGAATTGCTAAAACTGATATTTATCGTACAAGAATTTTGCCGTGATAGAAAATGGCACAGTGATACTCTTTGTATGATAAGTCTTCAAGAATATGGGTAAATATTTTAACTATTTATTTGCAAAAGCCTGGTCGAATAATTTTTTGTCATTAGATTCATTTACTTCTTCCGCATACTTATTTTTTACAACTTCTTAAAATAATTCTTTGGGGTGAACTCTTTCCAGATCAGGTAAAATTTTTAAAGACTTAAATGAAAGGAGTACTTACTCCTCCTTATTAAAGAGATATTTTTTAAAATCAAAACGATAATTTACAAAAATAAAAGGTACATATTCTAATTTTTATTAAATGTTGTTGTATATATTGTATTAAAAATAATTTAATTGACCTTAAAAAATTAAAACGAGGAAGAATACAGTTGACTTTGTCAACTCTTAGATACCCGTACGAACCGTTAGTTTGTTCACAGCCTGTCACTTTGCTTACAATATTATTTTTTTAATATTTTAGTATTTTTAAATAATTTGGGTGAATTTTATAATTTCTAGAATTATGGCTTGTACATATATTCAAACTATATGTTTATACATTCTTCAAAAGCAGATTTTAACATAACGATTATCAATCCAAAACTTTTTCAAATATTCTATAGTACCATTTAATACTAAGCGGTAAATGTATATTAAATTTACTTAGTACAAAATAGTAAATATAATTTTAAATATTATATTATATTATATTTAAATATTCCATTGACAGAATAATTTCTTATAAGTACAATAAAATACATATATGTATGTAAATACGGCGCTATATAATATACATCTATATTCTTATCATTCATTCACTAGTGACATATACGATATGTAAATAAACATGATATTATATAAGTATATATATATATCAATATCATATAAATAAAAATTCTTCCAGCAACCGTTATGTTGTTTATTTAATTACATTTTTTTGTACTACGCATTATATCCTCAACAATTTCAAATTATCGAGTAAAACAAAATGGAAAAAATTCGTTAAAGAAATTTGTTAGAAAACTTGAAAAAATCAAGTAACACTTTCGTCAATTATAAAGTAACCCTATATTATTAAAAAAAGTTGTTAACAGAAATAAGAATATAATTTTGAAGCTTTAATTTTTGTGTATTACTTCAAAAAAATTTTAACAGGTGTTCAAGTTACAGGTGTTTAAAAATAGGAAATTTTCAGTTTTTGACCCCTTACAGCTCCTAAACGGGGGGTGATACAAAAAAATTTCTGAAATGACTCATACTTATTTTTAAAGATCTAACTTCTGTAAAAATTTCAAGTTTCCAACTTAAACCGTTTAGAAGATAGAAGGGTTAAAGGATTTTGCAAAATTTTAGTTTCGCATAACGGTAAATTAAGACACCGTATGCCACAAATATATATTTATTGTATACATACTTTTAAAGCTAATGAAAGTAGTAATCGTTTGGCGTTTTCAGAATGAAGATATACCTTATACATCTTGTGCTATAACAATTTAAATATAGAGCTTTTTTGAACCTTTGGGGAGCTGTAGCTCCGTAACGGGTGGGGCTACAAAAAAAAGTTATTAAAAATAAAATTAATATTTTTGTGAGATCTATCAGCAGTTAAAATTTCATAGTTCTATTTCAAAAAAAATGTGGGGATCTAAAAGTTAGGTGTTCGAGAGCTACCTTAAGGTTTGGTCCAAACTCAACCAAAAAAAATAGGGAACCTACAAATTACTCCAAGAATATTTTGTGTAAATTTCAAGATTCTAGCTTTCTTAGTTTTTGAGTTAGCGTGCTGACGGACGGACGGACGGACGGACATGGCTCAAAAGTCTTAGAATTTTTTTCTGATTCGATCCATACCTTTGAAGGTATATCTACCTCGCTTATTTCGAGGTGTTACAAACGGAGGAGTAATTTTATTATACCCGATCCTATCGTACGGGTATAACTAGATCAATATATAGATAATAAAATACTTTGTTATTATAAATTTGCTCATTATCACAAATAATGGTTTTACCAAAAAGAGGATATTAAAGATTTAAAAGACAAAAACAGAAAACAACAAAATCAAAAATAAAATACAAAACAATTTTTATCTCCAAATATTATTCTTTTTAATTTTTACTTTTTCCTAATTTATCTTCTATTAATTACTTGTAAGGAATTTATTATATATGGAATGTATGTAAAGTATTATTTTCATTCCCTGGTATAATATATTCATGTTTATATTATTATTATCACGTTACCCATTACTCCACATATACAAAGAAAGAAATATTCAGTGTAATCAGTGTATAAATCAAATGAATCAAATGGTTTTGTTTTGAATACAGTTTGCTAATGAGTACACTATATTCTATGTTTTGATTTTATTTCTCTGGAACAAATGAGTACCCAAAATTTTCTCTCGCATATTTATTCAATTTGAAAACTTCAAAATCAGTATACACAACATTTGTTTAAATATGAATGTTTTGAAAGCTATTTCAAATGCATTTGTGCACATGTTTGTGTGCCATGTAAAATTTTGTACTGGATGAAAAAATTATAATTTTATCTGAAAGCTTTTACATAATTAAATTGAAAATTTAATTTTTATTGATGCAATATTTTTAAAAAAGGGAAAAAGCCGAATTGAAGTTTTAAAAATAAAGAAAGTATTGAATTCAATTAAACGTCCAAATCGGCATTATAAATGAACATATTCAAAAAAATTAACATATTATTTTTGGCTGTTCTTTCTCATTCTTCATATCTATTTATTTTATTTTTCTAACGTAAGTCACAAACAAGTCACAAATGTAAAGGTTTTATTTAATTAAGATGTTATTGGTATGTGTTAGGATGTCAGTTTTATTGTTTTTTCTATTCATTTCATATTTATGAATAGTTTATATTGTTTTCTTATTTTCAGTCACTTTACTTTATAAAAAGAAATAGCCAAGTAAAAAATTATAAATGAATGGAGAGTTAGAGTTAGAGTATAGAGTAGTATAGTCAGCCGTACATTTATGTATACATATGTATATGTATATTAATTTTTTCTTTGCCTAAAAAATTTTACATTTTATAAATATTGAAATGTTAACCTCTGAGGGTAAATTTTTTATTTCTTTTTTTAGCAATTTAGCAATTTTAAAAACAAATTATAAATAAAGTAAGTAAGATTAAAGACTCGTATGCCATAGAAAATTTTATACTGGATGAAAAAATTATAATTTTATCTGAAAGCTTTGACGTAATTAAAAATGCATAATTAAATTTAAAATTTAATTTTTATTGATGTAATATTTTTAGAAAAGGGAAAAAGCCGAATTGAAGTTTTAAAATGAAAAAAGCATTGAATTCAATTAAATGTTCAATTCGGCATAAAAAACTCTTGTAAAACAAACTTATAATTCTTAGGAATAATTAAAAAAAAATTTTTTTCTTACTTTTTCAATAGAAATTACGTTCCAAAATCATATTTGATACTACGTACTATTGAATGATTAAGAACAAAAGAATTTTGAATTAATATTTTTTACTAATAGAAAAATATGTAAATATTTTTCATGAATATGAACTTCACTTTAACTTTTTATTAAACTTGTTAAACAACTTTTAATTTTCCACTTCTATTAAACTTCTATTAACTTATTTTAATAAAACAAATCCAATTATACACGTATTGGATAACTTACCCGTCAAATTTATATTTAAAATTTCTTTATAAATTTCTTACGTTAATATTCTTTTATCCCGTAACACCAGAAACTATATTTCAAAGGAAACTTCACAAAAAAACCACAGCTCCATCTGGGTTAACACATCATTATACCCGTACGATAGGATCGGGTATAATAAAATTACTCCTCCGTTTGTAACACCTCGAAATAAGCGAGCTAGATATACCTTCAAAGGTATGGATCGGATCAGAAAAAAATTCTAAGACTTTTGAGCCATGTCCGTCCGTCCGTCCGTCAGCACGCTAACTCAAAAACTAAGAAAGCTAGAATCTTGAAATTTACACAAAATATTTTGCGAGTAATTTGTAGGTTCCCTATTTTTTTTGGTTTAGTTTGGACCAAGCCTTAGGGTAGCTCTCGAACACCTAACTTTTAGATCCCTACATTTTTTTTGAAATAGGGCTATGAAATTTTAACAGCTGATAGATATTAATATTAATTAATTATTAAATTAAAATATTAATAGGTATTAAAAATAAAATATTAATTTTATTTTTAATACCTTTTTTTTGTAGCCCCACCCGTTACGGAGCTACAGCTCTCCAAAGGTTCAAAAAAGCTCTATATATAAATTGTTATAGCACAAGTTGTATAAGGTATATCTTCATTTTGAAAACGCCAAACGATTACTACTTTTATTAGCTTTAAAAGTATATATACAATAAATATATATTTGTGACATACGGTGTCTTAATTTACCGTTATGCGAAACTCAAATTTTACAAAATTCTTTAACCCTTCTATCTTCTAAACGGTTTAAGTTGGAAACTTGAAATTTTTACAGAAGTTAGATCTTTAAAAATAAGTATGAGTCATTTCAGAAATTTTTTTGTATCACCCCCCGCTTAGGAGCTGTAAGGGGTCAAAAACTGAGAATTTCCTATTTTTAAACACCTGTAACTTGAACACCTGTTAAAATTTTTTTGAAATAATACACAAAAATTAAAGCTCCAACATTATACTCTTATTTTTGTTAACAACTTTTTTTAATAATATAGGGTTACTTTATAATTGAGGAAAGTGTTACTTGATTTTTTCAAATTTTCTAACAAATTTCTTTGAAACGAATTTTTTCCATTTTGTTTTACTCGATAATTTGAAATTGTTGAGGATATAATGCGTAGTATAAAAAAATGTAAATAAATAAACAACATAACGGTTGCTTGAAGAATTTTTATATGATATTGATATATATACATACTTATATAATATCATGTTTATTTACATATCGTATATGTCACTAGTGAATGAATGATAAGAGTATATATGTATTTTATATAGCGCCGTATTTACATACATATATGTATTTTATTGTACTTATAAGAAATTATTCTATCAATGGAATATTTAAATATAATATAATATAATATAATATAATATTTAAAATTATATTTATTATTTTGTACTAAGTAAATTTAATATACATTTACCGCTTAGTATTAAATGGTACTATAGAATATTTGAAAAAGTTTTGGATTGATAATCGTTGTGTGGAAGGTTAGAATCTGCTTTAGAAGAATGTACATATAAACATATAGTTTGAATATATGTACAACCCATAAGTTCTAGAAATTATAAAATTCACCCAAATTATTTTAAAATACTAAAATATTAAAAAAATAATATTGTAGGCAGAGTGGCTGTGAACATACTAACGGTTCGTACGGGTATCTAAGAGTTGACAAAGGCAACTGTATTCTTCCTCGTTTTTATTTTTATTTTAATTAAATAACTATTGAAACATTTGTATTGATATAAAAAATATTAAATATTAATATATGCATAGATAAACATTATACACTGCATCAACAGAACAACATGATCAGTCGGCAGTCCATGCAAAACAGAAAACTGGAGAAATTAGAAGTAAACTATTTATGTAGTGTTACCATAGTGGAATACATATTTATGTGATTTACTCCAATTTTTTAATACAAAAGATATTAAAACGAGGAAGAATACAGTTGTCTTTGTCAACTCTTAGATACCCGTACGAACCGTTAGTATGTTCACAGCCTGTCACTCTTCTTACAATATTATTTTTTTAATATTTTAGTATTTTAAAATAATTTGGGTGAATTTTATAATTTCTAGAACTTATGGGTTGTACATATATTCAAACTATATGTTTATATGTACATTCTTCTAAAGCAGATTCTAACCTTCCACACAACGATTATCAATCCAAAACTTTTTCAAATATTCTATAGTACCATTTAATACTAAGCGGTAAATGTATATTAAATTTACTTAGTACAAAATACTTATTTTCAAAGATCTAACTTCTGTCAAAATTTCGAGTTTGCAACTTAAACCATTTAGAAGATCTTTGAAAATAAGTATGTGTCATTTCAGAAATTCTTTTTGTATCACCCCCCGTTTAGGAGCTGTAAGGGGTCAAAAACTGAAAATTTCCTATTTTTAAACCCCTGTAACTTGAACACCTGTTAAAATTTTTTTGAAGTAATACATAAAAATTAAAGCTTCAACATTATACTCTTATTTCTGTTAACAACTTTTTTTAATAATATAGGGTTATTTTATAATTGACGAAAGTGTTACTTGATTTTCTCAAATTTTCTAGCAAATTTCTTTAACGAATTTTTGGCATTTTGTTTTACTCGATAATTTGAAATTGTTGAGGATATAGTGCGTAGTACAAAAAAATGTAAATAAATAAATAACATAACGGTTGCTTGAAGAATTTTTATTATTATTTATATGATATTGATATACATACATACTTATATAATATCATATTTATTTACATATCGTATATGTCACTGATGAATGAATGATAAGAGTATAAATGTACATATATTATATAGCGCCGTATTTACATACATATATGTATTTTATTGTACTTATAAGAAATTATTCTATGAATGGAAATATTTTTAAAGAAATATTGCAATGTATGGCGATATACTTATAACAATATAAATATACTATGTGCTCATTAATATTTTATTTTTATTTTATTTTATTTTAATTACCAAAGCAAAGTATGTACATGTTTAAAAAAAACGACAAAAAATAACAGACATTATAACATTGATATTGAAAATATGATTGCAATTCTTAATGACTAATTAATATGTATAATATTAAAAATATATTTCAGACTTAAAAAATATAAGTTATACAATACAAAATTTGTTTACCTACATAAAAACTTAAATTCTTAAGTAAACTTTATGATTCTTAATGATATTTACATATATTATTATGTATGTAAACAATAAACAGTACAACTAAAAGGAAAAAAAAAATAAAAGTAAAACTTGATGACATATTCAAAATATGCTTTAAATAGTTAATGTGGAATTATGAATGTACGAACATAATTATGAAATTAAATTACAAACACTTTTTTGTGAAAATTAATACAAAAAAAAAAATTATACATTTGAATAAATTTATGAAAAATATATTTATGAATTGGTTAGAATTAATTGTCTGAGGTCAGTAAATTAAAAAAGTATTGATGTAAAGTGTTTTTGAAGGTATTTCTGGAAATTGTTGAGGAATAGAGATAACTGATTTTATTGAATGTAATACAGCATCTGTTTATCGGTTCATATCTTCCGTATTCTGTACTGTGTTTATATTCCACCAAAAATTTCGTGTATCTTGTTTGTCTAACTCTATCATTAAGTCTAAATTTGTAATTAAGTGATTGTATAGCAATATTATTATTTAGTATGTCAAAAGTAACACATGATGAAAATATTTGTCTACGTGAGGACAAGGGGAGCATGTTTAAGAATTTAAGTCTTGTTGTGTAGCTAGAAAGATTTAAAAAGTCTGAAGGGTTATATTGGTTTCTTAATGCAAATAGAAGAAACTGTTTTTGAACTGATTCAATTTTGTTAGAATGAACCTGAAAAGCTGGATCCCATATAATGCTATCGTATTCTAATATAGAATGAACTAGTGAACAATATTGAGTTTTTGTCACAGCTAAGTCACTAAATTCTTTAGCTCTTCTCTTAATGAAACCTAACATTTTATTTGCTCTTGAAATTAAGTGGTCATAGTGCAGATTAAAGTTAAGTTTATTATCAAGTAGAATTCCAAGATCAGTAATACTAAAACCCCTTTCAAGTATTAGATTATCTATTAGATTATCTGTAGTCATACAGTAAAGAAGATCGTTTACGGTTAAAACTGATAACCTTGCATTGCTGTATATTGAGCTCTAATTTGTTGGTTGTACACCAATCATGTAATGATGATAAGCTTGATTGAAGTAAAGCTGCATCAGAACTATCATTTACAACTTGATATATTTTTAGGTCGGCAGTAAACACTATGTGCGGTATGGCACCCAAATATACTGAAAGATCGGAAATAAATATATTGAATAAAAGTGGCCCTAAATGGCTGCCTTGAAGTACACCAGAAGTAGCATTGTTTATATTGGATAATATACTTTGATATTTAACGTTTTGTCTCCTTTCTGATAAATAAGATTTAAGCCATGCAAGAAAAGAACCCGATATACCAAAAGTTGTAAGTTTGTTTAGCAAAGTGCAATGATCTACACGATCGAATGCTTTGCTAAAATCAGTGTAAATTGCATCAACTTGATATCCTTTCTCCATTATATTCAGGATTTCAGATGTGTATAACATAAGGTTCTTTGCTAAAATCAGTGTAAATTGCATCAACTTGATATCCTTTCTCCATTATATTTAGGATTTCAGATGTGTATAACATAAGGTTCGTTGTAGTGGAACGCTCTTTTCTGAAACCGTGTTGTTGTTCGTTTAGTTTGGCATTTATTACAGGAGTAATTTTATCGACAACAATTTTTTCGAATAATTTTGGAATAGTCGATAGGATGGCTATACCTCGCTAATTTTCTACTGATGATCTTGCACCTTTTTTGTAGATGGGAGTTAAATGAGAGGGTTTCCACAGATGTGGAAAAACACCATTCGAAAGCGATTTATTTAAAATGAAATGAAGAGGAATAATTAGATAATGAGCACAGCTATATAAGAAGAGTGGAGGGATTAGGTCAGGTCCGGCACCCTTCTTTGTGTCAAGGCTCATAATAGCTTCATAAATGTCCCTTTCGGAAAGATACAGATCTGTAATTAACAAATTTGGGCTATTAGATAAAGATCTAAAATATCTAAAATATTTAATTTTCATTAAAAATTGTTCTTTAAAATTAAAATAAAATAAAATAATTACTTTAATAATGTCAAAACTCCAATGTGTTTCATGTAATGAAAATATCACATCTAAACAAAAAAGAGGACTGCACTGTGGTGGAGAGTGTAAGCCTCTGTACCATCTCAAATGCGCAGCTATTCCAGAACATATATACGATAATGTTGTTATAGGTAGGAGAATGTGGACGTGTGCAAATTGAATGTAGGAGCTACCAGTTTTATCGAAATTGTGGAGCACAATGAAATAATTGGAAGACTAAAGGAAAACGCTACTCCTGAACTTCATCAACGAACAGAGAGCGGCGGCATTAAACATTATATTGATAATGTTTTTTTTCCAAATATTGGATAAAATTGATGCAAATGTGAAACAAGACGACCTCGATAACATTTCAATAATTAAAATTAACTCAAATAATCAAAAAGTTCAATGAAAGCTTTTCATCGTCAAGTTCAAAACAGAAGAAACAAAAAATAAAATTTTAGAAAAAAAAAACGTCATCACTTATATACAACCAAGTTCAACTTGCTTCAAGAGGGCAACAAAGAGATATTTTTTCAACAACAACTTTCAACACTGCAAAAGAAGATTTATTATGAAGCGAAGCAATTCAAAATTTTACATAAATTCAAATATCTCTGGTTTAAAAATGATTCAATTAATCTTCGTAAAGATGATGGTTTCCGAAATTTTCCGATTCAAGAATCTCAATGATTTCAACAATTTCAAAACTAGACACAACTATTAAAAGTATTTTTAGGTATATTATACTTAGATTTTTAATTTTTTTCTTTTTAAATAACTTAAATTTAATCACATATTTAATTTTTTTTTCAAAACTTTTATTTATTTATTTTATATTTTAACTTTTCTTTTCTTAAATATTTACTTTTATTTTCTTTCAAATTTCACACAATTTTTACAAAAATTACAAAACTTAAATTTATTTATATTTTCACATTTCATAATTTTTATTACTCTACCTAACTTTTATTCTAATTTTACTTTTTCTTTTGAATTTGTACTAAAATTCCATAATTTAAACTTATTTATACTTTCATATTTGACAGTTTTTCTTGTTTTTTTGTTCTTTTTGTTTTACATAATTTTTATTCTAATTTTCAAATTTTATTTGTTTAATTCTCTTTCAAATTTTAAAATATTTTTTAATAAAATTCCACATTTAAAACTGTTATTTTTTTTTTTTTTTTGTTTTTTAGTTACTTATTTATTTTCTATTTTAATTCAACAAAATTTTTACTAAAATTTCTAAATTTAAATTTACATATTACATATTATCTTATATAATAATATCTTTATTATACATATTATATCTTCAAATTTATTTTTTAATTTTATCTTTTTTAACTTTTATTCTAATCTCCAACATTTTTACAAAATTTTATGAGCTTAATATTACTTGTAATCAATCCCACATTTGACAATCCTTGTTTTGATTTGGTCAGTGTTCCCCGCACGTGTTCTAATACTACTAATAATATACTCTATTTTTCATTATTATTAATATTAATTATTTCAATTTCATTCACATGATGTATTGCATTTACCGTATCAATAATCTTGTAAAATAAAACAAATGATTGATATTAGTAGTAGTATGAAAATAAATTACTCTACAGTATTATCCGAAAGTATTAAGACACAAAATAGGGAAAAATTAAATATTATTTACCTTAACATTCAAAGTATTAGGAATAAAATTTATATTTTAGAAGCTTTTGTTAATTCTCTCAGCAATAGAATCGACATTATAGTGCTTACGGAAATTTGGATAAATAAGAGAGAAAACAAATTTTTCAATATTCCAGGCTTTACCACTTATTTTTCAAATAGGGAAAACTCATACGGAAGTGCTGCTATCTACGTGGCGAATTTCCTATCTTCTACGCAAAGTTTTGAAGAAGAATTCGATCAACCCCATGTATTAATAGTGAAACTCCTGCGTCAAGGTATTAGCATCGTATCAATATATAGGTCTCATCAAACAAAAATAGATGTTTTTATAGGAAAAATAGATGATATTCTGTCCTCTTAAAAACATTCACTGATACTTGGTGACTTTAATATAAACCTATTAGATAAAACAAATAAGGGCGTCATAAATTATTCAAATACAATTATGAGTAATGGATTTGTAATAGGGAACAAAATAAATGAAAAGTTCGCAACAAGAATAGGTAAAATATGAAAAACGGTGATAGATCATTTTATTACTGATATATTGCATTACGAAAATGACCTCTCAGTAACAGATACATCCTTGTCTGATCAGCGCGTACGTGCAGCCAATAATAGAAAAGTTTAGTGATACTTAAACGGTTCTTCTATGATGCCCTTTGCAATGATCCATTCTGGCATAATATTAATTCCATCAGTAATGTAGATCTCCTCGCTAAAAGTTTAACAATTTGAATTAATAAATATACCACAGTCATTTCGTCAAAGAATAAAAAAAAAAACATATCTGGATGACTAACGAAATACTTGATACCATTAAAATCCGTGATTCGCTTCTTAAATTTAAAAGTAAGTTTCCAAATGATGCACACACATCAGAATTATATAGTGTGTATACCAAAAAAAATCAAGTCCTCGATTTTTGAAGCGAAAACGAAATTCTGCTCCGCGGAAATAGAAAAATATCCAAATGATAGGAAGACATTATGGGAATTATACAAAAATATAATGTTCAATACCGGGAAAAATCAACCAAATAGCTCAATTAAGGAGATTAAATATAAAAGTCGAATAGTCACAGAAGAAGAATAAATATCTGAGTGTATGAACGATTTCTTCACAAATGTAACAAATAACCTGAATATTTCGGCAGAGCCTATTGATCTGAGTTACTTTGAAAATTTCAAGCGGGATATATACAATTCCTTTGATTTGACCCCAACTACAATTGAAGAAGTAGCAACATCGGTATCATCTCTAAAATCGTGTTCCGCTAAGGGATATGACAATGTCTCAACAAAATTTGTTAAAAAATTTGCTGACAAAATTGTACCACTGTTGACCAAATTTATTAATGATTCTTTCGAGTCATATGTTTTTCTGGACTCTTTGAAGATTGCTGTTGTAACGCCAATTTTCAAAAAAGATGATGCAACTGATGCAACAAACTACAGGCCGACATCAGTTCTGAGTACCTTTTCTAAAATTTATGAAAAAATTATTAAAAATAGGTTATTCAGATTTTTAACTGAGAATGAAATATTACATTCGGAACAGTTCGGCTTCGAGCGAAATTCTAACACAACTGCCTATTGCCTTTTTCTTACCGTCTCTATTTCTAAAAGTTTGGACCAAGGTAAATTTATCGATCTTCAAAAAACGTTTGATTGCATGGATCATGAGATAACATTATTAAAATTACAGAACGTTCGTCTTACTCACCAGCAAATCGCCTTTTTCAATAGCTATTTGGTTAACCGTATTCAAAAAGTAAAAATATGTAATATATATAGCAGTTGTAAATATAACAAAAAGGGCGTACCCCAAGGCTCGATACTAGAACCTGACTTATTTAAAATTTACATTGACGATATAGCGCGTCTTAAACTAAAGGGTAAACTTCAACTATTTGTCGATGATTTAGCAATAAAATATATAGCTAATAATGATGTTGAGCTTAAATCATTAATAATGCATGATTTGTTTTTGATAGATGAGTGGTTGGTAAAAAACAGACTAGTTATAAACTTAAAAAAAACTAAAATACTCATTTTTGATAACAAAATTTTTACTGATCCCTCTTTCTTATTTAAAAATAATGAAATTGGTGTTGTTAAGAGCTTCAATTACTTAGGAATGGTTATTGACTCTAATCTGAAATGGATGGAACACATAGATTTTGTATGTAAGAAAATCGCCCCGTACATCTTTGTATAAATAAGATTAAAGCTATTTTTAGACAAAACAACGCTCTTTGTTATTTATTCGTCGTATATTAATTCGAATATTACGTACTTAAACCCAATCTGTAGTAGAGCATCCAAGGTTCACATAAATAAACTAAATATTCTTCATAAGAAAGCTCTTAAAATTATCCATAATTACCAATTAGTACATCCAACAAACTTATTGTATTCACCTCAATTTCCAAGCCTCGAGAATTATACATTTTAGCTTTCAAAATAATAAATAAATATATCAAACATAATTTTATTCTAAATCATAATATCGACTTAGATAATTATAATACAAGAAACAAATCAAATTATTATCTTTCGTTATTCTGAACGGAAAAACAGAAAACGAATTGTCTTTACAATTGCCTAAAAACATATAATGATTTGCCTTCACATATTAAAGAAATAAACAGTTTCTCTCTTTTCAAAAAGAGAATAACTTGCTTTTTGTTACATACCCACAACTTATCATAAACCAAATATGTAAATTATTAGAAAACAATTTTTTATGCATATGCATAGCTAACATACCTACATAGTAAATTAAATTAATTTACTCATGGTCTTCTTGAATTACAATAATAAGATAATAAGTGAGTGAATTATGAGAACAGTAAAACAGTTAAGATGAGAATCAAATATAAAACTTAAATATATTAGTAAGATTAGATTATTTAGTTTTGTAAGTAAAATATATGAAGTGATTATATGCTCTTTTATGAGTGTATATATTTATGAACCATAAATAACTCTAACTCGTATTAGGAAACGTATAATCAATATATATTAAGCTAATTCGACCAGACAGCTTAGGCTAGGTCAGTTAACTTTGAAGTATTTTATAAATTAGGCTATAGTATTATAATTAAACTAATTTTGTTTCTTTTTGATAAATTTAAAAATTGTTTACAAAATATCAATTTATGGAAAAAATAAAAGGAATAATATTGGGATTAATGTAATTATATTGAATTCAACTCAAAGAAAAAAAAAAAAAAATAGCAGAGATATCAAATTGTTCTTTTGGACGATAAACTTTTTGAAAACTGTCGGAAAAAAAGTTACAAATTGTTTTCGGGAAAGAGGAAAAAGTATTGTCCTTGGACATTGAATTAGGGTAGCTGAATATTTTTCGTTTTATCTTGACAAATTCGAAAAATTTTTTGGGATCACTAATTAATTTGTTGCCTCTACTAATGATATAGTTTTTATAGGCTGTATGAGCTTTCAGTTTGAATTCATTTGCAAGTAGTTTGTAAGAATTCAATATGTTATCGTTTGGTGCTATTGTGTGTTTAATTTTCTTGTATATTTTATTGCTATGGTTACGCAAAGTCCTAAGTTCTCTATCTAACCATGGTTCCGTGTTTTGTTTTTCTTACGGATTTTAGGTACACAAATATTTATAATTTCAAAAATTTTTAAATAAAAGATAGAGATTATTGGGTTGATATTGTGTTGTGCTAACAGTTCGTCCCAGTTAATAGATGATAAAGCATTATTAATGCTTTGGTAGTCAGCATTACGGAAATCATATACAATTTCATTATTGTAAGTTTTGCTCGAGAGTGGAATGAAAATAGAGAACTCAAAGATGATTGCGTTATGATGATTAGTGTTAGTAAAAAGGATATCTGCATCATCAACGAGCTTTACCACCACTCTATCATATGCATTTAAAAATGCAAGATCTATTCATTTATTATTGTTGTTGTGATAACTATTAATCTGTCCTTAAGGTCCTCTTTAACCTCTTTTATTGTGAAGCCTATATCTTTCTGGTATCTAAGGAAAAGATTATACAAATCTTTGAAGTTAGATAGTAGGCCCTCATTGTGGATGAGAACAGATAAATGAGTTCTTGTTTTACCCTCTATAACGCGATTATATGAATCGTTATGTAAATAAGCAAGAAAAAGTCTTACATTATGAAGAATTTTCTCATCTCTAAATCTTGATAAGGCGTATTGGCAATCCTCTGTTAGTGATTGTTTTGTCATTCTAACAATAGGGGGTATTAGCGGATTTATTGATAATGAATCATTTATATTAATTTTATTATTATCAATGTTATTAATATTATCATTATTACCATTGTTGTTATTGTTATTAATGATATAATTACTATTATTACTATTGTTATTATTATTATTATCATTACTAGTATTATTGTTATTGTTGTTATCAATGTTATTATCAATGTTGTTAATAGCAAGATTATCATTATTAATATCATTATTATTAATATCCTTATTATTGTTATTGTTGTTATTGTTATTGTTATTATGATTATTAATATTATTATTGTTATTATTATTCTGATTAATAGTATTATTAGAAATTTTTTTTTTTTACTTTTGTTATTGCTTTTATTATTGTTATTATTATTGTTAATCTTATTAGTGGTATTTTTTTTATTACTTTTATTATTATTATTATTATTAATGTTATTAATATTATAATTATTATTACTTATTTCATTTCTATATTTATTATTTTTATTATTATTGTTAATGCTATTATAATTAATATAATTTCCATTATTATTATTAATTAGATTGGCCGAGCCAGCGGCTCCTGGTTTTAAAATTTCTCCTTGAACAAAGTTAGGATATTTAGAACCTCTAGTTGATGTTGATGTTGCAAGTTTTTTATTGTTGTTTGTGCTAGAAAACGGAATAGCAAAATAATTTAATAACAGTTTATTTTTGTCAGTGTTAAACTTCGTGTTGGTGTTAGTAGGTGAAATCTCTAAAATACAAATTTTTTTATTATTGCACTTTTTTTCCATCGCTTGTAATTAATTATATTTCAAACTTTGGATATAGGTACAACAACTTTGAAAGATTTGTATTTTGGTTTATATCTAAGATTCTTAGGGGTAAGTTTGACTTCTTTAATATTATTTAAATTAAAAGTATTTTTTAAAAACTTACTAAGATAATTGGAAGTTGTTGACGCTGCAAAATTGGAAAAGTATAAGATAGTTACAGGTTCATGATGTTTCTTAGTTGATTTCTGATCGATGACAGTATTAATATCTTTGATATTTGGAAGAATAAACTGAACTTTCTTTGCAGTAGAACTGTGTTGAACTTCTTCTGTTGATGCTAAAGTTGAGAATGATGGTGGTAAGATAGCCAAATTGTTACAACATTGTAGAATTTCACTAAGTAATGAATTGTCATTGGTATTATTAGATGATGTATTTGATTTTGAATCCAAAGCATCATTAGTCACTTTATTAGTGAATTCCACCGTTTGAGAGGCTATAGGCTTAAACAAAAAGGAATTATGAAATGAATTGTAGCTGAACGGTTTGTCAGTTTGAGTCCAATGTCATTTGAATTTTGACTTAGATACATTTGATTGTATCTAAACTTGTCGAAAGATATATCCAAACTAGCATCGACCTTAATTCTCCCCATATTCACTATTTCCTTTTTAAGTGAACCTATTTGATCAGTCAGTTTATCTGCAATATCTGAAGGTTGACTATTTAGCTTTGAATCAAAAAGTTTCTGTAGCTGTAAGATAATAGATGACATTAACTCACTAGTCAACGTATTTAAAGATTCATTTAATCTATTTAGTATGGAGAGAAACTCATCATTTTTAGAAACCAAATTCTGCTTCAGTTGATCTTTTTGTTTGTCAGATGTACTGCTCAGTATCATATTCAGTGATTAGTAGTCTTTTACCATTTCATTAAAAGATGCTGAGTTACATTTTATAGTGCCATGACATTTAGCTGGAAGTCCTGTGTATTCATCTTCTATGTTATTGAAGGATGTTTTGACTTCGTTCAATAACATATTCATACTGTCATGATAATCCAAGTATGATTCACAAACAAAATACTGAGCCAAGAACGTGGAATACTATCCTCTAGGAGCATTTACGCAGATTCCGTGGAAGCGTTTCTTGCAAAAACTATTGCATGTTACAAATTCAGTTTTTGTATCGAAAACTGTACAGATAGAGCTGTCACATTTATTTGTATTCATGTTTGTTTATTTTTTTTTTTTTAAATTGTGTTAAAAAAGTAAAACCTTCTTATTTTTAATTATAACAATTTAAAATATTGTGTCAGCAAATATTGTAATTGTTATATTTAACACAAAAACACAGCACAGTTTTCTAGTTTTTTTTTTAAAGAAAAAAAAAAAATTATTTCAAGTTCTTCTAAATTCTTTTATTTCTGATGTAATTAACTTTTTTTTCTATTGCTTTGTTCATATATTTTTTTTATTATTCTTTTATTTAAGTTATGACTATAGGTAAAAAATTAAAGAAATTACAAGAATTTAAAATTTAAAATAAGCACGTCTACTTAATTCAGCGTCAGAATTGTGAATGAATAATATAATATAATATTTAAAATTATATTTACTATTTTGTAATTTAATATACAAGTTAAATTTTAATAAGACTCCGTATATAAAAATTTAAATAAAAAGACTTTATTAAATTTTTCTTAATATTTTAAATAATTTTATTTTTACAAACTTTCAATACTTATTACATTGGAAATCAATAATATAATGAATTTAATCGATAATCTTTTTTAGTTCAGAACATATCAATCGCATATTTTGTTGATTAGTTGTTTATTTTAAAACAAAGATAAAAACTGCAAGCTGGTTAAAATTTTAGTATTTCCTAAAATCGTTAATAATACAAAGTTGAATGATTTATATTGATAATAATAACAAAGTTGAATGAAATCGAAAGTAGTACAAAGTTGAATGAATGAATAAGCAAAATAAGCATAATTTGGAGTTAATTTAAATAGTAGTGTTGGAGATTTGGTGCTAAATCGGTAACTCTTCCCTCTTCAAATGTCCACATTTGATGAATTGATTAAAAAAACGGTGTATCGTAAAATTTCTTTCTTCGAACTTCAGGTTTGGATCTAGTAACTGGTTCTGGTGGTGGATTCTCAGGTTTCACATCATCATTATTTTTTCTGTTTATTTCTAAATCTTCAATTGCAATAGGACTCGAGTGATCGTTATTAATTATAATTTTGTCCTTTTTCTTAAGGAGTAAAGTACAGACTACTCCTAAGAATAACATTATCGTGATTGTTGAGATGCTATAATTGATGAAATTATCGATGTACTTTTCTTCTTGTAACTTACTTATATGCTTAGTATTATTTATATCAATTTCTTTTAACAATTATTCCAAAGATAAATGCTCATGAAATTGGTTTGTCACGGTTTTGGTTGTAAAATAGCTGGTAAGATCTTGAATGTTGTAATTTCCTTTGATACAAAAGTTCTGTTAAGAATTGTGATATTTGCATTATCAAACTTGATAACATAAGTACCAGTAAGATTGTGCTGCTCACGATTTATTAATATTGTGCCGTTAAACTGATTTAGTAAGATTACGCCTTCATCTATTTCCTTAATTGTTGGTATGTGTTGATTATTGGTAATACTGCAATTTGAATTTCTACTTTTTAGAAGATTCGGTATGCAAGTGAAGTCTTCCAAACTTATAAGATTATCTTTTTTACAAATAGATATTGAATTTATTGTTTTACAATAATTATTTTTTTATACCAAACATTAGATTATTATTAGTTAAAATTTTTGAAAAATTTATTTCATTTACAACATTATTTATTTTTATTGGTTTTAATAATAATTTATCATATATTTCTAAACTAGTTAACGGTATTTCAATAATATAAAACAAGCAAGTGCCATTGGAAATTATTTTTAAATTTGCAAAATCTAAAGCTTCCTCTGGGCTAGAATATGGTAGCCTTTCTTTATCTAGAACATCTGTTACAATTTCAATTTCAGATTTAGAAAGCAATACTGCATTTATGACTCCTACTCTTGCCCAGTGGATAGCATACTTTAAATTAATTATCTCTTCCTTAATAAGTTTTAATTTATATTGTATCTCTAATATAGGTTGATTAGTTACAATATTATTTTGCCTAATTTCTTTTAAAATTTGATTTGTACGTTGAGTTATATTGTTTAACCTATCATTATAAATACCCTTAATTATTACCTGTTTATTACTATTATCCAATATGTTATGAAGTTTTTTCTTTATTAATACACAGTCATCATGATCTGGAGTTCCAGCGATCCACTTACACGTTGTTCCTAAAAAATTAATTGATCTTTTTCTTCTACCTTGGTTAAATTCCTTTATGAACTCTTTTATCTGGGATATCTCATGATTAATGTAAGGTTGAAGCGGATGTGAGCCATTTATATGAGTTACAATGACGCTTTCAATTTCTTCTACTGTCTGCTGTAAAATGCTGAGATCAGTAACATGAAGTAATTTAAATTTTTCTTCCTGCATTTTGGCACTTCCAACATGAATGGCTATTATGTGTGAATTGGAATAGTCCAGAATCAGTATTTTCCCTAGTATTGCTTGTAGGAAAAACCTAAAATAGTTAAGTTAATTTTTAATTTTTAATATTTGATTTATGAATTATCCTATTAGAGTTAATTATAACTGTAGTGTTATTATTTCGTTTTACTATTTCTTTTATATAACGATGTGTTAACTTTGACCCTAGCCTTTTGTTATGTTTTACATAAATAGTTTGACCTATCTCATATTGTTTTAGAGGTTTTCTATTTTTATTATGGAACTTTAAATTTTTAACTGTTTTTCCTTAATTTTTGCTATATTAGATAACCTAGTTTTCTCAAATTCTTCTCTGGTCGTGTTAGGAGTTCTCCCAAGAAAAAGTTCTGTAGGTTTTTTTCCGGTAGTTGAGTGTATGGTGTAATTATACTCGTATACTGCTCTTTCGAGAAGTTCTTCAAATGATTGATTTGTACCCTCAGCTTTGAGACATCTCATTATTTCAGACAGAGTCGAGTGAAATCTTTCAATCTGACGGTTTACCTCGCTTTTATACGGTGGAGTGGTGAATACATTAATTTTTAATTCATCCTCCATCATGGCTTTAATAGGAGCCGAATTTAGTGATTTCTCATTGTCTATTATTACCCATTCTGGGACACCGTAATAAAACAAAATGTCTCGTAATGCCAGTCTCACATGTTCTATTGCTCTGCTTACAATCATTCTTGCTTGAGCAAATTTAGTTAATTTATCTATTGCGGTTAGAACTAACTTTGATTCCGTTGAGAATATGTCAATACGCAAAGTATGTCCTGAGTAGGTTGGTATTGGTGATTGAATTTTGCGATTAGTAGGATGTCTATCGTATTTGTTTTCTTGACAGATTGAACAATTCTTTACTAAATTCCTCACTCTACTAGCCATTTTTGGGAAGTAATATTTTTGAAGAATATTTTTGAAGGAAGGAAGGATAGTTTATTCTCCTCTGAATTTATATGTGGACGACGATGTGTTGTCATTATTATCTCATCTTGTTCATCGTTAGTTTTGATATCTATTAAAAAGATTCGTGTAGAGCGAATTTTGTAGTTTTGAAAATGATGTGGATAAATCTGCTGTATTTTTCCCATGATGTTTTCGTCTGTCATAATACCATTCAAGTTGTGGGGGTTAAGATATTTTTTTAAGATGTCAATTAAATTATTTTCAGAAAATTCGGGTTGTATAAGAATATTTCTATTAAAGTTTGGAAAAGGATGATCCAATTCTTAAGTAGTATTATTGCCTACTTTTAATATTATTTGGTTGCGGAAACTATTCAAAGGTGCTTCAACAAATGAATACAATTATGGGATGAACTATCATCGCTATGTTGGGTCATAGTCAATGTGTTAATTTCTGTCTCTGAAACTATTCTTGATTTTTGCTTCTTCGATAAGAGTTATGGCAATGTGTTTTGATTTATTTTTGAACACTCGTCCTCCTTCCCCTCTTCAAAGGGATGTCAGAGGTTCGGCAATTTTCGCATAATCGAAAATAAAAGGCCTGTAATACCCTGACATACCAAGGAACGATCTTAAACCTTTCAGTGTCCTAGGAATAGGTAAATCACAAATTGAGTTTATTATGAATCTTAGAAATTCAATTTCCTTTTGAAGAAACTCGCATTTGTCCAGTTGAACTTTAAGGTAGGCCTCTTCTAACGTTTCGAAAATTATTTCAAGATTTTTTAAATGTTCGCCCTCGTTCTTTCCGTAAATAATTATATCATCGATATAGACGTAACATCTTTTCCCTATATGCACTCTTAATATATCGTCGAGCGCTCTTTGAAAAATCGCAGGTGCATTTTTCAGTCTAAAAGGAAGACGAGTAAACTCGTATTTCCCATTAGTAACTGAAAAGGCAGTTTTCTCTATATCGCATTCCCTTAAAGGAATTTGATGGAAGCCGCTTTTTAGATCTATTATCGAAAATAACTTATTTTGGCCAAGGTTTGTTATTACCTCATTAATTTCTGGTATGGGATATTTATCCGCTATGGTAATAGAATTTAATTTTCTATAATCTATTTCCATTCTATATTTTTCCCTATCTTTTTAGGGACGATCCATACTGGTGAGTTGTAGGGCGATCTAGATGGTCTTATTATACCGTCTAAAAGTAGTTCTTTTATTTGCTTATCAATTTCCTGTTTTAAACACATCGGATATGGGTATGATTTGGAATAAACAGGATCTTGGGTAGAAGTTCTGATTTCACCTTTAACTATTGTAGTATATTTATATGTAAGACTTTCTTTTGGATCAGAGAACAAATTTAGATATTTTCCTACAACGAATTTTAATTTCTTTTCTAACTCGATATTAAGGTGAGACCTTCTTATACAAATATTGTGAACTGAATCCGAAATATGTTGTTTGAGAGAAATTTTAATGTTGGGTTTTAGAATAAGTAAATTTTCGTTTGTATGTATTACTGCGTTTAAATTTTTTAGACTATCATTTCCTATAATACCATCAAATGAAGTTAGTTGAGGTAAAATATAAAATATTAACTTGGGTATTTTAGAACCGAAAAGATTTATGTGAGGATAATGAGTGATAACTGTATTTCCATTTATTGAATTGTTGGACATTAAAAAATGGATTTTTTATCAAATATGGACGGATATAATTTTTATTAGACCCAGTGCCTATTAAAAATTTTAACATTTTACCGTTCCTCACCTCATGCTCGATATATGGAATTGAAGAACTGGTTAGTCTAAAAAATCAAAGTTTTGATTAGAACTTGTATTTTATCACAACAATTCGGGCATTATAATTTTTGTATCACAACAATTCGGGCATTTCATTTTTGTTTCTTTATCTTTATTTTGATAAATTTCTGTATGAAAAATTCTTTGAAATTTATTGGGCTGATGCGTTCGTAAAGAAATATTATTTTTTTGTTATTAAAATTCGGGGTTGTTTGAGCCCTATTTTGGTAATTTACCGCTCGTGAATATTGCGATTTAGCTTGGTTTACAGGTGCTGGTTTAGATTGCGTGTAATTATATGAATTTTTATTAAAAGGATTATTAAAGTTCTTATTCAAATTTTTATGAAAATTTTCCTGTGGACCATTCTGAAATCTTGGTTGTGGATATTGATTAAAATTTGGTCTCGGATATTGATCTGAATTAAAATTTAGTTTTTGATTAAAATTTCTATAATGGCCAAATCCTTGGTTATATTGTATTGGATTTTGTTTTCGAGGAGGTAAAGCAGGTTGATTATGAAAATTTTTGTTGTTAAATTGATTGTGGCTATGGTAATTCTATACTTTACGTTCTGTAGTTTTAGGTATAAGTATAGTGCTTCCGGTAATTTTTGGGGTTCACGCATACTGAGTAAACGTGGAAGATCCCCCTTGAAATCTCTGATGAAAGTATCTAAGGCTCTATCTCTGTATGTCTGTACCGTAGCATCTATTTGGTCTTTATTATAATCCGTTGAGGAAAGTTTATTTAAAATTTGTGAAAGATGTTGGTATACTTCTTGATAAAAATTTTCAATCGTATTATTTCCTTGTATCATGGTGGTCATTTGGTACTCTAAAGTACCTAAATCAGACTTATCCGAATAATGCATGTTTAAGCATTTAACAATTTTTTCTCAATTCGGGGGCGTATTATATGACTCTAATACAGTATCTGCATCAATTCTCTCAACGCTTTTTTTCCATGAACTGAATTGCCCTTTTTCCCCTGAAAAATCTCTCAAACTCTTTATAACTTCGGGTATCTTATCCATACCGGACAAGTTCAAATCATCTTCTGCTATTATAGTTTCATCAGTATCAGCGGGTTCTTGATTTATCCCAGCATTCTGAGATTTAAAAAAAATTTTTATTTCAGTCTGAAAAATTTCTGAAATAGTTTTTCTAAAAGATTAGTTTGGTATATTAGAATTTGGATCATTATTAGAACTTGTTTCTGCAGTTGGGTTTATTTCATTTGAATTTAAGAAAGATGGTCTAAGTATTGGTACGGGTGGAGTCATAATGATTTTTTTTTTCCCCTTTTACTAAAAATTTCAAAATCTTATAAATCTTATAAACACAAAATTATTAAGTACAAGTCGATTAACATATTTCAAGACAATTAAAATTTTATTTTTTTTAAATAAATGTTGATATTTAATTATTAAAGTTTATTTAAAATAAAACAAAAATATTATATTGTAGTTTTTTTTTCTTAACGTTGACCAGAACTAAAAAGAAAATTATAATTTATAATATATTTATTATTTTATATTTATAATATAATTTAGAAGAGATAATTAATAATGAGAAAAAAGGAAAGGAAAAATAAAAAATTTTCCTAAATTATATAGGCAGTTAATTTTATATAAAAAGATAATTCTTGCTTATTTCACGTTGGCTTTGATTATAGGTTACAAAATTCAATAAATTACAATAACGTTCAAGCAAATATTACATATTCTACTATTTTTTTTTTAAATAACAAAAACTGTAATTTAAAAGTTAATTCTAGTAATACTTATTATTTTTTTCTAAATTTTATTGATTCATTTATACTTTTTTCCTTAAAATAAAATCATTAATTATTTATAATTGTTTCTTAATTTTTACTTATTTTATTTTATTTATTTATTAATTTATTTTTTTTTTAAAACAAAAATGATTTATGAATCATAAAAATTATAGTGCAATATTGCATAATAGTAATTAATTTAATTTATTTAAAATAAATGATAATTCAATTTTCATACGATATATATTTTTTATTAATTTTTTTCTTTTAAATTTTCCTGCAGGTTTATGAATATAATTTTTGCCTTTTTTGTATTTTTTATTTTTTTCATAAAATTTTTTCTTTAAAATGAATTAAATCTTTATGTGAAACTCAAATTCTTTTCCCCATACAGATGTGGATACTTTTTTTGAATTTAAATTTCACTTCTGATATCAGTTTAATTTTATCTTAGGTACCTTCATTAAATTTGTTGCCTTTTAATAATTTTGTTTTATTATTAATAAATTTTTTTTTTTTTTTATTGGCAACTTAAATATCAATTTTATTTCTATAAAAAAATTAATATGAAGATATTTACTTAAATTCTTTTGTTTTTGCTTGTTTTATGGATAACTTGTGCCTAAGGCAGCCTCACCTTAGGTAACGACTAGTAGGCTTGAGTCACAGTATCTCATAAAACAAAAATATTTCTTTTTCTTATTAATTTTTTGTATTTTCTTTTTATTATATTTTTTTTCTTATTGGTTTTCTTTAACCTTTTAATTTTTATACCCAAAAAAAAAAAAAGATAAATACTGACTTACATAAAAATGGCTACACGGAGATCCATTGCAAAACCACTCGCAATCCTTGGGATCGACGGAATAGGCGGCTGCCAACTCGCACTTGTTGTGTTTAATTGCACTGTACGGTGGCTCCTTTTTGTCCTATGACTACTCGGGGGCCTCGTTTCCTTTTCCTGTTGTCGAACCAAATTCAGTAAGATTTGTCCTTACTTACTTGCTGCACGCAGTGTAAAGCTTGCCTTTTTAAAAATGCACTTACTATAATTTTAGTTTATAGTTTTAGTCTGTTCACTTTACTTTTTATTTGATTTTTTTTTTTTTTTATTGTTTTTATTATTTTTATGTTTTTTATATTATACTTTACAATATTATAATGTTAATAAAAATTTTATTCAATTTTTTACTTTTAATAAAACTACAATTTTTCTTTATTTTCAGGTAAGATACACTTTTTGACTCACTGTTACACTACTTAGTGGTCCCTGCTCGGGCGCCAGTTAAATTTTAATAAGACTCCGTATATAAAAATTTAAATAAAAAGACTTTATTAAATTTTTTTAAATATTTTAAATAATTTTATTTTTACAAACTTTCAATACTTATTACATTGGAAATCAATAATATAATGAATTTAATCGATAATCTTTTTTGGTTCAGAACATATCAATCGCATATTTTGTTGATTCGTTGTTTATTTTAAAACAAAGATAAAAACTGCAAGCTGGTTAAAATTTTAGTATTTCCTAAAATTGTTAATAATACAAATTTGAATGATTTATGTTGATAATAATAACAAAGTTGAATGAAATCGACAGTAGTACAAAGTTGAATGAATGAATAAGCAAAATAAGCATTTGGAGTTAATTTAAATAGTAGTGTTGGAGATTGGTGCTAAATCGGTAACTTACATTTACCGCTTAGTATTAAATGGTACTATAGAATATTTGAAAAACTTTTGGATTGATAATCGTTATGTGGAAGGTTACAATCTGCTTTTGAAGAATGTATAAACATATAGTTTGAATATATGTACAACCCATAGTTCTAGAAATTATAAAATTCACCCAAATTATTTTAAAATACTAAAATATTAAAAAAAATAATATTGTAAGCAGAGTGACAGGCTGTGAACATACTAACGGTTTGTACGTTTAACTAAGAATTGACAAAGGCAACTGTATTCTTTCTCGTTTTTCTTTATTTCTAATTATAATGATAAATAACAAAGTAATTTTTAAAATATTTTAATTGCTTACGACATTAGACTAAAGTTGTGTGAAACGAAACATGTATTTAAGATTTGTTATCATGTATTTCTGCTAAATTCGAGTACTACCTAAGTTGTATTAAAAATAGTTTTATAATGGTAAATAATCTTATTATAATTTCGAGTTGTACAAATTATACATAAAAATAAATACTTAAAAAAATTTTAAAACTTTCGTTTCAAAAAAAAAATTCCTGAATCATACAAATGATATCGCAATATTGTCTTTTATTCAAATGCATTCTTCTAAATAGAAGTTTTAAAAGTTTTAAAGTTTTTGAAGAAAAAGAGAAAAACAAAACAAAATAAGTAAGTTTGAAATTTTATTAAAAATAAAATTTAAGGACTGGCGAAATATTTACTAGTATGGTTTGAACTTTGTCATATTTGTATTTTAATTAATACATAAATCGACCTCTTATTGAACCGTTATTTTCGAATACTTTTATTTTCAGCAGTCAGATTTCTAATTCTTAACAAATTTTTAAGAAAAAAAATATTTGATTTGAATGAAAAAATTGCAATAGTGTTGAATTTGTGATGCATAAATAATATAGGTACATATGTATCATAATATTAATTTTGATGCAAACTTCAACAAGTAATATTCTTGAAATTTTTAAACCGTAAGTTTGTGGAACATCTTTATTAGATTTATTGAGCAAAAAATTGTTTTTTATTTATACTTTTTGTCCACAAAATAATTTTATTAATATTTTATTTTTATAATTCTTAAAATATTATATTTATTTATTATAAAGCCTATATATATTTCGGCTTCACTGCCATCAATTCAGGGCGAATACAATTTAATACTTTTTACTGTATTAAATTGCAACCGAAATATATATAAGCTTTATAATAAATTAATGTAATTATAGAATAAAAATTATAATAATAAAATGTATTAAAAAACAAAATTTTCTAAGAATTTAGTTTTCATCTTCGTCTAAGTTTGGGTTTTAATATTGGTTTTCGTCAAAATCAAAACTGTACCATGATTTCATTTCATCAGCTGTAGTTTCTGATACCTTAGGTCCTTCATGTTCTCCTTCCCTTTGCACTTTGTAACTCTTGAATTCTTTAAGTCTTATTATGCCATATGGACCAAGGTATTTTAGTTTTATTTTCTGAGCCGTATTGAACTGACTCTTTTCTATGGCTACTAAATCGCCAACTTTATATTGTATCGCTGGTTTTCTCCTTCCATCGAACTTTGATTTGTATTCTCGTTGGATTTCGGCAATATCCTGTTTAGCTTTTTCCCAAAGTTCTTAACGTTGTTCTTCAAATATTTTTACATATTCGTCTTAAATGGTTTATATAATTTTTATTTCCCGCTGAGTTTTCATCTCACACCCTGTTAGCAGTTTAAATGGTGAAGTTTCTATTGCTTGCTGAAAAGTGGAATTGATTTCTTGTTGTATCTGTTTCATTTTTCTGTATCTTCCAAAGATAATTTCGTTAGAGCTCCGATAACTACCGAGTGAGTTCACCCTACTTGTCCGTTACCACGGGGCAAGTCAGCAGTAATAAGATGTAACCTAAAACTCCTCCTTCTCCGAATTTTTGAATGACTTTTTCGCAGCTGAAGGTTTTAGTTGGAAACAGCCATAAAAATTTTGAAAATCCATCAATGATCTATAGTAAATATTTGTAGTTTTTTCTTGTTGCACACATTGGGCCTAGATGATCAACGTGAAAGGTGTCAAATGGATGTTCACCTTTTGGCATGGGTTATAGATGTCCTTCTGCTTTATCACTTTTGGGCAATTCTCCGTTCCAAATCTGGGATGTAAAATTCCTTATCTATTATTTCCTTCATTTTTCTGAAGTGAAAGTGAACTTCTCTTATGATTTGATTTTTCATAGCATCTGGAACGACAAACAAAACATTATTATTTAAGTTTTTACAGAGTATATTGTGCATTATAAAGTTTTTGTACGCCTTTTCCTTTAAAATTTCCATTATTGTCACTAGAGATTCGTCGCCATGCTGTACTCTGGATAGTCTGCTTAACAAGTCTCCGCCATTTTGAATACACATTATTGTTGGGTTTCTGCTAAAAGCGTCGACATGTCGCATTCTAGTACCTGATCGATGTGCGATAATGTAATCAAAATTCTCTAATAACAGCGCCATCAAGCAACTCTTGTGGGCAGGTCTTTCTTTTTCATTGCTCCTACAAAAGCATTACAGTCCGTAATAAGTTTAAATTTCTGACCAAGGAGATATATGCGAAATTTTTTCAGTGCTTCTACAATAGCTAGGACTTCCAAGTCATATGAACTATAGTTTCATTCTGCATCATTCGTTTTCCTGCTGAAGTAGTACACTGAGTGCAAATAACCATTTTCATTGTTCTTTTGGACCAAAATTACACCATATCCATCATGTGATGCATCCGTGTGACGTTCGGTGTATGCGCCATATGCAAATATTTTTGAAGTAGGTGTATTTGTTAAAGCATGTTTTAACTTATTGATTGCCGATATTTCTCCATTTCTACATTCAATTCTGAAATGAATATTTTTCTTTATATTTAGTAGGTTAGTAAGTGGTTGAGTTTTAAGCGCGAAATCCGGAATATATTTTTTAAAATAGTTTACCAATCCGATAAAGCTTTGTACCTAATAGTTGTTGGTATAGGGAAATTTTGTACTGCCTTGGTTTTAAGTTGTGATGGTGAAACTTTCCCGTTGTGGATACGATGTCCCAGATATTCAATATCGTCTTTTAAGAATTGGCATTTTTTTCATTTAAATTTCAGCCCGTTATTTGAGGCTACTTCGATAACAATTTTTATTCTCTCAATTCCTTCTTTGATTGTATCTGATGGAATAATAATATCGTCCACATAAATAACAACTATTCCCTGCAAAATTAAATCTTTAAGTACAAAGTTTATGTATTTCTGAAAACACTCGGCGATTTGCATAACCGAACGATACTTTATTAAATTCGTACTGACCACAATGACTTATGAAAAACGTAAACTTCCTACTTTCTTCTTCAATCGACACATGGAAAAATCCGTTCTCGAGGTGAAAAATCTTGACGATTGTAACTTATATATTTGCTGCTCGATATTTGGTAACGGATATCTGTCTTTGATGATTTTCTTGTTTATGTCCCTGTAGTCCACAAACAACATGTAGGAACCATCCTTCTTTTTCACTAAAACTACTTGACTCGCATAATCCGATAGTCCATCCTTGATTATGCCATCTTCTAACAACTGTTGAATTTGATTTTTAATAACTTCCATTTCATGTGAGGAAAATCTCCGCGGGGGTCTGTAAACAATAGTTACTATTTTCTCGTTATCAATAGTTACTATTTTCATTTGTGAAGGAGACTTGTTGGAGATTTTCGGTGTATAATTTTTAATCATATTCACTACTGTAGTAAAGTCTTTTTTAAGGCTGTTTAAACAAGCAAGGTCTTCAAATTCTGTTAGTTCTTCATCTACTTTAATCTGTGTTAAGAAGCAGTCTGTCTCACTATTGCGAAGGGGACACTCTTTTTAAGTGTTGTATGTTTAGTTTTTCTTATTTTAATTTCTCCATTAATTATGGTAATAGCAGCTTGTCTAAACAAATCCATCCCTACTATCATGTCAGGTTTCAGGTAGCAATCGTTAACGGCGTGAATTTCAATATTTTCATATAAATCCTTTTCAATTTCAATATTTGTTTTACATGAGCCTTTCATGACGACTTTAGAGCGTAGACCAGATATTATTCTTTTAGAGCAGCTGGGGTCTAAATTTGTATTGAGTAATTTGAAATAGCATTCCTTCAGGACACAAATGTCATTTCCTGTATCTACCAAAGCTTCAAAAATAATATTATTTGCTTTAACCTTAATGTTCATGTTGTTTGCATGATATGTGTTGAACTTGAGTGTCGTGTTGTGTTAACTTGATTAGCTGTGTTAGGTTTTGCATTAGTTATCTCCGTACAGTTTGGCCTCTTGTGTCCAAATTTATTACAACCAAAACATTTGGGTCCTCTCCCATTCTGTGGGCAATTATGAAATACATGGTCGTTTGCACCGCAGTTGAAACAAAAATGACGTCCACTTTTTTTAAAGTTTGTTTTCATTTTAGATTTTGTGAAATCCTTTTTGTCGGATAATGATTTTTCATTTTCAATTTTGTGAACCTTTTCATAGATTAGTAAGTTCTCTTTTAGTTGTGAAATACTTTTTGCACTATAAAGTATCATTTTGTTTGCAGGTGTGTCCTTTATTCCATCAATTATGAAGCCGATAATAGAAGTTCCTTCAATTTCTGCAATTCATTATTTCTCTTTTTTCTCTCGCGTAATTTTGCATGTACTTCGGCACTTGTAATCTTATTTTGAAATTCCTGTAGTAGAGATTGTTTTAATCTGCAATAGTTTAGAGGTTTCACTAAACACTCGATATAAAGTTTAGCTAATCCCGATAAAGATCTTTTGCAAAATAGAAATATTTGGAGTTCATTCCAGTGAAACACGTCTGCATATTGCTCAAATTCATCTATCCATTTGTTTATACATGCTTTATACATGCTAGCCTCATCACCATTGAATTTTCGAATAAGATTTTCAACCTCACTAAAATTAATTTTGATGTCTTGGTTGTTGATAGTCGATGTTTTGTTAAGATTAACTGGTCCAAAATCAATAATGGAGTCGTTTCGTTGTAGAGTTCGGCGTTTTTTTCCACTCATTTTGAATATTTGGTTTAAAGCTATTTAAAACTGAAGTTTTATTTTTTGCTACCTTAAAACCGCATAAATTTATCTATGTATATTATCTAGTATTTAGAAATTAGTTAATAATATAATTAAAATGTTTTTTTTTAATTTAGAATAATGTAGTGATCATGGTGACATCAAATTTTAATTTTCTTAATCTAAATAAATTATGTAATTCATGTTTAATATTTATAGTGTAAAAATTATTGTTTTTCTTTTAATTTAAATAAATTATGTAATTCATGTTTAGTATTTATAGTGTAAAAATTATATATTTAATTCAATAAAATATGTTGATTTTGTCATATTTACAATGCCAATACAAAATCTTTTATTTAAAATTTAAAATCCTTAAAAAATTTTTATACCGGTACTATAAGTATCGGGTATAATAAAATTACTCCTACGTTTGTAACACCTCGAAATAAGCGAGCCAGATATACCTTCAAAGGTATAGATCGGATCAGAATCAAATTCAGAGTCGATTAAGCCATGTCCGTCCGTCAGCACGCTACCTCAAAAACTAAGAAAGCTAGAATCTTGAAATTTACACAAAATATTCTGGGAGCAATTTGTAGGTTCCCTATTTTGTTTTTGTTGAGTTCCGACCAAAACTTCGGGTAACTCTACAACTAACTTTTAGATCTCCACAATTTTTTTGGAATAGAGCCATGAAATTTTAACTGCTGATAGATATCATAAAAATATTAATTTTATGACAATAATAATTTTTCTGTAGCCCCACCCGTTACAGTTACAGCCCCCCAAAGTTCGAAAAATCTCCATATTTAAATTGTTCGCAATGTTCCAGCATTCATGAGAATGTGAATGTGAATCAATATTCTCTGGAAGTGGAAATTGGAAAATGTCAAAATAAATGTCAAAACATATTGTTTTGAAAATTATTTTAAGAAACTTCGTATTTTAAAATAAATTTTGAAAATTTTGTGTTTTAAAAAGTGAATTACATATTTGAAAATTATTTTGAAAAGAAAGAAATATGGCTCAAATTATTTTATTATTAGACGAAGAAAATAGGAGAAAAAAAAATAATGAAGAAAAATTTTAAAGGAAAAAGCAAATGTTTTAGATCTTCTAGAATCTATGTAAGTTAATTATTTTGTGGACACGGATTAATAAGATTGTTTAGAAATAAATTAAAATTAATGAATTTTCTGGTTTTTTTCAAAGTTTTAGAGTTAACAAAGAACCGTTTTTATAAATTTTAAATGAAATTAAAACATCTATTCCGAATTCTTCTATTCCGGCACCTCATTAACTTTCTGCTACAATGAGCTTTCTGGCAGAAGGATCTTACCGAAGATCAATTGGAAAATATTTTGATAGCGGCCTAGGAAGATCTACAATTAGCAAAATGCTAACAAAAGATGGTAACTATTTTAGAAAAAGAACTATGTAAAAAATGGATTAAATTGTCAATGACCGAAGAAGCGAAACAAGAATCGAAACGATGGTTTTTTGAAAAGTTTGGTATACCTGGAGTAATAGGATGCGTAGTTGGGACGCATATAAAACTGGACGCATATAAAATGTTGAAAGTGAACTTTTTTAAAACAGAAAGGGTTTTTATAGTTCACTAATTGTACGTCGCTATTAAATTTTAATGAGTTTCACAAACTTAAATAGTTTGATTTTTTTCACAACAATTTGAAAATGGAGAGCGCGGTTCCTGGTTATTAGGAGATTCCGGAAATCCTCTTCAAAACTTCGTTATTACTCCATATAAATGTATTAATTCAGGAACTTTTTAAGAAGCATTCAATAAAAAACACACTAAGGCTAGAAATATAGTTGAAAGAATTATAGGAAATTTGACGACTCGTTTTAGGTGTTTATTAAACACTTTGATTACCAACCCGAAAAATTTGCTTAAATTATTAATGTCTGTTGTTGTGTCCACAATATCTGCAGAAAATACATTATTAATGTAGAAGATTTAGACACCGAAATGAATTCTGATTCAGAAGAAGAAAATTATGTTGAACCAGATGAAGAAAATTCATAGATTAGATAAAAAACGTATTTACACTTATTCAAAAATATATAAAGAGTAGTTTGATTTTTTTTAAATTCGTTCTCACATCTTAAAACTAGAAAAATGAAAGTAAAATTCATAATTGAAAAACAAAAAACTCATAAATGATAAAAACTATCTACACTAATTAGAAAACTCAAACTGTCAAAGTATAAAGGCGCGCTTTTTTTCTTTGGTCTAAATTCTTATTTTTTTTTAATTTTAATTTTTAAAATTTATATTTTTTAAAAAAAATAATTCGTAAAGAAATGGCGAAAATATGTACCACGATAATATGTGCACGAAATATTACTGGAAATTCCAAAGGAGTTCAGTGTTGTGGAAAATGTCACAGATTTTTTCACACTAAGTTTGCATTAGTGCCGAAGGAATTGTTTGAAGCCATTAAATCAGGAAGTGCAACATGGAAATGCTATGAGTGTCCCCCTACTGGTAATGATACTTTAATAATTGAAGATAATGATGATGAAGATACCGTTTCAGCTCCTCAAACCAATTTCCCTGTCAACTTACCAGAAATTGATATAAATGGATGCACTTCGCAAAGTCTAGCTTTGTATATGAAAACGATGGTTACTGTAGTGCTTGAGATTCAAAAATCCCAACATTACTTCTCAGCACAAATGGATGCTACACAAAATCAATTAAAGGATTTTGTAAAGTATAATAAACAAGTGCTGGAAGAAAATAAAAAGCTAAAAGAGGAAATAAAGCTCATTGAGGATAGAACAATTGAACTGGGAAGCATCGTAAATAAATTGCAATACCAATTAGATGAAAGTGAACAGAAAAAAAATAACAACAATGTCGTACTATCTGGTCTACCTTCAAATATCGAGAATCCAATGGATACTGTACACTCGATATTTAACAAAATCCAAGCTAGCATTCCTAAGGAGAACATCGTAAAAGCATCTAGTTTAAAAAAGTATTCCAAAAATAATAAAAATGGGGACAATGCTCTATACTTGATCGAGTTAAAATCTGATAAAGATAAAGATGAAGTTATGGTGAAGAAATCCAGCTACAAAAATCTTTTCACAGTGGATGTAGGCCTGGAGAAACATGGAAACAAAGAAATATTTTTTCGACACCATCTTACTTCCCTGCAATCCCAATTATACTATGAGGCTAAGCAGCTCAAAATATCAGAAAAATTTAAATTCCTGTGGATCAAAAATAATGAAATCTTCATGCGGAAAACGGACAACTCCAAGGTATTTAGAATTGAAAATTTATGCGATAACAGTTTTATTAAAACAAAATACTGCAAATAACTGCAATGTACTACATAAAATAACCATTTCAAAACTTTTTACATTTTAAAAAAAAAAAAAAACTTTTATTTTATTTATATTATTATATTGTGTCTAAAATTATTTATAAATTTACACTTTTTAATATTTTTTGTAACAATTCTAACTTTTAACATAACCTATAACAATGCTTTTGAAAATTTTTACATTTATAAATAAATTTAATTTTTTTTTCTCATTTAATCTTGAACAATTTGTTAATTAAATCAACAACAACAATTAACTTAACCTATAACATTCCTTTACTAATATGGTTCAATATAATTAATCAAATATTAATTTATTTCTCTTTGGCATCTACTTTTTATTCAATAATATTCACTACTAATTTGCATATAGATTTTTTTTTTATTGCTTTATTAAAACAAAACTATGCAAGTAATTTTTTCTCATTTAATCTTAAATTATTTGTTAATTAAATCAACAACAGCAATTAACTTAACCTATAACATTCCTTTACTAATATGGTTCAATATAATTAATCAAATATTAATTTATTTCTCTTTGGCATATACTTTTTATTCAATAATATTCACTACTAATTTGCATAGATTTTTTTTTTATTGCTTTATTAAAACAAAACTATGCAAGTAATTACTATATATACAAAGCAATATGCTCAAAACTTTTTTTATTTTTTAAAACAAATTTATACTTTAATTCTATAATTACAATGTTTTTATACCCGTACGATAGGATCGGGTATAATAAAATTACTCCTCCGTTTGTAACACCTCGAAATAAGCGAGGTAGATATACCTTCAAAGGTATGAATCGGATCAGAAAAAAATTCTAAGACTTTTGAGCCATGTCCGTCCGTCCGTCCGTCCGTCCGTCAGCACGCTAACTCAAAAACTAAGAAAGCTAGAATCTTGAAATTTACACAAAATATTCTTGGAGTAATTTGTAGGTTCCCTATTTTTTTTGATTGAGTTTGGACCAAACCTTAAGGTAGCTCTCGAACACCTAACTTTTAGATCCCGACATTTTTCTTGAAATAGAGCTATGAAATTTTAACTGCTGATAGATCTCACAAAAATATTAATTTTATTTTTAATAACTTTTTTTTGTAGCCCCACCCGTTACGGAGCTACAGCTCCCCAAAGGTTCAAAAAAGCTCTATATTTAAATTGTTATAGCACAAGATGTATAAGGTATATCTTCATTCTGAAAACGCCAAACGATTACTACTTTCATTAGCTTTAAAAGTATGTATACAATAAATATATATTTGTGGCATACGGTGTCTTAATTTACCGTTATGCGAAACTAAAATTTTGCAAAATCCTTTAACCCTTCTATCTTCTAAACGGTTAAAGTTGGAAACTTGAAATTTTGACAGAAGTTAGATCTTTGAAAATTAGTATGAGTCATTTCAGAAATTTTTTTTGTATCACTCCCCGTTTAGGAGCTGTAAGGGGTCAAAAACTGAAAATTTCCTATTTTTAAACACCTGTAACTTGAACACCTGTTAAAATTTTTTTGAAGTAATACACAAAAATAAAGCTTCAAAATTATACTCTTATTTCTGTTAACAACTTTTTTTAATAATATAGGGTTACTTTATAATTGACGAAAGTGTTACTTGATTTTTTCAAGTTTTCTAACAAATTTCTTTAACGAATTTTTTCCATTTTGTTTTACTCGATAATTTGAAATTGTTGAGGATATAATGCGTAGTACAAAAAAATGTAATTAAATAAACAACATAACGGTTGCTGGAAGAATTTTTATTTATATGATATTGATATATATACATACTTATATAATATCATGTTTATTTACATATCGTATATGTCACTAGTGAATGAATGATAAGAATATAGATGTATATTATATAGCGCCGTATTTACATACATATATGTATTTTATTGTACTTATAAGAAATTATTCTGTCAATGGAATATTTAAATATAATATAATATAATATTTAAAATTATATTTACTATTTTGTACTAAGTAAATTTAATATACATTTACCGCTTAGTATTAAATGATACTATAGAATATTTGAAAAAGTTTTGGATTGATAATCGTTATGATAAAATCTGCTTTTGAAGAATGTATAAACATATAGTTTGAATATATGTACAAGCCATAATTCTAGAAATTATAAAATTCACCCAAATTATTTAAAAATACTAAAATATTAAAAAAATAATATTGTAAGCAAAGTGACAGGCTGTGAACAAACTAACGGTTCGTACGGGTATCTAAGAGTTGACAAAGTCAACTGTATTCTTCCTCGTTTTTTCTAAAATTAATTTACAATAATACACTTTTTTTCTTATTTTACTTTCTCACTTTATATATTTCACTTTGCTTCACATTACGAGTATTTAATTATTTTAATAATTTAATTTACATATTATTCTTAATTAAAAAATTTTTAATAACAATTGTATCTTATCAAAACAAGTTTCACAAAAATCTTGACAAATCAAGTTCAAATGTCAAATATTATTTAAAAATAATATTAATTTTTACATACAATCTTGCTCTTATTGATCAGCTGGCAATGTTTATCCAAATTATCCAGATTGTTTTTTTTATTACAAATGCACTTGGGTGAAACAGAGAATGTAGAAAACCATTTTAGAGTAAAACATTACCTACATTATGATTCAAGTTCAATGAGCTTAAAATATCAAAATAACTTTAATATATTGTACTTAAATATACAAAGTTTAAGAAGAAAAATTGTTTGAAGTAGAAACTTTAATTGAAAGTCTTAAATGCGATGTAGATGTTATTGTCTTAACTGAGATATGGCTTCTTTCTTCTGAAAATGTTTTCTTTAATCTACCAGGGTATGATTCGTATTTTATTAATCGAGAAAAAGCTTACGGTGGAATTGCTATCTACATAAGAGATCACTTTCCTAGTAATATTCTTATTAGTGAGGAATTTGAAAAGAGCCAAATATTGGGAATTAAGCTAACGAAGGAAAATTTTAATATTATTGGCATATACAGATCACACGAGACAAACCCTATGAACTTTATTAATAGATTTGATGAGCTAACTTCAAACCTTAAAAGAGCTATAATAGAAGGGGATTTTAATCTAGATTTATTAAATGTTAACAACTTTGAAATAATATCGTATAAAAATATGTTGCTAAGTAATGGTTTTCTGATTTGTAATAAGGGTATCCGGCTAGTTTATCGCAATAATAAATTCACAGCAAAGTTCATCGCAAGCAATTCATCGCAAGCAATTCATCGTAAGCAATTCATCGCAAGCAATTCATCGCAAGCAATTCATCGCAAGGAAATATTCATCGCGAAGTTTATTGCGATGAATATCCGATACCTAATGTAATATTCACTTTGTATTTTCCAATTAAAAAAATGTAGCAGCCTTAATTGGTAATATCAAATATATTTTCTAATTTCAAAAATTGAAAATTATTCAGATATTATTTATAATATTAAAGTTGAATAAAAATAGGGATACTTAAATGGAGATTGAATATTCATACGTAGAAAGTGAGAAAGGTAAACAACAAGTTCTTCTTGATGGGTTTGTTTACAACAAGGAGCGCGTGACTAACGAAAAATCTATTTGGAAATGCGTAAGCTATTTTAAAACAAAATGTAAGGCACGATTGCATATAATAAAAAATGTGATTTCTGTACCACCATCCGAGCATAACCATGCTGGAGAACCAGCGAAAGTCGAAGTAGCACGCCATATGAAAAGTATAAAAGATGAAGCGAAAAAATCATTACAAGGCACGACACAAAGAATTTTATCAAAAGAATCTGAAACTATCTCGATTCAGTCTGTTGCAGCCCAGATGCCACAAAATCATTCTATAAAAAGACGTATTCGAGCATCTAGAAGAAATGATGCTGCTGGTGATAAATATGAACCAATACCAACCAATAAGGATTTTTATATTCCAGAAAAATATTGTTTAAATATTTTTATTTTATTTTATTGACATCATAATTTATCATATAATTTATTAAAAAATATTAATAATTTAGAACGTTGTAATAAATAAATTATTTATTATATAATTTATCATTATTTCAATATTTAACTCAATTTATTATTATTTAATTATTTAACTCTGGTAGCCAGAACAATCGCGCGATTGTTCTGACTACCAGAGTTAAATAATTAAATAATAATAAATTGCTTACGATGAATTGCTTACGATGAATTGCTTGCGATGAATTGCTTGCGATGAATTGCTTGCGATGAATTGCTTGCGATGAAATGCTTGCGATGAAATGCTTGCGATAAACGAGCCTAGAATCGTAATAAGATATCCGAAAAATTTGCAACTAGATTTGGAACACAATCAAAAACAATAATTGATCATTTTGTAACTGATATGGTAGAGACGGAATATCATATACATGTCCTAGACTGCCCTTTGTCTGATCATCAAATGCTTTTTATCAGTACTGATAGGAAGTGCAAAAAAAGTAATAACGTAAAATATAAAACGGTTTTAAACTACAGTAACATTGAAACTGATGATTTCTGGTTAATCATTGAATCTTACAATGAAGCTGATGAAATCATTGATAATCTCACTTCTTTAATAAATAATAATACTGTACGTATCAAAATAAAAAATATTAAAAAAAAAAGACATGGATGACTGAAGAGATTCTAAGAGTAATGAAAATCAGAGACTTATTTAACAAATACAGAAAAAAATATGTGGGTAATGAACGCATTAGTAACTCATATATTAAATATAGAGATAGGGTTAAAAAATTAATCACGGAGGAAAAAAAAATACTGCTCGGACAGAATATCTTTACACCCCAGTGATACTAAAGGACTGTGGAATTTATATAAAGAGAACATTTTTAACACTGATTCCATCGAGCAAAAAAATCCAATTAAAATAATATGTCAGAATGATAAAACAATCGAAAATGAAAAGGAAATCTCAGAATGTTTTAACAACTTTTTTATAAATGTAACGAAAGAAATTAACATACCTAATACTACCCTTGATCATGTTTATATGAACCAATTCAGGCGTACTATCTTCTCAAACTTTAAATTGACTGAAACAAATTCCGAAGAGGGCTGCACAGCTATCAGCACATTAAATGCAGCAGCAGCGACTGGAATTGATAATATTTCTATGAAATTTATCAAACGCTTTGCGGATCGTTTGGTTCCAACTTTCGTTAAGTTAATTAATAAATGATTTCGTAACGGTATTTTTCCGAATAAACTTAAATCGGCTATTATAATTCCAATTTATAAAAGCGGAGTAATAAAGATTGCTCAAACTGTAGGCCCATTTCTATTTTACCTGCTATTTCTAAGATTTTTGAAATAGTTATAAAAAATAGATTGAATTATTTTATTTCTAATAATAATATTTTAAACAAGCAACAATTTGGTTTCCAAACGAAATCTAATACCGCAGCTGCATGTCTAAATCTAACCGACTTTATATCAAAAAGTATTGACAGCAAAAAATATACTAGTTGCGTATTCCTTGATCTAAAAAAAGCATTTGATTGTGTTGACCACCAAATATTATTGCTTAAACTTGCTAACTTTAATTTTACTAGTATACAACAACAATTGTTTAAATCATATTTACAAAACAGAATGCAAAGAGTTCGCATTAATAACACATATAGCCCGGCAAAGGTTATGTATAAAGGTGTACCGCAAGGCTCAATTTTAGGACCGGATCTTTTTAAGATACATATTGATGATCTAGCTCGTCTAAACTTAAAAGGAGATCTACAATTATATGCAGATGATGCGGTCCTAAAATACGCTGAAGCTAGTGAAGAAAGTACAAAACTTTCAATTCAAAATTATCTTGAAATAATTCAAGAATGGTTAAATAAGCATAGGATTAGTTTAAATGTAAAGAAAACAAAAATAATTATTTTCCAAAATAAATCGTGGAACTTAGAAACAAATATACCTTTTGAAAATGAGAATATTGAAATTGTCAAAAATTTTAATTACTTAGGATTAAATTAATTACTTAGTATAATTAACTAATTAGGTAATTTTAATTACTTAGGATAATTAACTACAAATTAAACTGGTGCAATCACATTAATAATGTAATAAAAAGAATAGGGCCATACATATTCATCTTACATAGATTAAAAAAATTTCTTTCTAACGATGCTTTATATACGATCTATACATCTTATATAAAATCACACATCTGTTATCTCAACCCAATTTGGGGTAGAGCCGCGAATGTCTATCTAAACAAGCTAGATATCGTACATAAAAAAAGTATAAAGGTAATTAATCGATACCCCATTCGACATTCCACAAGCTTATTATACGGTAAACTATATAGTAGTTTAGCAAACATAAGTAAATATGAACTATATGTTTTATCGTTTAAGATTATTAATAATGATAATCATAATTTCATACTAAACAGAATGATTGATATTCATAACCGTAACACTCGTAACAAAGCAAATTACTACCTTACATTATTCCGTACGAATAACCAAACAAATAATATCGTATATAATTGTCTAAAAGCGTATAATAAGCTTCCAGAGAATTTTAAATGGATTGGAAATCTACCTAAGTTTAAATCAATGATTAGAACATTTGTGTTGGGAAGTTAGCATCTTGGATTCTATTGTTGAACTACATTAAAAAAAAAACAAAATAAAATAAAAAAAAATAGCTGTTGTTGTTAAGGAGAATTAAATGAATTTAATTTAAAAACTTGATGAATGAATTGTTTACTATATCAATTACTTATGTTAAATACTTAAATACTTTATTTTTATCACAGTTGTTAAATAAAGGTTATATTATTTGTTATCTTTTTCTCTTTTGTTATGTTTTTGTTCAAAAAAAAAAAAAAAACATCTTTATACTTTTGATCTAAATTTTGAATTTAACAGACCATATAGTCTGACCGTGGCCTGGTCAAAGTAATAACTTAATCCTAATATTATTTATTTCAATTGTTAATTGATTTAATGTAATTTATAAATACTAGATTAAAGCAAAAAAAAAAAAATATATAAAGAGTACTTCGAATTTTTTAAATTCATTCTCATATCTTAAAACTAGAAAAATAAAAATAAAATTCATAATTGAAAAACAAAAAATTAAAAAATTCATAAATTATAAAAAAGATAAAAGAGGTATTTTTTTAAAGCGTGTAGTAATTACTAATTATTAACTAACAAATAAATTATATAAAAAAGTTCAGTCTCGTGTTTTTTTCTTTTTTTTGTAAATCAAGTTTTAATTGCTCTACTTTTAACATTTTTTTTTTAAATTTCTATCTTTTGCAAGAGTTTTTTCTATTATTTCATAGTGGCGTTTTTTTGCTTTATTTTGTTCTCTCAATAATTTGCTTTGTTCTTTCATAGTATCTTCTAATTTTTCTATAGCCCGATAAGTTCGTTTCATGCTATATTTATTCTCTTTTGCTGCCTCACCTATATTTTTCATTTCCTTCGAAATATCTAACAAAATTTTTTTCTGATGTTCCATATAGTTCTCCACGTTTTCGGAACGATTTGAACGTCTCAATGGCATTTCTGATGCATTCCCAGTTCTCTCTCTTATGTCTATTGGATCCTCAATTATAGTGTTATATCTTCAGAAGTTACATGAACTTCATTGATTATGTTAGATGTATTCACTTTAAATGAATCTTCCGTTATCACAGTTTCATCGCCAAAAGCATTTGTATTTGGAATACCAGATACAGCTGTATAGATTCCAGTTAAAATGGCGATTGTATCTTCAGTAGCTGTTATGGGCAAAGTATTATCTGGTCCTCCACCCCGTTTTCTTCTTTTCATTTTTATTGTGAACTATTTTTTTCCATATATTTCTTCTCCAATCAACCCACACCTTGAAAAAAGTTAATTAGTTCATATTTTATTTTCTTTAAATTTAAATTTACTTTTTTCCAACTAGAAACATCTTTGGTCGGAGGACCCTGTCCATTTAAATCCTTTTTCCATAAAATCTAAAAAAAATTTGTCTTGACGACAATTTTTGTGTTTTACTTTAACCCTATGAATTTGAAATCATTATTTATTAATATACAAGTCAGAAAAATATACGCATACTTACATTTAAAATTTTTTTTATTTCGAATTTAACAACACAAATTCTTTTTTAATTTAAATTAAGCAACGCCTCATTCATGCCTCATTCGATACAGACTGAAAAAAGGAATTCCATTCCACTCATATTCCCAGAAAGTGAATGACAGAACACCATTTTATTCATTTTCAAAAATTTTATTTTCTGAGAGAATGTGTATGTGACATTCTCTAAGAGAATGCTGGAACACCAGTATTTCCATTCTTCTGTCACATTATCTTTTTATAGGAGAATGGGAATGCTGGAACATGGGTGAATACAACTAATTTAACAAGCTGGATTCTGAACACAAACAATAACGTATTACGTACAAAAAGAACAATAATTGACATAATAATTAAAGTACAATAACAATATGTTGATTTTGTTCCTATACAAAGTACAATTTTAAACTATTTATGTCAAGCATTAAATTCTCTCCAGTTTGTCATACATTATTTACATACATAAAATAAGCCATTCAAAACTAACTATTTGTTGTATGAAATTTTCGTGGACTTTCAATTTGTTTACCAATAGTTGAATTGCTTTTATATGAGGCAAATAATGAGTTTGAACATCGCATTCTTAGTGGATTTATATTGAATATTGATTCAACAAATTCATTTAAATTTTTGTATCAAACAAAGAGAATATAAAAACAATATCTCATAGTTTTAAATTTTTAAGCATTTTTATTTCTTTTTGTTCTTTATTCTTCTTTATTTATTTTGATATTTGTTGTTCTTTTTCTTTATAACCTATAATATAATAAACAAGATGTTGGCGAGACCTTGCCAAAATCTAAAACAAAATATTTTATTTCTATAATAAACCACTCACACTAAATGTAAACTAAACTGGCAATGATGATATTTCTGTATATTTATTTAATAATTTAAAATTTTATTATCAGAGACACAAATCTTCGAATAAAAATATTATCAGTGACACACAATTTTCATTAAAGGAAAGAATTTTAAGATTTTTTACTTTTTATACCCTACACCTAAAATATAGGGTATATTAACTTTGGTATGATGTTTGTAACCACCCAAAGGAAGCGAGTTAGATATGACATCTATATATATTCTGAATCAGGATCACCTCCTGAGAAGATTTAGCGATGTCCGTCCGTCCGCACGCACGATAACTCAAAAAATAATGATGCTATCTTGATGAAATTTATACTGTAGGTTAACAATGACTAAAGTAAAGCGGGGATTGCAAATGGGCGAAATCGGACCATGGGTTCGAGTACCTCCTATACAACTCCCAAAACCTTAATAAAGACAGAAACTAAATATTTTGTACCAGGCTGTGTTTTCTTGAATCCCTGATATCCCTAAAATTTGAGATGAATTGGAGTGGTTGTTCGGGTATCCCCTACATAATTCCCAAAACCGAATAAGCATATATTCGAAATTAATAAAGATAGAAACTTCAAATTTGGTACTATGGTGTTGTTTCCTGAATCCCTGATTTGTCCAAAATTTGAGATGAATTGGAAGAGTTGTTCGGGTACCTCCCACACAACTCCCAAAACCGAACAAGCATATCTTCGAAATTTATAAAGATTGAAATTTCAAATTTAATACGAGGGTGCTGTTTCCTGAATCCCTGATTTGCCCAAAATTTCAGATGAATTGGATTGGTTGTTCGGGTACCTCTCATACAACTCCCAAAACAAGCATATCTTCGAAATTAATAAATATAAAAACTTGAAATTTAATATAAGGGTGTTCTACCCTGCTCTGATAATGCCTCTAAAATTTGAGATAAATTGGGGTGGTGGTCCGGGTGTCTTCACACACTTCCCAAGACCTAACAAGCATTTCTTCGAATTTAATAAAGATAGAAATCTGAATTTTGTACAAAGGTTGTAAAAGAATTTATTTTTTTTAGCTTATATTAAATACCTAACTAAAATAACTTATCGATTTTTAATTTAATTTGAATTTTTTAGGTTTAGGGTATAAATAAGTCGGTTGCATCGACTTACTGTTACATTTACTTGTTAAAAACTATTTTCGATACAAATTTGAAGCAAATTTTTAATTTTTAAATTTTACTGCCACATCCATTATAAACTAGTCGAAGCGGTAAATTAAAAATAAATTATTAATCTTCTGTTGGCAGTTTTTAAATAATTCTTTGTTTTGAAAAAAAAAAATTATTTTAATAAAATTAAAAGGCCTGAAAGTGAAAAGAGCAAAGTAGTAAGCCTCATATTTATAAAAAAAAAATAATAGCTCGATTTTATTCTTACTATATTTTATTTTCACTATTATAAAAGCTGCTAAAAACTTCGTAACAGATTTTAAAGTAGGTTTGTTTATTTAAGTTGAAATTTTGAGTTTTAAACTGAATTTTTGATATAAAATATTAGAATTTTTTTATTAATATAAAATTGGGCAGACTTAGATAATTATATTTCATAACAGAAGTCAGAAACTTACTAAATATTATAGAAATGGATATTGTTCTTAAAACAAAAGAAAATAAATAACATAGAAAATATCATTTTAGAAGCCTTCTCTCGCAAGTCACAATAGATTCATAATTTTGTACTAATTTATTATTAGACCATTAATAATATTGTTAGCCATGGGAAAAAAATAAGATTTATTAGATAATATCATCAGATCAGATAGAGTCTTTGAAATTGCTTAGTATGTGGGAATTTCGTCACGGAAAAGATTTCACCGCCAGAGAAAAAGTCGCGACGGTTCTATAAGATTAATTAAAAAGCTGTCGAAAACGACCGTCGCAAAAAGAAAAAGTGCCCGAAAATTTATGAAATTTCATTATCAGAGACATGAATCTTTTATTAAATATACCAAATACCTCTTCCAAAGTACATTTAAATAAAATAAATTCAGCAAATTTTTTTCAAGCAAAAAAAATTAAACGTAGAAGACTTGAAAGTAGTTCTGTTAATAGTAGTTCTTCAGCTTGAGCTAAAAGGTAAAAACACATTCAGGGCGGCGACCAATGGTGGTGGACGAATTTCGGATCGAAAATTTCGCTTTATTTCGATTATTGGGATTGGTTTTAAATATAATAAAAAAAAATATCGTGGCGGTTGGTGGGTGAATTCGAATTTCATAGCAAATGAAGATCGGAACAAGATAATTACTTCATAAAATATTATATGAAAATAAAAGAAAAGGATGAAGAACATTTTTTGAAACTTACAAGAATGAATGTGTCTTCATTTAATTTACTATTTTCGTTATTACTTTCTTACTCGATTAATTTTTCTTCAAACGACATATTATTATCTTAACCTATCTACAAATCGAATATTAAAAAAAGGGCATTAAAAATTGTTTTTGAATTTTAATGTCACAATATAACTAAACTACATATGTGCATAAGTATATTGATTTCGCCTCTACAAAATTGTAAAATATAAATTCTTCAGCCGAGCAAAAAAATCGCCGGTTTTATTGTGCACTTTATAAATGTGTTTCAAACAATTTTTGGCATATCGCCACGAACTTTTGCCGTGAATGTGTTTTAAGCTTGGACCATTTTCTCTCAATGATTAAAAAACTGTCAAAAATTACCGCCACGAAAAACGGCGAGAAAAAATTAATAAACTGTACCTACCATTTTTATTTTATGTGTTTAGATTTGTTTTATATATTTTTTCTATTACATCAAGTAAGTGATTCCAACGTTTTTTCAATGGTTCTGATGTAAAAATGAAATTTTTAGGGAGTTATTAATGGAGTCAGTATGATAACGTAAATCTTTAGAAATCTATAGAAATTGTGCAATTGCACTGGGGATTTTCTAGTTATTATTATAATTTTATATGTATGTATTTATTTTTCTTTCCGATTGCTAATTGATTAGTGATTGGTTAGGTGGGTGAACGATGATGGTTGATGAATGATGATAATTGATAGCAAAAAAATAAGAATATTATTACTATCCATATTCTTGAAGGCTTATCATACGAAGAGTGTCACTGACGCGATGATTTGTTATTCTGCAAGACTCTAAAGTGATGTTTTCAATTTGATGCGATATTAAATATCAAAAGTATATTGTATGGTGTTTCTGGAAGACTTTTCCTACGAAGCGATAGCCATTTGCTATCACGGCAAAAAAATGTACGATAAATATCACTTTAAGTTTAAGTTTAAATAAAAATATAAAAATGGATAGAGTGGAAAGGAAGTATGTATAATTAAAAATAAATTAGTATTTTAGTGAATGTTGTTTTTGTTTAGTATATTTTACAAATTAAAAAATTTTTTTTTGTTTTATACATATATTAAACTAGCATCGGAGTACATACATAGTTATTAAGTTGTAAGAAGCCCCCTTATCTTGCGAACTAGAAGTCGGACCGATATGATTTAAAAAAGGTACTCTCTGATTTTGTTGTAGAATTAAAATATAGAAAAAAAAATAAAACGGTTCGACTTTAAGCCCGCCCAAAAAAATATCCCCAAAAACTAGGGTGTCACTTTTTGGTACTTTTCTCATTTTTTTTTTTATTTTTAATTTCTATTACAGAATCGGCGACTAGGTTTATTTAATCACTTCGGTCCGACTTCTGGTTCGCAAGATACGACAGCTTCTTGCAACTTATGAATATGTACTTTCATTTACTATTTAAAAATCAAACCTCTTTTATAAATAATTTTAGCTGAACGTTCAAATATGGCAAGTGGCAGTAAATTACTAGCAACATAAAAAAAATTTTCATCATTTGTCTGCGAGAATTACAAATTTATATAGACGTGATGTGATATATATTTTCATCGCGTAAGTAATGAGTTTTCAAGAATATGGGTGTATGTAAATGTAATAAGTATTACTAGTACTAGAAGCAGGGTTGCCACTTTTTGGTTCTCAATGCCAAGTAGATTTCGGAGTAGATTGGTGATTTCCGAAGTAGATTTTTTTTTTTTAAATAAAACAACATTTTATACAGTGTATAACAGAGAAAAACAGTTTTATTAAATAAAATTAAAATAGTATCTATCAAAAAACAACAGTTCAGTTTCTAAATTCAAAATTAACAAAAATTAATCAAAATTTTTTAAAATTTAATATAAAATAGAAACAAATTTTTTTTTAAATATTTAATGCTTAGGTATATTGTTATGTATTTACCATTGGTAAATTTGAAATTCTCCGCAAATTTAGAAAGTCCTTCGGAATCAGATAGATCCCAACAACTTTTGTCATAATTTCTTTGCCATACATTAAGTTTTCTACAGTCTCCGTATTTATTTTGTTTTATTTTGTTAGTTTTTCATCACTGAAGTCAAATCGTTTTTTTAAAAATAAATTATTAATCTTCTGTTGGCAGTTTTTAAATAATTCTTTGTTTTGAAAAAAAAAAATTATTTTAATAAAATTAAAAGGCCTGAAAGTGAAAAGAGCAAAGTAGTAAGCCTCATATTTATAAAAAAAAAATAATAGCTCGATTTTATTCTTACTATATTTTATTTTCACTATTATAAAAGCTGCTAAAAACTTCGTAACAGATTTTAAAGTAGGTTTGTTTATTTAAGTTGAAATTTTGAGTTTTAAACTGAATTTTTGATATAAAATATTAGAATTTTTTTTATTAATATAAAATTGGGCAGACTTAGATAATTATATTTCATAACAGAAGTCAGAAACTTACTAAATATTATAGAAATGGATATTGTTCTTAAAACAAAAGAAAATAAATAACATAGAAAATATCATTTTAGAAGCCTTCTCTCGCAAGTCACAATAGATTCATAATTTTGTACTAATTTATTATTAGACCATTAATAATATTGTTAGCCATGGGAAAAAAATAAGATTTATTAGATAATATCATCAGATCAGATAGAGTCTTTGAAATTGCTTAGTATGTGGGAATTTCGTCACGGAAAAGATTTCACCGCCAGAGAAAAAGTCGCGACGGTTCTATAAGATTAATTAAAAAGCTGTCGAAAACGACCGTCGCAAAAAGAAAAAGTGCCCGAAAATTTATGAAATTTCATTATCAGAGACATGAATCTTTTATTAAATATACCAAATACCTCTTCCAAAGTACATTTAAATAAAATAAATTCAGCAAATTTTTTTCAAGCAAAAAAAATTAAACGTAGAAGACTTGAAAGTAGTTCTGTTAATAGTAGTTCTTCAGCTTGAGCTAAAAGGTAAAAACACATTCAGGGCGGCGACCAATGGTGGTGGACGAATTTCGGATCGAAAATTTCGCTTTATTTCGATTATTGGGATTGGTTTTAAATATAATAAAAAAAAATATCGTGGCGGTTGGTGGGTGAATTCGAATTTCATAGCAAATGAAGATCGGAACAAGATAATTACTTCATAAAATATTATATGAAAATAAAAGAAAAGGATGAAGAACATTTTTTGAAACTTACAAGAATGAATGTGTCTTCATTTAATTTACTATTTTCGTTATTACTTTCTTACTCGATTAATTTTTCTTCAAACGACATATTATTATCTTAACCTATCTACAAATCGAATATTAAAAAAAGGGCATTAAAAATTGTTTTTGAATTTTAATGTCACAATATAACTAAACTACATATGTGCATATGTATATTGATTTCGCCTCTACAAAATTGTAAAATATAAATTCTTCAGCCGAGCAAAAAAATCGCCGGTTTTATTGTGCACTTTATAAATGTGTTTCAAACAATTTTTGGCATATCGCCACGAACTTTTGCCGTGAATGTGTTTTTAGCTTGGACCATTTTCTCTCAATGATTAAAAAACTGTCAAAAATTACCGCCACGAAAAACGGCGAGAAAAAATTAATAAACTGTACCTACCTTTTTTATTTTATGTGTTTAGATTTGTTTTATATATTTTTTCTATTACATCAAGTAAGTGATTCCAACGTTTTTTCAATGGTGCTGATGTAAAAATGAAATTTTTAGGGAGTTATTAATGGAGTCAGTATGATAACGTAAATCTTTAGAAATCTATAGAAATTGTGCAATTGCACTGGGGATTTTCTAGTTATTATTATAATTTTATATGTATGTATTTATTTTTCTTTCCGATTGCTAATTGATTGGTGATTGGTTAGGTGGGTGAACGATGATGGTTGATGAATGATGATAATTGATAGCAAAAAAATAAGAATATTATTACTATCCATATTCTTGAAGGCTTATCATACGAAGAGTGTCACTGACGCGATGATTTGTTATTCTGCAAGACTCTAAAGTGATGTTTTCAATTTGATGCGATATTAAATATCAAAAGTATATTGTATGGTGTTTCTGGAAGACTTTTCCTACGAAGCGATAGCCATTTGCTATCACGGCAAAAAAATGTACGATAAATATCACTTTAAGTTTAAGTTTAAATAAAAATATAAAAATGGATAGAGTGGAAAGGAAGTATGTATAATTAAAAATAAATTAGTATTTTAGTGAATGTTGTTTTTGTTTAGTATATTTTACAAATTAAAAAATTTTTTTTTGTTTTATACATATATTAAACTAGCATCGGAGTACATACATAGTTATTAAGTTGTAAGAAGCCCCCTTATCTTGCGAACTAGAAGTCGGACCGATATGACTTAAAAAAGGTACTCTCTGATTTTGTTGTAGAATTAAAATATAGAAAAAAAAAATAAAACGGTTCGACTTTAAGCCCGCCCAAAAAAATATCCCCAAAAACTAGGATGTCACTTTTTGGTACTTTTCTCATTTTTTTTTTTATTTTTAATTTCTATTACAGAATCGGCGACTAGGTTTATTTAATCACTTCGGTCCGACTTCTGGTTCGCAAGATACGACAGCTTCTTGCAACTTATGAATATGTACTTTCATTTACTATTTAAAAATCAAACCTCTTTTATAAATAATTTTAGCTGAACGTTCAAATATGGCAAGTGGCAGTAAATTACTAGCAACATAAAAAAAATTTTCATCATTTGTCTGCGAGAATTACAAATTTATATAGACGTGATGTGATATATATTTTCATCGCGTAAGTAATGAGTTTTCAAGAATATGGGTGTATGTAAATGTAATAAGTATTACTAGTACTAGAAGCAGGGTTGCCACTTTTTGGTTCTCAATGCCAAGTAGATTTCGGAGTAGATTGGTGATTTCCGAAGTAGATTTTTTTTTTTTAAATAAAACAACATTTTATACAGTGTATAACAGAGAAAAACAGTTTTATTAAATAAAATTAAAATAGTATCTATCAAAAAACAACAGTTCAGTTTCTAAATTCAAAATTAACAAAAATTAATCAAAATTTTTTAAAATTTAATATAAAATAGAAACAAATTTTTTTTTAAATATTTAATGCTTAGGTATATTGTTATGTATTTACCATTGGTAAATTTGAAATTCTCCGCAAATTTAGAAAGTCCTTCGCAATCAGATAGATCCCAACAACTTTTGTCATAATTTCTTTGCCATACATTAAGTTTTCTACAGTCTCCGTATTTATTTTGTTTTATTTTGTTAGTTTTTCATCACTGAAGTCAAATCGTTTTTTATTTGATTATAAAGCTCAATACAAAATGAAACAATTGCATTTTTCATTGTTTTTATTTCATGCTCTTCAAGATTTTGTGAATTTAAAAATTTTTCGAAATTAACTCGAAAGTGCATCGATGACATTGGAAAGTAAACATTTCTATTGTTATAATCTGTTTGTATATTTATAAACTCAAATTTTATAAAACTTTTTAAAATTTCTACATAAAGTGTTTTAATTTGACAGTACAACATATGAATTTTAGTTGATTCTGACTGAAAGATTTTATTGGCATTATTAATCACTTTTAATATATATCATAAGAAAAGCAAGTATAGTTTATTAATGGGGTCAAGTAAAAATTTGTGAATATCTCCTTCATTTGAATTATGCAACTCTTCAAAATCGTGTAGACCAAAATAATATGTCAAAGCATCCCACTGTTCTAAGACTCGATTCGCAACACTTTCATAAGAAAGCCAACGAGTCGCGCTTAAACCTAAAAGTTTATGATTTTTGATCATTGAAATAATGTTGAAATTGTTTGTGAACCCCAATTCGTTTACGGCTGTGGGCAAAATGATTAACAATATTTTTAATATTTTTCTCTATGTTAGGAGGTAGTTTTACTTGTCAATACTTGCAGCTGATGCACATAGGTGATGCACAAAAAAATTTTGCTGCTACACCATTCAAATGCACAGTGATTACAGAAGCATTATCAACTCCTAATTTTCGATACGAATTTGACAGTCATTTAATTTATTTTTAAGTATCCACATTAAAAATGTCTTCCGCTGTGGAACTATTTAGTTCTAATTTTTTTCTTTATTGAAAACACGTGGAATAATGACCAAGCTTTTAGTTGTCGGCACATCGGTTGTTTCGTCAATCATGAGTGAAAACTTGCAATTTCTTAATTTTGTTGCAATGTTTTGTTTGGCGAAAGCCCAATAATTTTATTTAAAGCTTCTGTCGCTTTTGTTCTGCTACATTTTACTTCTTTCGTTAAGAAGAATCAGTACAAGCTGTTCGCAATAGTGTAGGTAAAAATGCATTTGGGAAAGTGGCAAATCATATTGCACACAATACATAATACATTTGAATTCAATTGATCTTTTTCTATTAGTATCTGAAATTTGCGAAGAATTGAAGCATTGTTCAATTGGTATTGCCGGCTGTTTCCCAAAATTTCTTACTTGTGATTTATATTTTTCGTGTCTAATAAAGTTTGTTTTATTATTATCTAAGACCTTAAAACACACCTTGCAAAACGCTTTTTCCCACTTTTTTTAGCTATTAAAATTTGATTTCCTTTTCAGGCTTATATTTCTGAATATAATTTTTTTTTGAAATTTTCTCAGACTGCATTGAAGAGCCGAAGCATACATTTTCGTCCATTTCAAAACCTTCCACTAAATCATTAACATCATCATTCCTATAATTTTACATAATCTTTATGTATATGATGATACATATATCTAAATCGCTAAAGTTCTGCATTCAAAAACATCATTTGTAGCTTATCTGTAAATTTACTGATTACATGAGTAAATTTACTAATTACATGAGTGGATGGAGTATCTCTGCTGGAGTTGCATTTTGTTCCAAAACCCTAAAAACAATAAATTAATATCAACTTAAATTAATATTTAAACTTTTATTTACTTTTTTTTTGTAACAATAGAAAAATATCTCACCATTATTTTTGTTAACCGGTACAATATAGATACAATTTAAATTAAATGACAGTCTCACATTGACATTTGATACCCATAAAACGAAACTTATTTTTTATTAACTTTCCAATAATTGTTGAAGAGTGTCAGGACTCGAAAACAAAAATATATAACATTATTTTATAAAAATGTTCAGAAGTAGCGTTTTTTGAACGCTTCTTTCTTGTTTGGGAAAAAAAGAAAAAAAAATAGTTTGCAAAAATAATGTTTAGTTGCAGTATCGATGTTTTTTTGGAGTAGTAATTTCAATTTAAAAAAAAGCTGACTTAAAAAGCAAGGAGTTGATTTTGATAACTGCTCACTTAATTTGTAAAATAAAAAAGCGAAGTAGATCAGTAGTATAGCTATGCCAATTTAACTCCAGGAAATGACGTCATGACCATGTAGTATCATATAGTATGGATATGGTTGACTACAGGAAGTGACGTTATTGGAATGTTAAAGTAATATGTGAATTTATTTACAGTAATGTTAATTAAGTGGTTAACGTTGAAATTTGTATTATTGCAATTATTTATGTGTGCAATATATAATATAATGAAGCTTGGAAAAATTCTATTAAAAAGCTTTTGATGTTAGTTATTAAGTGTAATATAAACTCATAAAAGTTTTCAAGGTTAAGAAGTTAATGCAGAATAAATTTCATAATTAGAATAAAAACAAGTTATTAAACGATAATATATATTATGTACATGATTGAATGAAGGGTATTATGGATTTGAATTTGAATTTATGAGAAATAGGAAGAAAAAGACTCTGATGGAAATAATGAGCATATTAATCAACATTATATTTGGATTAAAAATCTTTCAAGGCTTCTGAAGTCACAGTGCAATTCTAATGAACATGAAATTTGTGATAGATGTCTTCATTACTTTTATGATAAAGAAAAACTGGAAGTTCATAAAGAAAATTGCTTGAAGCTAAATGAATGTAAGATAAGATTACCTAATATAGAAAATAAGACTCTTAGTTTTAAGAATTACAGAAATAAGATAATGACTCCTTTTTGTAATATACGCGCACTTAGAATGCATTTTAAAAGAAATAGATGGGGGGAAAAAGTATCAAGAGCATATTCCCTGCTTAATCGGATATTATTGAACAGGCTCTTTTAAGTCAAGTCACACAAAATATGCGTTTTGTCGGGATGAGGATTGTATTGAATGGTTTATGAACCAACTGCAACAGCTAGAAATTATACTTAACTCATGTGTTACTACTATAGTTCCAATAGAAAATCTTTCCAATGAAGATGAGATAAATTTTATCTTAGCCGATAAATGTCCCATATGTGAAAAATTTTTTGCGTCAGATGAAATTAAGGTTAACGTTCATTGCCATTTTACTTTAAAATATCGTGGACCTGTTCATGTAGGTTGTAATTTAAATTATAAAGAGGATTTAACTATACCCATTATATTTCATAACCTTAGTTCATATGATGCACATTTTTTGATTAAGGATATACAAAAAATTTGTACATAAAAATTGAGGGTAACATAAATGTACTTCCAATAAATAAGGAGAAGTATATATCCTTTACAAAATTAAATTTAGGTTTTTAGATTCTTTTAGATTTTTGGCTAACAGTTTAGATCATTTGTTATCTCTTTTAAACGATTTTCCAATTCTAGAGTCCAAGTTTTCTTATTTAACGTTACATCAAATTGACTTGTTAAAAAGAAAAGGAGTATATCCCTATGACTATTTCAATAGCGTTTAGAGATTTTGAGAAGCAGAATTACCTGAGAAATATAATTTTTATATATATTTTATATATTACCTGAAAAATATAATTTTTTATAATAAATTAAATAAAGAGAATAAAGCGATGAAGACTATCTTCATGCACAAAAAGTATGGTGTGATTTAAACCTTAATAACTTAGGAGACTATTCAGATTTGTACTTAAAACAGACGTTTTACTACTAGCAGATGTATTTGAAACGTTTCGTAAAAATTCCTTAGAAACATATAAGTTAGACCATGCTCATTACTACACTCTTCCTGGCTATACTTGTTATTACATTGAAATAAATCCTGGACTCTATGTTATTATACACTGAAATAAATTTAGAATTGCTTACAGATATAGATATGAATATGTTTATTGCAAATTATACAAAGTATAATTTTAAACTATTTATGTCAAGCATTAAATTCTCTCCAGTTTGTCATACATTATTTACATACATAAAATAAGCCATTCAAAACTCACTATTTGTTGTATGAAATTTTCGTGGACTTTCAATTTGTTTACCAATAGTTGAATTGCTTTTATATGAGGCAAATAATGAGTTTGAACATCGTATTCTTAGTGGATTTATATTGAATATTGATTCAACAAATTCATTTAAATTTTTGTATCAAACAAAGAGAATATAAAAACAATATCTCATAGTTTTAAATTTTTAACCATTTTTTATTTCTTTTTGTTCTTTATTCTTCTCTATTTATTTTGATATTTGTTGTTCTTTTTCTTTATAATCTATAATATAATACACAAGATGTTGGCGAGACCTTGCCAACATGTAAAAAAAAATATTTTATTGCTATAATAAACCACTCACACTAAATGTAAACTAAACTGGCAATGATGATATTTCTGTATATTTATTTAATAATTTAAAATTTTATTATCAGAGACACAAATCTTCGAATAAAAATGTTATCAGAGACACACAATTTTCATTAAAAGAAAGAATTTTAAGATTTTTTACTTTTTATACACTACACCTAAAGTATAGGGTATATTAACTTTGGTATGATGTTTGTAACCACCCAAAGGAAGCGAGTTAGATATGACATGTATATATATTCTGAATCAGGATCACCTCCTGAGAAGATTTAGCGATGTCCGTCCGTCCGTACGCACGATAACTCAAAAACTAATGATACTATCTTGATGAAATTTATACTGTAGGTTAACAATGACTAAAGTAAAGCGGGGATTGCAAATGGGCGAAATCGGACCATGGGTTCGAGTACCTCCCATACAACTCCCAAAACCTTAATAAAGACAGAAACTAAATATTTTGTACCAGGCTGTGTTTTCTTGAATCCCTGATATCCCTAAAATTTGAGATGAATTGGAGTGGTTGTTCGGGTATCCCGTACATAACTCCCAAAACCGAATAAGCATATATTCGAAATTAATAAAGATAGAAACTTCAAATTTGGTACTATGGTGTTGTTTCCTGAATCCCTGATTTGTCCAAAATTTGAGATAAATTGGAAGAGTTGTTCGGGTACCTCCCACACAACTCCCAAAACCGAACAAGCATATCTTCGAAATTTATAAAGATTGAAATTTCAAATTTAATACGAGGATGCTGTTTCCTGAATCCCTGATTTGCCCAAAATTTCAGATGAATTGGATTGGTTGTTCGGGTACTTCTCATACAACTCCCAAAACAAGCATATCTTCGAAATTAATAAATATAAAAACTTGAAATTTGATATAAGGGTGTTCTACCCTGCTCTGATAATGCCTCTAAAATTTGAGATAAATTGGGGTGGTGGTCCGGGTGTCTTCACACACTTCCCAAGACCTAACAAGCATATCTTCGAATTTAATAAAGATAGAAATCTGAATTTTATACAAAGATTGTAAAAGCATTTATTTTTTTAGCTTATATTAAATACCTAACTAAAATAACTTATCGATTTTTAATTGAATTTGAATTTTTTAGGTTTAGGGTATAAATAAGTCGGTTGCATCGACTTACTGTTACATTTACTTGTTAAAAACTATTTTCGATACAAATTTGAAGCAAATTTTTAATTTTTAAATTTTACTGCCACATCCATTATAAAGTGGTCGAAGCGGTAAATTAAAAATAAATTATTAATCTTCTGTTGGCAGTTTTTAAATAATTCTTTGTTTTGAAAAAAAAAAAAAATATTTTAATAAAATTAAAAGGCCTGAAAGTGAAAAGAGCAAAGTAGTAAGCCTCATATTTATAAAAATAAAATAATAGCCCGATTTTATTCTTGATTTTATTTTCACTATTATAAAAGCTGGTAAAGACTTCGTAACAGATTTTAAAGTAGTTTTGTTTATTTAGGTTGAAATTTTGAGTTTTAAACTGAATTTTTGATATAAAATATTAGAATTTTTTTTTATTAATATAAAATTGGGCAGACTTAGATAATTATATTTCATAACAGAAGTCAGAAACTTACTAAATATTATAGAAATGGATATTTTTCTTAAAAAAAAAGAAAATAAATAACATAGAAAATATCATTTTAGAAGCCTTCTCTCGCAAGTCACAATAGATTCATAATTTTGTACTAATTTATTATTAGACCATTAATAATATTGTTAGCCATGGGAAAAAAATAAGATTTATTAGATAATATCATCAGATCAGATAGAGTCTTTGAAATTGCTTAGTATGTGTGAATTCCGTCACGGAAAAGATTTCACCGCCAGAGAAAAAGTCGCGACGGTTCTATTAGATTAATTAAAAAGCTGTCGAAAACGACCGTTGCAAAAAAAAAAGTGCCCGAAAATTTATGAAATTTCATTATCAGAGACATGAATCTTTTATTAAATATACCAAATACCTCTTCCAAAGTACATTTAAATAAAATAAATTCAGCAAATTTTTTTCAAGCAAAAAAAAATAAACGTAGAAGACTTGAAAGTAGTTCTGTTAATAGTAGTTCTTCAGCTTGAGCTAAAAGGTAAAAACACATTCAGGGCGGCGACCAATGGCGGTGGACGAATTTCGGGTCGAAAATTTCGCTTTATTTCGATTATTGGGATTGGTTTTAAATATAATAAAAAAAATATCGTGGCGGTTGGTGGGTGAATTCGAATTTCACAGCAAATGAAGATCGGAACAAGATAATTACTTCGTTTACTACGTTTTTTCAATGGTGCTGATGTAAAAATGAAATTTTTAGGGAGTTATTAATGGAGTCAGTATGATAACGTAAATCTTTAGAAATCTATAGAAATTGTGCAATTGCACTGGGGATTTTCTAGTTATTATTATAATTTTATATGTATGTATTTATTTTTCTTTCCGATTGCTAATTGATTGGTGATTGGTTAGGTGAACGATGATGGTTGATGAATGATGATAATTGATAGCAAAGAAATAAGAATATTATTACCATCCATATTCTTGAAGGCTTATCATACGAAGAGTGTCACTGACGCGATGATTTGTTATTCTGCAAGACTCTAAAGTGATGTTTTCAATTTGACGCGATATTAAATATCAAAAGTATATTGTATGGTGTTTCTGGAAGACTTTTCCTACGAAGCGATAGCCATTTGCTATCACGGCAAAAAAATGTACGATAAATATCACTTTAAGTTTAAGTTTAAATAAAAATATAAAAATGGATAGAGTGGAAAGGAAGTATGTATAATTAAAAATAAATTAGTATTTTAGTGAATGTTGTTTTTGTTTAGTATATTTTACAAATTAAAAATTTTTTTTTGTTTTATACATATATTGAACTAGCATCGGAGTACATACATAGTTATTAAGTTGCAAGAAGCCCCCTTATCTTGCGAACTAGAAGTCGGACCGATATGATTTAAAAAAGGTACTCTCTGATTTTGTTGTAGAATTAAAATATAGAAAAAAAAAATAAAACGGTTCGACTTTAAGCCCGCCCAAAAAAATATCCCCAAAAACTAGGGTGTCACTTTTTGGTACTTTTCTCGTTTTTTTTTTATTTTTAATTTCTATTACAGAATCGGCGACTAGGTTTATTTAATCACTTCGGTCCGACTTCTGGTTCGCAAGATACGACAGCTTCTTGCAACTTATGAATATGTACTTTCATTTACTATTTAAAAATCAGACCTCTTTTATAAATAATTTTAGCTGAACGTTCAAATATGGCAAGTGGCAGTAAATTACTAGCAACATAAAAAAAATTTTCATCATTAGTCTTCGAGAATTACAAATTTATATAGACGTGATGTGATATATATTTTCATTGCGTAAGTGATGAGTTTTCAGGAATATGGGTGTATGTAAATGTAATAAGTATTACTAGTACTAGAAGCAGGGTTGCCACTTTTTGGTTCTCAATGCCAAGTAGATTTCGGAGTAGATTGGTGTTTTCCGAAGTAGATTTTTTTTTTTTAAATAAATCAACATTTTATACAGTGTATAACAGAGAAAAACAGTTTTATTAAATAAAATTAAAATAGTATCTATCAAAAAACAACAGTTCAGTTTCTAAATTCAAAATTAACAAAAATTAATCAAAATTTTTTAAAATTTAATATAAAATAGAAACAAATTTTTTTTTAAATATTTAATGCTTAGGTATATTGTTATGTATTTACCATTGGTAAATTTGAAATTCTCAGGAATCAGATAGATCCCAACAACTTTTGTCATAATTTCTTTGCCATACATTAAGTTTTCTACAGTCTCCGTATTTATTTTGTTTTATTTTGTTAGTTTTTCATCACTAAAGTCAAATCGTTTTTTATTTGATTATAAAGCTCAATACAAAATGAAACAATTGCATTTTTCATTGTTTTTATTTCATGCTCTTCAAGATTTTGTGAATTTAAAAATTTTTCGAAATTAACTCCAAAGTGCATCGATGACATTGGAAAGTAAACATTTCTATTGTTATAATCTGTTTGTATATTTATAAACTCAAATTTTATAAAACTTTTTAAAATTTCTACATAAAGTGTTTTAATTTGACAGTACAACATATGAATTTTAGTTGATTCTGACTGAAAGATTTTATTGGCATTATTAATCACTTTTAATATATATCATAAGAAAAGCAAGTATAGTTTATTAATGGGGTCAAGTAAAAATTTGTGAATATCTCCTTCATTTGAATTATGCAACTCTTCAAAATCGTGTAGACCAAAATAATATGTCAAAGCATCCCACTGTTCTAAGACTCGATTCGCAACACTTTCATAAGAAAGCCAACGAGTCGCGCTTAAACCTAAAAGTTTATGATTTTTGACATTGAAATAATGTTGAAATTGATTGTAAACCCCAATTCGTTTACGGCTGTGGGCAAAATGATTAACGATATTTTTAATATTTTTCTCTATGTAAGGAGGTAGTTTTACTTGTCAATACTTGCAGCTGATGCACATAGGTGATGCACAAAAAAATTTTACTGCTACACCATTCAAATGCACAGTGATTACAGAAGCATTATCAACTCCTAATTTTCGATACGAATTTGACAGTCATTTAATTTATTTTTAAGTACCCACATTAGAAATGTCTTCCGCTGTGGAACTATTTAGTTCTAATTTTTTTCTTTATTGAAAATACGTGGAATAATGACCAAGCTTTTAGTTGTCGGCACATCGGTTGTTTCGTCAATCATGAGTGAAAACTTGCAATTTCTTAATTTTGTTGCAATGTTTTGTTTGGCGAAAGCCCAATAATTTTATTTAAAGCTTCTGTCGCTTTTGTTCTGCTACATTTTACTTCTTTCGTTAAGAAGAATCAGTACAAGCTGTTCGCAATAGTGTAGGTAAAAAATGCATTTGGGAAAGTGGCAAATCATATTGCACACAATACATAATACTAATACATAATAAAATACATAATTTTTTAGCTATTAAAATTTGATTTCCTTTTCAGGCTTATATTTCTGAATATAATTTTTTTTTGAAATTTTCTCAGACTGCATTGAAGAGCCGAAGCATACATTTTCGTCCATTTCAAAACCTTCCACTAAATCATTAACATCATCATTCCTATAATTTTACATAATCTTTATGTATATGATGATACATATATCTAAATCGCTAAAGTTCTGCATTCAAAAACATCATTTGTAGCTTATCTGTAAATTTACTGATTACATGAGTAAATTTACTAATTACATGAGTGGATGGAGTATCTCTGCTGGAGTTGCATTTTGCTCCAAAACCCTAAAAACAATAAATTAATATCAACTTAAATTAATATTTAAACTTTTATTTACTTTTTTTTTGTAACAATAGAAAAATATCTCACCATTATTTTTGTTAACCGGTACAATATAGATACAATTTAAATTAAATGACAGTCTCACATTGACATTTGATACCCATAAAACGAAACTTATTTTTTATTAACTTTCCAATAATTGTTGAAGAGTGTCAGGACTCGAAAACAAAAATATATAACATTATTTTATAAAAATGTTCAGAAGTAGCGTTTTTTGAACGCTTCTTTCTTGTTTGGGAAAAAAAGAAAAAAAAATAGTTTGCAAAAATAATGTTTAGTTGCAGTATCGATGTTTTTTTGGAGTAGTAATTTCAATTTAAAAAAAAGCTGACTTAAAAAGCAAGGAGTTGATTTTGATAACTGCTCACTTAATTTGTAAAATAAAAAAGCGAAGTAGATCAGTAGTATAGCTATGCCAATTTAACTCCAGGAAATGACGTCATGACCATGTAGTATCATATAGTATGGATATGGTTGACTACAGGAAGTGACGTTATTGGAATGTTAAAGTAATATGTGAATTTATTTACAGTAATGTTAATTAAGTGGTTAACGTTGAAATTTGTATTATTGCAATTATTTATGTGTGCAATATATAATATAATGAAGCTTGGAAAAATTCTATTAAAAAGCTTTTGATGTTAGTTATTAAGTGTAATATAAACTCATAAAATTTTTCAAGGTTAAGAAGTTAATGCAGAATAAATTTCATAATTAGAATAAAAACAAGTTATTATACGATAATATATATTATGTACATGATTGAATGAAGGGTATTATGGATTTGAATTTGAATTTATGAGAAATATTTTTTGGCGGCCTCCCTCTCTCGATTTTGGACAGGGTCCCCGGAGGACCTTATGGGTTCGGTATCCGTCCTTGAGGGTCCAGTATCAGTTCTTAAGGGTCCGGTATTGGTCCTTGCTACTGCTAAAGCGTCCTGGGTGGTCTGATCAGGTGATTCCCCCTTTTTTCCTCTCTTTTTAAATCGTACTAGGTATAAATTAAAGGTTTTCCAGTTATTTTAATATAGTAAGGCACAAAATGAGCAGTAAGGCAGTGGCAGATCTACAATTTATTGTTGGAAATAATAAGCAATAGTTCTTGAAAAAATTTTCTTTGATAGCTGATGGCTCACTGATACCCATGCTTTTTATGTTTAAAGCACCTTATTCCTTCGAAAAGTTGTTCAATGTTACACAGCAAAAATAAATTCAATAAAATGCAAATAAATGGTCTTAACTGGGATGATGGATTTATAGAATATTCAGCAATTAAAAATTTCTTAAAGGAACATTTAAATTCATTCGATATCGTTTACGTAAAGGGGTACCAGAAAAAGGAATTTTGAGATAAATTTGTTTCGAGTTCAGTAGAAGTTATCAATTTAGATAAGGACATTCCATCTTTTCAGAAACTAAGGAATTTCACCTCCATTTACCTTCATTATCACATTACGGAAAATTTACAAAAATGTGCTGTAAAAAATTGTATGAATTTATAAAGAAAATAATTGGTTTTGGTTTTTAATATTTTTTCTGACAAAAACATATGTATTTCATAAAATAGTCTGGAATGAACTATGTGTAAATTCATTGGAATGTAGAAATCTTCTTGTTCCAATTTTAATTTATTCTTTGCGATACATTTCTCAAAATATTTGAATACATATTCTCGTATATTTAGTTCAGCTCCATTTTTATATGACATCACTTGTATAAAGTCTAGTATGAGACAAAAACGAGTGTACTCATCTAGCTGCAATTCAAATTTTTTAATGCGCTCTGCATTATTAAATGTTAGCGAAAATTCTTTTGAATTTAATTTCGATTCACTGTTCTTAGAATCGTGATAAAATGTATACCACTCCAAATAATTCATTTCGCTTATGACTTTGTTTTATCGTTGGAAAATTACTGACGCAGCAAAATTTTCAATTTTAAATCCAATTTGAATTTTTATGGTTTGTTTTTTATCCAAAAAATAAATATAGCTTAATAAAAGGTTCTGCGCTGGCTCATCCTTTTGTGTTTGAAATATTTCTGAATTTGTTGATTGCTGCATCTTTTTTGTTTTAACTGATGAATTTTATTTTAGTATTTTGTATTTATAGTTTTTCTCCCACACTTTAAAAAAATTTTTCGAAATATTCCTTGTGTTTTTTTATCGTTTTTAAGTGGGGATGATGTGTCGAATAAATTAAGAAAATATTTTATGCTTTTACGGGAACTTCGCATCCATAGATATACACAACAATAATATCCGCAAACAGATGTTAAATTACTTTGAAAACGCTTATTGTTGAAAACAAAACATGTCGATTGATTAATTATCGATTTGTCCAAAAGAGTAATTCTCAATGTCTGTTCTTTTTAAACCTCTGACAGAAAATGTATACTTTAATTCTTTTACAATAGTTTTACATTTTTCTTTTATACCAGGCACAGCTATGTTTTTTACAAATATTGTATTGTTATCGTCCGTACAGAACGATAAATCTACTAGAGCACATGCCATTTTCAAATGAATAAAAATGGTCCATTAAACTTCTTTTTATATGTTTACGTATACGTTACGATTTTTATCAATTTCAATATTGGCATCGAATTCTGCAAATACAATGCATGTTAATGTTGAAGTTAATGGGGCACTGAGTCTTGCTTCAATCTTTACTACGCCCTGATTTAATAAACTCAGATATGTATCAATTCCCGAGCCGTCTGGTGATAAATCAAAAGCTAGGATTGTATAACCTTTTGTAAAAGTTCTTTTGAAATTTGATGTTCTCTATCAGAGTGATATATACCAGTTCCACTGAATAATGTTAAATATGCACGAGAGGCCCCTAATTGTTAAATGTTTCATGTATAATATAGCTTCGAGAATTTTTAAATAACTTTCATCGTTATCGTTAAAGAAAATATAAAAACCTTGTTTCTCTAATGCTTCGAATGTCAACATTATTTAAAAGTAATTTGGAAGTATTGAAGAAATCTACATGTAATTTCCCCATTAATTCTACTACTGCAGAATTGTTGTTTGTCTTCATTTAGAACCAGAATTGTTAAAATCATTGACATTGCGCTTATGCAATTCCCAACCAGATGCTTCCAGATGTGTTTGACTGGAATCTGTACCATAATTTAGTAAAATAGTTATGTATGTTTTATAATGGAATAAGGAATCTGAAGTAGTGATGTTTTTTCCGTTTAGAGTTCAAGCGAAACAAATTCAATGGTTGACGGCGATGCCTTTAAAGAAGCTAAAGGATTGTATGCTACCTCTTCTAAACGCAAAATGCTTGTTTGAGCAGGTAATGATACAAAAAGATCAAGTTCAGATTTTATACATTTCATTTTTAATTGCATATATTTTAGAGACTTTATTGTGCTTTTCGACTTCAAAAGTGTCTTTTTAGAAATTGTTCGTCTTTTTATAGATTTTTGTCTTTTTATAACTGTTTGTCTTCCACCATACATCGAATGCAATTGGTTAACTACTGATTTCCGTAAATTTTTTATGCCACTTTTGCTTTGATCAACTACAGCTTCTTTTATGTTTACACAAGATGCTATTCATTAAAAATAATTTTTACTTGTATTTACAGCCTCTTTTATAATTAAGTCCCAACCTGATGTAAAAACTGGCTTTAAATAACGAATTAAACTTCCAAATATATTTCCAAAACCCAGACCTTTTTGTATAGCTGGATGAAATTATAATAAAGGTCCAATATCGTTGATTTCTCCTCCTACTTGAGAGGAATAATATCTCATGTAAGAATAATATCTTTTCATGTTTGATAGGATATCATATTTTAGCAGTAATATTTATATTTTATTTGCGCAATCAATACTTTTTAAAATGTAATACAATTTTTGTTGGATAGTAACTAGAAACAAAATTTATTCTACCACTGTATTAGTTACAAATTTTAATCGCTATCGTTTCAAAACAATTTTTTTCTATAGGTATGTAATGGACATTTTCAAATTCAATATGTATAGGTATTCTACAATTTTCTATGTTGATAGCGCTCAACACCCGCACTTTGATACTTCAAAACACAGATTGTTGAACTATATCTGAATAAATCATTACCACTCCATTCAATTCATCTTTATTATTAGAAACATCTAATTTGAATAGTTCAGATAATTTTGTTTTGAAATTTTTTATATTTTTTTTCTGTTGAAATAATTCAGTTAATAATGTTAATATTATTCAGTTAATAATTAACTTTTATATAGAAACTATGTTCATCAAAAGTCTGTGATATTCGAATTAAATCTTCTCGGTTAGATTCTGAAACTTTTTTAAATGTTACTTCATCATAATTTTTTGGATTAGAGATATATGTCAAAACTTCATTAAAAAATTCTTTCAAAACTTGGTTTCGAGTAAATCCAGGATTAGGAGTTATATTTTTAACAAGCGTTGGCAAGAAATTAAACTTCCAAACATTCAAATGTAATTCCGAATCGTCATATGAATAATATGTGTAACCTATAGATTTGGTTACTTTAATTTTTTCGAGAGGTTTCTCAATGTTTCTTATATAAACACTATACTGCCCAATACTGACAAAAGCTTTCTCTTTGTTAAATTATTCTGTTTGTAGGAAATCAATCGTTCAGATATATTTCAGAAAGACCAACTTTCCAATTTCCATTTCTTAAATCAAAGTGAATAGGTAATTTATTTTCGAATCAAGCTAAAGTGTTGTCTGGCAATAGTTTTACATTATCATTACTAAACAATGTTACATAGAAGTCATCTTGACTATCCATTTTTGTTTGCTTCTTCCAAAACATAAAATGTTGAGTAGTAATAATATGTACGTTCTAGGACTGCAGAAGCTGGGGCTAGAAGCTGGAATATGAATAAAAATAAAATAAAACGAGGAAGAATACAGTTGACTTTGTCAACTCTTAGATACCCGTACGAACCGTTAGTTTGTTCACATCCTGTCACTTTGCTTACAATATTATTTTTTTAATATTTTAGTATTTTTAAATAATTTGGGTGAATTTTATAATTTCTAGAATTATGGCTTGTACATATATTCAAACTATATGTTTATACATTCTTCAAAAGCAGATTTTAACATAACGATTATCAATCCAAAACTTTTTCAAATATTCTATAGTACCATTTAATACTAAGCGGTAAATGTATATTAAATTTACTTAGTACAAAATAGTAAATATAATTTTAAATATTATATTATATTATATTTAAATATTCCATTGACAGAATAATTTCTTATAAGTACAATAAAATACATATATGTATGTAAATACGGCGCTATATAATATACATCTATATTCTTATCATTCATTCACTAGTGACATATACGATATGTAAATAAACATGATATTATATAAGTATGTATATATATCAATATCATATAAATAAAAATTCTTCCAGCAACCGTTATGTTGTTTATTTAATTACATTTTTTTGTACTACGCATTATATCCTCAACAATTTCAAATTATCGAGTAAAACAAAATGGAACAAGGTAGAATGTAAACCAACGGTTTTTAAAAGCGCACATTTCCAAAACTCAATACAAATTGTTTAGAAGTGTGACTTACACAAAAATTTGAAAATTTGATGTAATAAGAAAAAACTTGAAAATAGGACATTTTTGAGATTTTGAGGGGCCGTAAGTCCGGAATCCTATATAACTAAGAAAAGCTGTTAACACACGTAAAAATATATTATTGAAGCTTTAATTTTTATGTCTTGCCGAAGAAAAGTTTTTACAGGTGCCTAAGTTACAGGTGTCTAAAAATAGCAAATTTTCAATTTTTGAGGCGTAATAACTCTTAAAGAGAGGGCGTTACCAAAAAATTTTCTGAGGAAACTTATACTAATTCTAAAAGTTCTTTCTTGTCTCAAAATTTCAGGTTCCTATCTAAAGGCGTGCCGGAGTTATGAAAAAAGAAATTTCATGCAAAATGTGGTTTTCACATAACGGTAAATTTAAATCGTAAATTACATAATATTACATAATTTTGATATTGTTTTATATAGATAATAAAATTTTCGATCTTCTGCCGGTTTTAGATTGCAAAACTATTACGCAGAGCCCGAGATATATACATCTGAAAATGGAGCTTTTTTACAATTTTGAAGAGCTGCAGCTTTGGAACCCTTTACAACTAAAATAAACCTTTCACACACGTAAAAATATATTATTGTAGCTTTCATTTTCATGTCTTGCCGAAGAAAAATTTTTACAGGTGCCTAAGTTACAGGTGTCTAAAAATAGCAAATTTTCAATTTTTGAGGCGTAATAACTCTTAAAGAGGGGGCGTTACCAAAAAATTTTCTGAGCAAACTTATACTAATTCTAAAAGTTCTTTCTTGTCTCAAAAGTTCAGGTTCCTATCTAAAGGGGTACCGGAGTTATGAAAAAAGAAATTTCATGCAAAATGTGGTTTTCACATAACGGTAAATTTAAATCGTAAATTACATAATATTACATAATTTTGATATTGTTTTATATAGATAATAAAATTTTCGATCTTCTGCCGGTTTTAGATTGCAAAACTATTACGCAGAGCCCGAGATATATACATCTGAAAATGGGGCTTTTTTACAATTTTGAAGAGCTGCAACTTTGGAACCCTTTACAATTAAAATAAACCTTTCACACACGTAAAAATATATTACTGTAGCTTTAAATTTTATATCTTGCAGAAGTAAAATGTGTGCAGGTTCCTAAGTTACAGGTGTTTAAAAATAGCAAATTTTCAATTTTTAAGCCCTAATAGCTCATAAACAGGGGGTGGTCCGAAAAAATTTTCTGAGCAAACTTATACTAATTCTAAAAGTTCTTTCTTGCCTCAAAATTTCAAGCTTGTATCTAGAAGCGTGCCGGAGTTATGAAAGTAGAAAAATCATGCAAAATTTGGTTTTCACATAACGGTAAATTTAAATACTAAATTTAAAAAAATTGTATAATTTTGATATTAATTTACAAAGATAAAAGAAATACCTGTCGAATGACGTTTTCAGATTGAAAAAATCTTAAGCAGAACATAAGATATATGTATTTAAAAATAGGGCTTTTTCAAAGTTTGAGGGGGTGTAGTTCCGTAATGGGGGGGGCTACATGAAAAAGTTGTTCCACAAAATTATTTTTTTTGTGAGACCTACCTATGGTTAAAATTTTTTTTCTCTATCTTTAACGGTGTAGAAGTTTTGTAAACAGACGGACGGACGGACGGACGGACGGACGGACGGACAGAGTGAAACTAATAAGCACATTTTTTCAAAATTTTTTTGGAAATGTGCTAAAAATTCGTTAAAGAAATTTGTTAGAAAACTTGAAAAAATCAAGTAACACTTTCGTCAATTATAAAGTAACTCTATATTATTAAAAAAAGTTGTTAACAGAAATAAGAGTATAATTTTGAAGCTTTAATTTTTGTGTATTACTTCAAAAAAATTTTAACAGGTGTTCAAGTTACAGGTGTTTAAAAATAGGAAATTTTCAGTTTTTGACCCCTTACAGCTCCTAAACGGGGAGTGATACAAAAAAAATTTCTGAAATAACTCATACTAATTTTCAAAGATCTAACTTCTGTCAAAATTTCAAGTTTCCAACTTTAACCGTTTAGAAGATAGAAGGGTTAAAGGATTTTGCAAAATTTTAGTTTCGCATAACGGTAAATTAAGACACCGTATGCCACAAATATATATTTATTGTATACATACTTTTAAAGCTAATGAAAGTAGTAATCGTTTGGCGTTTTCAGAATGAAGATATACCTTATACATCTTGTGCTATAACAATTTAAATATAGAGCTTTTTTGAACCTTTGGGGAGCTGTAGCTCCGTAACGGGTGGGGCTACAAAAAAAAGTTATTAAAAATAAAATTAATATTTTTGTGAGATCTATCAGCAGTTAAAATTTCATAGCTCTATTTCAAAAAAAATGTGGGGATCTAAAAGTTAGGTGTTCCAGAGCTACCTTAAGGTTTGGTCCAAACTCAATTAAAAAAAAATAGGGAACCTACAAATTACTCCAAGAATATTTTGTGTAAATTTCAAGATTCTAGCTTTCTTAGTTTTTGAGTTAGCGTGCTGACGACGGACGGACGGACGGACGGACGGACGGACATGGCTCAAAAGTCTTAGAATTTTTTTCTGATCCGATCCATACCTTTGAAGGTATATCTACCTCGCTTATTTCGCGGTGTTACAAACGGAGGAGTAATTTTATTATACCCGATCCTATCGTACGGGTATAAACACTTTCGTTAACCGATATCAATGTGAATATGTGATGATCTCACATATGGAATTGTTCTACAACTTTGAATAAATATTGACATGTCTTCTATTCATTAAAAGTATTCATATTTCCAAGCTAAACATAATGTAATCAAAATATTTAGATGTATCTATCCTATAGTTTACAGGAAATCAGAAATTTAAAAATGAATTGTGTTTGCGATAAGAAAATTTTATTTTTCAATGAAAAAAAGTTGCGGTTTTTATTATTATATTACATATATAATATAAAAATAAAAATTAGAGTATAAAAAAAAATAAACAAAAAATTTTAATTTTTGAATGAAAAATGAATGAATGTTGCAGTTTTAAGAATATAAAGTATAAAAAAATTTCTATATCATAAAATGTTGTGATACATATTTTATTATACTTATTATTAATAAAATTAAAAAAATGATGTCAGGGAATCCCGCACACATTTGAATGATATGATATGATGATATGGATGAATAGAATTTGTATAAATAAAAGGTGTTGCTTGAAAAACTTATTATTAATTGTTTATTATTAAATTAAAATTGATGTTCTTATTAAAAATTTAAAAAAACGAAAAAAAAATGAAATGATCTGGTAGCAAAACCTTCAGGGACTCAGATATTAAGTTCTTTGAAACCTGTAAAAAAGATATACTATTGAAAGAATGGTTATATCATATAAGAACATTTTTACATAAAACAAATAGTGGTGATTATATTGAAGCAAATCTAAAAAGTGTTAAAAGCTGTTTCAATGAACGAATAGAAACATTTATATTGGAAAATAATGATGAAAGTGTTTTGTTACCAGAACAATTTTTACATAGTTTCAAGGATAAAATAATTAAATTATTAGAAAATTCTTTAAAAAACCATAATTTTTTCAAATTTAACTTTGAATTATTTATTGATTATATAAAATATTTGAAAACGGATAATAATAATTTGGATGACTTAGATGATTTTAATTTATCAATAAAGTCTTTCAATACGAAAATGGAAATTATACTACAACCAACCGAAATATTAGAAAAGTTAGATAAATTATTGCAGTGTCTTGTTGTTAAAAGTGAAGAATTTCAAGAAAGGGATAGTGGTTGGGCTCTACTTCGAATACTACATTTAGAAGTAAACATTAATCAATACAAACTTTTACGAGGATCACAATATCTTCCGTTACCAAAATTTTTGAAGACTAAAAAGGCTTGCATCAACGTGATGAACGCTGATGAGTATTGTTTTAAATGGAGTATAATATCAGCTCTGTACAAGGGTTCAGGTAGATTGGAACGAACACAAACACATGGGATTGCTGATATACAATCGAATAAAATACAACTACAAAATATTATACTAAATTTTGATGTTTTAGAATTTCCTATGAAAGTTGCTGATATAAAAAAATTTGAACAATTAAATACCACAATTAGTATCAATGTTTTTGGTTTTTGAAAAACAAGAAACATCTCAAAATACATTCTACAAAATTGTAGGTCCATTCCATTGTACAAAAGAAGAGAAACTTCATCATATTAATTTGCTATTAATACAAGAGGATCAGAGAACACATTATGTTTGGATTAAAAATATTTGTCGACTATTACATTCGCAAATTACAAAGAATAATAGAAAATTAATATTTTGCAATCATTGCTTAATTCATTTCAATAATGAGGCAAATTTAAAACTACATAAAAGTGAGTGCAACAATGTAGTTACAAATCTTCCAACAGCTGAAAAAGCAACATTAAAATTTGAAAACTACAACAAAAAAATGGATGTACCATTTGTCGTGTATGCAGACTTTGAATGCATTCTTCAAGATATAACAACATGTTTACCAGAATCATCTACATCAACAACAACAAACGTTCAAGAACATATTCCATGTGCGATGGCATATTACATCAAATCATCTTTCGATCAAAACTCTAATATATTTAAGATGTATACTGCAACTGATTGCATATATATTTTTTTGATGTATACTGCAACTGATTGCATAGAAATCAATAGAAGATGTGAAACAAATTTATAGTAAGTATTATAAAAATATTATTACAATGAAAATTCTTACAGATGAAGAAAGAATAATTCATTTAGAAACTAGAAATTGTCATATTTGTAATGAAATGTTAGATGAAAATAGGGTTGCAGACCATTGTCATTTAACCGGAATATATCGAGGACCAGCACATTCATTTTGTAATTTGCAATATCAGTTACCAAATTTCATTCCAATATTTTTTCATAATTTTTCTGGTTATGACTGTCACTTATTCATTAAAAACTTAATAAAATTTCCGGGTAAAATCAATGTTATTCCTATGAATAAGGAAAACTATGTATGTTTCTTTATCAAAATGGATTGAGGTTGATGAAGGGGAATCTATAGAGTTGAGGTTCTTAGATTCATTTCGGTTTATGTCATCAAGCTTAGATGCATTAATTTCTCAATTACCATTTGATAATTTAGTAATATTAAAGAAAATGTATCCAAACGAAAACAAATTTAATTTAGTGAACCAAAAGGGGATATTTCCTTATGAATATTTAAATTCTTTTGAAAAATTGTGTCGAACAGAGTTACCTTGTCAAAGAAGTTTTGATAATAAATTTTCGAAAACAACAATTTCAGATAAATACTATCAACATGCAAAGACTGTTTGGGAAACATTTGAATGCAAATATTTTAAAGACTATTTAGAAATATATTTAAAAACAGATGTTATTCTATTAGCATCTATTATATAATTTTCGAAAAGTATGTAATCAGATATATGAATTAGATGTATGTCAATACTATACGTTACCTGGTTTTAGTTGTTATGCTATGCTCAAATATACAAAAGTAGAACTTCAGTTACTAACTGATATTAATATGTATAATTTTTTCAAAATGGGTATTTGAGGTGGAATTTCACAGTGTTCATTACGTCATTCTAAAGCAAATAATAAATATTTAAGTAATTTTGATAGATCTACTGGTGTGATAAAATATAGAATATTGATTTCAAATACAGGATACATTTTAGAAGTAGATTTAGAATTTCCTGTTGATAAACATGATGATCATAACGAACATGATGATCACAATCTTCCATTTTGTCCAGAAAATAAAAAACATTCAAAAATGAAAAGTATAAAGCTAATTACCAGTTTAGAAGAAAAAAATAAATATATTATCCATTATACAAACCTTCAACAATGTGTAAAACATGGATTAATATTAAAAAAGATTCACAGAGCTTTGAGCTTTAACCAAGATTGTTGGTTGAAAAGTTATATAGATTTAAATAACTATCACCGTACACTAGCAAAAAATAATTTTGAAAAAAATACATTGAAATTGTTAAATAATGCGATATATGGAAAAACTATTGAAAATATAGATAAGCGAAAAAATATTAAAATTGTAACAAGTTGGGAAAATCAGGGGAAAAGTTTAGGGACAAGAGCTTTGATATCTAAACCAAATTTTCACAGTTTACCTAAATTTACAAGTGATATGGTTGCAATTCAGTTCAATAGAACTAGTGTATACTATAATAAGCCTTTATATGTAGGGTTTTCTGTATTAGAAATTTCAAAACACAAAATGTATGACTTCCACTATGAATATATTAAACCAAAATTTAATAAAAATGTTAAATTAAATAATATAGATACTAACTCATTTATATATACCATTACAACAGAAGATTTTTACGAAGATATTAGACTTGACACAGAAAAGTTGTATGATACATCAGAATATTTAATTGATAATTCTTATAAAATTCCTCTGAAAAATAAAAAGGTTCTAGGTATGATGCAGGATGAATGCAATGGTAGTGTAATTAAAGAATATGTTGGATTAAAAGCGAAAATGTATTCGATTGATATTGAAAATAAAAATGTTATAGTTAAAGCAAAAGGTATCAAAAGAAATGTTGTAAAATTATTCACTTTAGATGATTACAGAGAATGTTTATATAAAAGAAAACTTTTTAAAAGTAATATGTTAATTTTTAGAAGTAAGATTCATCATTTGTATGCACAAAATATAAATAAAATTTCGTTATGTTATCACGATGATAAAAGATATGTTTTAGATAATAATGAACGCATATTGGCTTGGGGTCATTTTGCAATAAAATAAAAGAAATTATAAAATAAAAATAGAAAAATAAATAATTTTAAGATAAATTCAATTATTGTTTTATTAAGTTTTATATATATTTTTCTTTTAACAATTTAGAAAGGATTTATTTTTGGATAATACCAAATATTATTTGAAACTCCGGGTTTGCTGAGCCAAGGTCCACTATACTTATGCAGGATAATTTCATTTATTGTTAATCCTTCTGTTTTGTTTACATGGGACCATCCAATGCAATGAAATTTAATGTTATGCCAATCTGCATTAAACATTACGTACTCTCCAAAATTAAATTTTTTCGAATTGAACCACGTCGCTAATAGTTATATATTCAGATAAAATAGATCAAGATTCCAAACCTTCAACAATTACTTTTATGTAATTGTTTTCACTTTTCTTTAAATAATTTTACATATGGTTAACACATTTTTTTTTCTTCTTTTTAATTTAACCCTAATAAATAATAACAACCTTGATTCTATATCTAATTTTGCTGATAAGCATAATTCTTTCTTTATACCTACTATATGAAAACATATAGTAAGAATTTTTGTTAACATTGAATACGATTTGTTTTGTAATATGAACCAACAAAAATATATAAAAAAGTAAAAACGCTTAAAACGTTTTTACTTTATTCCATAACAATTATGACCTACTCTAATAATAATTGCACACATGTTCTTTTGAGCGATTTGTTATTGTTACAAGGCCAAAAAATGACATAGATTTAATTTTTTAAAGATAAGAAAAAAGAAAGTATTATAATTGTAAGTAAAAATGCCAAAATGCATTTTTACCATAAGAAAAGTAAATTGTAAGTTAGATATAAAAAGATGTAAAAAACGAATATGTAGGTAGTTCCAAAAGTGAATTCAAAAAAAAGGAATAGGAATAAGAGTTCCATTCTAAATAAATATTATTTTTAATAATAAAACAAGAGTTTTTTTTTCTTTTAATTTTTTTTTATATTGAAAACAAAATTGGCGACGAGGATGGGATACTCAAATGTATTCTTATGAAAAAATACAGTGATTTTTAAGTCTTAGTTGAGTATCTCGAACATATTGATACGAATCAATATTAATTTATTATAATAAGAGTTATAATAATAATAAAAAAAAAAATAATAATAAAAATCAGTTCAAACAATTCAAACTATAACCAAACAAAAAAGTTAATTAAAAGAATAACAAATTAATAAATCCTAATAATATAAACTAAAAATTAGAAAAATATTATAAATCAATAAAAAAAAATTTTATAAATTAACAATTAAAAACAAAAAAAAAAAAACTTTATAAAAAAGTGATAGTAAATCAAACTGTGCTTGCTTGTGTATGTAACAAAGTAAACAAAGTGTTATAAAATTTCCTGTGTTCCTGTGTTCCTGTAGTTCAATATTTTCCTGTGTTCCTGTAGTTCAACATTTCCTGCGGTCCTGTAAAAGTTCCGGTATTCAACATTTCACCATTCAAATCCAATCACCAAGTCATCTAACCACCATTCACTAAGTAAACAAAATTTAAGGTACTGTAAAACCATTATTTTACTCTTTAGACGATAATAAATTCTATAGACGAACATATTTAAAATTTTTTTTTTTTGGTTCATATTATAAATATATTATATATTGAACAATAATATAAATTTTAAAAATATTAAATTATTGCAAAGGAAAAATCGTCTTAATAATAAGAACATACCTAAATATTTTAATCTAAATTTTTTTTTTTTAGCACATTTCCAAAAAAATTTTGAAAAAATGTGCTTATTAGTTTCACTCTGTCCGTCCGTCCGTCCGTCCGTCCGTCTGTTTACAAAACTTCTACACCGTTAAAGATAGAGAAAAAAAATTTTAACCATAGGTAGGTCTCACAAAAAAAATAATTTTGTGGAACAACTTTTTCATGTAGCCCCCCCCATTACGGAACTACACCCCCTCAAACTTTGAAAAAGCCCTATTTTTAAATACATATATCTTATGTTCTGCTTAAGATTTTTTCAATCTGAAAACGTCATTCGACAGGTATTTCTTTTATCTTTGTAAATTAATATCAAAATTATACAATTTTTTTAAATTTAGTATTTAAATTTACCGTTATGTGAAAACCAAATTTTGCATGATTTTTCTACTTTCATAACTCCGGCACGCTTCTAGATACAAGCTTGAAATTTTGAGGCAAGAAAGAACTTTTAGAATTAGTATAAGTTTGCTCAGAAAATTTTTTCGGACCACCCCCTGTTTATGAGCTATTAGGGCTTAAAAATTGAAAATTTGCTATTTTTAAACACCTGTAACTTAGGAACCTGCACACATTTTACTTCTGCAAGATATAAAATTTAAAGCTACAGTAATATATTTTTACGTGTGTGAAAGGTTTATTTTAATTGTAAAGGGTTCCAAAGTTGCAGCTCTTCAAAATTGTAAAAAAGCCCCATTTTCAGATGTATATATCTCGGGCTCTGCGTAATAGTTTTGCAATCTAAAACCGGCAGAAGATCGAAAATTTTATTATCTATATAAAACAATATCAAAATTATGTAATATTATGTAATTTACGATTTAAATTTACCGTTATGTGAAAACCACATTTTGCATGAAATTTCTTTTTTCATAACTCCGGTACCCCTTTAGATAGGAACCTGAACTTTTGAGACAAGAAAGAACTTTTAGAATTAGTATAAGTTTGCTCAGAAAATTTTTTGGTAACGCCCCCTCTTTAAGAGTTATTACGCCTCAAAAATTGAAAATTTGCTATTTTTAGACACCTGTAACTTAGGCACCTGTAAAAATTTTTCTTCGGCAAGACATGAAAATGAAAGCTACAATAATATATTTTTACGTGTGTGAAAGGTTTATTTTAGTTGTAAAGGGTTCCAAAGCTGCAGCTCTTCAAAATTGTAAAAAAGCTCCATTTTCAGATGTATATATCTCGGGCTCTGCGTAATAGTTTTGCAATCTAAAACCGGCAGAAGATCGAAAATTTTATTATCTATATAAAACAATATCAAAATTATGTAATATTATGTAATTTACGATTTAAATTTACCGTTATGTGAAAACCACATTTTGCATGAAATTTCTTTTTTCATAACGCCGGCACGCCTTTAGATAGGAACCTGAAATTTTGAGACAAGAAAGAACTTTTAGAATTAGTATAAGTTTCCTCAGAAAATTTTTTGGTAACGCCCTCTCTTTAAGAGTTATTACGCCTCAAAAATTGAAAATTTGCTATTTTTAGACACCTGTAACTTAGGCACCTGTAAAAACTTTTCTTCGGCAAGACATAAAAATTAAAGCTTCAATAATATATTTTTACGTGTGTTAACAGCTTTTCTTAGTTATATAGGATTCCGGACTTACGGCCCCTCAAAATCTCAAAAATGTCCTATTTTCAAGTTTTTTCTTATTACATCAAATTTTCAAATTTTTGTGTAAGTCACACTTCTAAACAATTTGTATTGAGTTTTGGAAATGTGCGCTTTTAAAAACCGTTGGTTTACATTCTACCTTGTTTTTTTTAATGCTCAATAAATTTTACTATTACGTACTATATAATATACAATTTTTTTTTTAACTATATAATTATTCTCAAACCTACCAAAAAAAAAATATATATTTAATTTTAAATAACCATTAAGTTTCATAATACATAACACAATTTACAAATTATTCATACATACCTTTAACATAATACTGACATAACTACACCACAAGGTGACAAACTTTTTTGGTTCAATAAAATTTTCTTTTCGTAAATAAATTTTTTTTCTCACTATGGCAACACCCCCTCCAACTCCACAACCACCAGTTCAACGTAGTATCACTATGGAACCTTTAACTTATTTAGATAGATTACCAGAATTCCATGGTAATACTAGGGATTTACAAATTTTCATTGATTCAGTAGATAGAATATATCCGATGTTGTCCGAGTACAACGAATTGTCTAAATTAGTTTTTTCCGATACAATTAAGAGTAAATTAAAATCAAAAGCGAGGGAAGCAATATTAATAAATAGTCATGCGGTAGATTGGCTTGACATAAGAACAGTTCTAATCAATAATTTTGGAGATAGGTTAAGTATCGAAGAAATTTTTGACGAAGTACGAGGCGTCACGTGTAGAACAACTGCCTTAGAATTTTACGAAGAAATAAAAAGAAAATTACGGAGACTAAATTCCAAAACGTTACATGTCATGGGCAATAATGATGACAGTAGCGAATGGACCAAAACTAATTCGAGAACCGCACTTAATATTTTTAAAAGTAAAGTTCCAGAACCTATGAAGACACTTTTACTTTGTAAAGACCCAATAAGTTTAGAAGACGCTATGAATATGGTTTATGAAGCAGGGCACGCATACCTAACTAATAGGTCCCAAGACCGACCAAATAATTATAGAAATTTTAATGGAAAACCAAATAACAATAACATCAATTTTAATAGACAAAATAAGAGTAATAACAACAATTTTAATAGACAAAATAACGCTAATAACTACAATTTTAATAACGGTAATAACAAAAATTATAATAGACAGAATAACCACAATAATTATAACCAACAGCCTAATAGAGCAACTTCAAATAATTTTAGAAATAATAATCAAAACAATAGTAACTATTCGAGATCGAATAGTTATAATAATCAATTTTATAACGATAACAATCCTAATCCATATAGAGGCAACAACAGAAATGATAACCAACCAATCCAAATTAATTCACCAGAACATATGGACATAGGTCATAGTGAATCTCAAAATTTTCATGTGATAGCCTCACAAGACACCTACCCCATATAATAGTTAAATCAAAACTATTTCCCCTTAAATTTATTATTGATACGGGGGCAACTAATTCAATAATTAACCCTGGGATCTGTCACCCCAAATGGATAATACCAAGTAGTAATATAACCCTAAAAACTTTACAACATAAAATAAATATATCTCAAAAGGTGCGTATACCTCTTTTTTTCGAATTAGGAAACCCAAACGAAAAGATCGACTTTTTTGTTTGTAAATTCCACGAAAAATATGATGGAATCATAGGGAATGATATACTAAAAAGATTTAAGGCAAAGGTTGACTATGACAAAAATCTATTAGAAATCAATAAAAATTCAGTACCTTTATTATTCGATTCTGACGAACAACAGAAATTAATCAAATTACCGGTCCAGGAAAAAAATGGACTTGCCTTCGTAAAAGGAAGTAAGACTTCAGAAGGAAAAACAATAATAAAAGAAGGAATTTACAACATAGAAAATTATGAAATTCAATTAAAAATTGAAAACGGATATCCTTCAGAATTTTCACGTGAAAAAATATTAACAGAAGTAGTCAATCATAAAAATTCTAACGTAATCGAACCTAAAACTTATAAACCGCTTCTCGAACAAATTCGAACTAACCATCTTAACTCAGAAGAAAATGAAAGACTTATTAGAGTCATAAAGAAATTTTCAAAATTATTCTATCAAGAAAATTCTGAATTATCCTTCACAAACGCAATAAAACACGAAATTCGTACGAGCGATCATGTTCCTATTGCTGTTAAGACATACCGATACCCATATATTCATAAAGAGGAAGTGAAACAACAAATTTCAGAGATGTTGGAAAAAGGAATCATAAGACCAAGTCAATCTCCATATTCTGCACCAGTTTGGGTAGTACCCAAAAAACTGGATGCAAGCGGTCAACGTAAGTGGAGACTCGTAATCGACTATAGAAAGTTAAACGGGGTTACAATTGACGATAGGTACCCCATTCCTAACATCGATGAAATTTTGGAAAAACTTGGAAGATGCCAATATTTTACAACATTGGATCTTGCCAAGGGTTTCCATGAAATTGAAATTGAAAGGAAAGATATTTACAAGACAGCATTCAGCGTGGAAGGCGGTCACTACGAATTTCTTCGTATGCCGTTTGGGTTGAAGACAGCCCCAGCCACCTTTCAGCGACTCATGAATAATGTCCTAGGTGACTACATTAACAAAATTTGTTTAGTCTACCTAGATGATATAATTATCTTCTCCACCTCTTTACAAGAACACATGGAATCCCTCACAAAGATTTTCCAAAGACTGAAAGATACGAATCTTAAAGTCCAGTTGGATAAATCTGAGTTTTTAAAAAGGGAGACCGAATTTCTCGGTCATGTAGTGTCTAATGAAGGTATTAAACCAAATCCAAAAAAGGTACTATGTGTACAAAAATTTTCGTTACCTAAAACACCAAAGGAAATTAAACAATTTCTTGGGCTTGCCGGATATTATAGAAAGTTTATTAAAGACTACTCCAGAATTGCAAAACCTATGACCAAGTACTTAAAAAAGGGTATTAAAATTAACATGGACGACCATGAGTACCGGGCAGTTTTAAAACATTAAAAAACTTATTGATTAGCGACCCTATCCTACATTATCCCGATTTTAAAGAGGAATTTATACTGCAAACTGATGCAAGTAACTTCGCACTTGGCGCTGTCTTTTCTCAAAAAGGTCATCCAATTTGTTATGCTAGTAGAACGCTCAATGATCACGAGCAGAATTACAGCACGATCGAAAAAGAATTGCTTGCCATCGTATGGGCAACACAATATTTTCGCCCATATCTCTTTGGCAGGAAATTCACGATCGAAACTGACCATAGACCTTTGACTTGGCTATTTTCTATTAGGGAGCCAAATTCAAAATTAGTACGTTGGAGACTAAAATTGTCAGAATTCGATTATATCATCAGATATAAGAAAGGGGTCCAAAATGGTAATGCGGACGCTCTTTCAAGGGTCACAGTTAACTTCTTAAATGAGAACTCAAATAAAACTGATTCTTTAATTTTAGAATCCAGTTCTCCGATAAATATTTATAAAAAACAAATAATAATCAAAAAGATCAATTCTGGGTCCTTTAAAGTAAAAAACTCAAAAATTTTTAAATCTAAAAGAAAGACTATTTACACGAAAACTTTGGACAGAGATACCATAATTACTATTGTAAAAAACCATTTCGATCAAAATAGGACAAACGCGATAGTAATAGATGATGAGACATTTTATAATGATTTCTGTAACGTAGTGAATAATACCTTTCATAGGAATAATAGCAAGTTTAAAATCGTAAAATGCAAAACTTTACTTAGAGATGTCACGGACGAAAACGAACTCGCCGATATTATAGAAAAACAGCATTTAAAGAATAATCATAGGGGCATAAACGAAAACTATGCAGAATTGAGAGACGAAGTATATAACCCCCAGTTAAGAGACCGAATAACAAAGTTCATAAATAATTGCAAAATATGCAACTTGGAAAAATACGATAGGAAACCTGTGAAACAAAAATATAAGATAACCGAAACTCCCGATAGTCCTAGAGAAATAGTACATGCAGAAGTTTTTTATAGTCTCGACAAATCTCTATTCTTGACAATCATAGACAAATTTTCCAAATACGCTCAAGCTATTAGGATTTTGAGTCGTACATGGACCGAATTTAAGAGAGCGTTTACGCAATATCTCTCTGTCGTAGGACACTTCAAAAAACTAATAGTAGACAATGAACTAGGTCTAAAAGCAATTCCTTTCCAAGAATTCCTTAAAGACGAAAACATAGAAATACATTTCACTTCTAATAATAATCACACGTCTAATGCAGACATTGAACGTCTACATAATACAATAAACGAGCATTTAAGAATCCTCAGACACGATTCAAACGTTAGTATAGAAAGTGTTGATGAAAAAATCCATAAAATCATTAAATTCTATAATAACACTATTCATTCAACAACAAATAAAAAACCGATCGAATTCCTAAACGGACTTGTACATCAAAACGAATATCCCCAGATTAAAGAACGCATAATCCAAATTAAAGAAAATACAATTAACAAATTAAACAAAAATCGCGAAAATGTCGAAGTAAAAGTAGGACCTCAATATCTAAAAGAAGAAAGAGGCGGAAAAAATCACGCAAAGTTTAGGATAATAAACGCACAAAATCTAGATACTGATCACATTGTAACAGACACCGGGTATAAATGTTATAAATCACACATAAAAAGACATAAAAAACACCAATACAATAGTAATCTTAAAACAAGTACACGTTCTAATCGGAAACATAAAAATTAAATAAAAAAAAAAAAAATTATTGTTATCATTCCAGAACCATGAAAACAACAATTAAAATCATAATCTTTCCTGTTTTTATAACGTTAGTGCTTACTCAACTTATTGAAGTCCAAAATCTCAATGAAAACAATGGATATATTACAATCAAAACTGGTGGAATTAAAATTATAAGGAATTATAAAAAATTATTACACGTTATTAATATTACTGAGTTCGAAGTTAATGTAAATCAATTAGAAAATAATATTTTAAATGTCAAAAAGCATGTTAAAGCAACTGACCCTTCTTATCTGACTTTAATTCACAATTTCAATCTTCTACAGACAAAAGTACACGGACTAAGACCTCATATAATAGGAAAAAGAGGACTATTAAATTTTCTAGGTTCAGGTATTAAGGTTTTGACCGGGAATATGGACAGTGAAGACGAACAGGTTATAAAAACAAACCTAGAAAAACTATCGAAAACAAATTCTGAACTAATTACGGAATCAAACAAACAAATTTCTGTTAATAAACAAATTTCCGACCAAATTAGTAAGATATCAAATCATATTAACTACCAACAAGGAATTATTTCGGACATACTAGCTAACTATTCTAACAATGCCCATAAAACAATTGATCTAGAGAACGATCTAGAAATATTTCGGCAAATCTTTCAAATAAATTTCGACATAACCCTTCTTCGAAATCATATAGACGATATAGAGCAAATCATATTAGCTAGTAGACTTAGTATACTTTCACGGAACATACTTACCGAAGCAGAACTTGACTTTGTGTCTGACATAGAAGTATTAAAAGATATAAAGATTGCTGTGGCATACTATGATAACAAAATTATTATAATGATATCTATACCATTCTATTCCAAAAAAGATTATTTTAATTTATTAATTGAACCAATTCCTACATTAGAAAATAAATGTTTGTCACTATCAGAAGATAAATTTTTAATAGACGAGGAAAAAACTCTATATAATATAACAGTAAAAGATAACTTAAAGAAAAATCTGGTAGAAATTGAGAATAATTGTCTAAATAAATTAGTAAAATCAGAACAAGCTAATTGTACTATAAAATATTGTAATGAAGAAATTATTAAAGAAATCCTACCTGGATTAATTATTGTAAAAAATCTTGAAGGAAATATAACTCAAGATTGTAATAATGATGATTTGAGACTTTTTAAAAATAGTTTAATTAAATTTGAAAATTGTAACATTGTAATAAAAAACATAACTTTTAGTAATAAATTCACTAAAATCGAAGATCATTTTGTATATCCCTACACAAATATAAAAATTATAGAAAATAAGGAAAACAATGTAAAAAATTTAAATAAATTAAATTTAACTGAATTTCAATATAATCGTAAGAAAATTGAAGAAATAACTGATAACCATAATTCTTCAAACATTTTTAATTATATCTTTTTTATTGTAGTGTCATTTTTGCTTATTGTAATATTCGCTTTAATAATAAAAATTAAATTCTTTTATAATAAAATAAAAATTGCTAAAATAATAACTTCGTCGGAGCCTCAGTCTAAGAGGGGTGGAGTTATATATTCAGATAAAATAGATCAAGATTCCAAACCTTCAACAATTACTTTTATGTAATTGTTTTCACTTTTCTTTAAATAATTTTACATATGGTTAACACATTTTTTTTTCTTCTTTTTAATTTAACCCTAATAAATAATAACAACCTTGATTCTATATCTAATTTTGCTGATAAGCATAATTCTTTCTTTATACCTACTATATGAAAACATATAGTAAGAATTTTTGTTAACATTGAATACGATTTGTTTTGTAATATGAACCAACAAAAATATATAAAAAAGTAAAAACGCTTAAAACGTTTTTACTTTATTCCATAACAATTATGACCTACTCTAATAATAATTGCACACATGTTCTTTTGAGCGATTTGTTATTGTTACAAGGCCAAAAAATGACATAGATTTAATTTTTTAAAGATAAGAAAAAAGAAAGTATTATAATTGTAAGTAAAAATGTCAAAATGCATTTTTACCATAAGAAAAGTAAATTGTAAGTTAGATATAAAAAGATGTAAAAAACGAATATGTAGGTAGTTCCAAAAGTGAATTCAAAAAAAAGGAATAGGAATAAGAGTTCCATTCTAAATAAATATTATTTTTAATAATAAAACAAGAGTTTTTTTTTCTTTAATTTTTTTTTATATTGAAAACAAAATTGCTAATGCCATTGCCTTGAGGGATTTGGGATTTTAAGCTTTAGTAGTATTGCTCATATTGAATAATATTTTATACAATATTTTGAATAAAACTGAATTAGTTTAGAGAAAATATATTCTTTATATACCATAATAAGTTATCAATTATAAATAACAATATTAAGTTTTTAATATTTTTGAAACTTATTAGCACCATAAAACGACATACATCCCAAAAAAAAAAAAAAAATTGTATTAAAAATTGATTCAAGATAACTTAGAAAACATAGACCATTTAATTAATATAACACATATTAAATTTTTAACATTTTTGAGGAATGTTGGCACCATAAAACCACATACATCCCCAAAAAAAAATTTAAAAACATGTGTTAAAAATTGAATCAAGATAAGTTAGAAATCATAAACCATTTAATTAATATAATAAATGTTTAAAGTACTTTTAAGCTCTTGAAATTAGTATAATCAAAATTCATGACACAGAACATAAAACCGCAAACATTTTTATTTAGAATGACTTAGAAATTTTTAACTTTTGTCTTGATTTCTGTTAAAAAATTTGTGTTATCACATCGAGTCCCATAAAAATACTATTATATAATTATAATGATAATAAAAAATTGAAGAAAAAAAAAAAATCATTTAAAAATTTTCAAATAAATAGCAGCTAACATTTCTTAAGATCTTATTCTTTTCTGAACAGTTCAATTAAACATAGTAAATAAAAAAAAATATAAAAATGGAGCAACCAAGAGCAAAAAAGATTAAAATGAGTGCAGAAGAAGATGATATCTTAAACAATTTTATGATCGATATCGATCAAGAAACGAGGAAGGATGAGCAAAATATTCTTAAGGAATTTTTGTATAATATCAACAAGAGAAGCAAGTTTATTTCGATGTCAGAATTGCAGGAAAAGCAGAAATATGAGATTTTGCAGTTACAGGAGACGACTTCGAAATTCGCAAAAACTAAGAAGGTTCAAGTCAGTAGTACACACAAATAATTTTTGTACCTATTTAACCAAATATTATACTTTAAAGCATAGTCAACAAATAGTGGAAATATTAAACCGAAAAATATCAAATAATGATATTAAATATTTTTTCGAAATAATCGAAAAAAAAGAAAAATTTTTTGTCATCAACTTTAAATGTGAAAATTTATAAAAAGTAAAAAAAAATAAAGATATAATAAAAATTATACAACTCATTTTTTTAATTTTTAATTTCTAAAATTTCCAGATTTTTCCAATCTAAATAAAATCAGTTCTACACCGTACATGACTTAAAATTTTTTAAATAAAATTCTTTTTAGATTCATACTACATCTGTAAAGTTTATCTTGTTGATAAATTGTATAGCTATTTGAATAAACGAAAAATAAAAAATTTAATTAAAAAATTTTTCTTTTTTATATTTTTATTGAATAACAAAATAAAAAGTCAAATTTATTATTTTAACAGATTTTTATGATAATCTACAACAACTTCCATTGCTATTAGCTTTGTGTTGTTTTTGATATTTTACGCTAGTTGCTGATGATGAATGTATACATGATATTGTGCAAGATGCTGATGTCTTAGATTTACTTGGACTCCTATATTCTTGATGTTGAGCCATTTTTGTTTTTTCTTGTTCTTTATTATCCATAATGATTGTAAAAACCAAACTTTTTATCGGAGTGTGATGAACTTGGTGACCCAATGATTTTCAAAAGAAACAAATATTTTGACTGATACGGTTTAAATACTTTTAAAATGTTTAAGTCAGCTTTTTTATTAATGATTTTAAAATGTAAACATTTTGAAGAGCGCAGAATCCAAAATGATTAAATAGACATTTTTTATACTGATTTTCATAGCGCTTTTTTAATATTTTTAAACTTGTTGATACTTGTTCATCTAAGTTTATAACATTATTTCGCTTGAAAAACTTTGAATAATTTTTTGTTTTTCATCCCCTTTAACGTAAACTATAGTTTGATAATCTATATATGATTTTAAAAAATTGATTACATTACAGAAATGAGATGATTCATTGTTCCAAGCAAATCCATGATGATTTTTTGTTAACCATTTATTTATTATTTTTGTATTATTATTTATAATATGATATCCATAAGGAGCTTTTATAATAAAATGCTGAATTTCACAGTTTGATGATAAGCATGCAATTGAATATCAATATCAATTACAATGTATTTCATATTAAATTTATAAATATGTAATTAGAATTGATCATTTAAATAATTTTGTTAACTTCTCCAGTTAACGGTTTAAATTCCACTAAACGATCATGTAAAATAAGACAATAAGCTGTAGTATTGTCTGGAATTTTTTTTAAAGTCTTTAATTCAATTTTGACATCAACTGGATCCATTTTAAAATTATCATCTTGATAACGAGTATCAATTATGAAGATTGGAGAATCATCTTTAAAGTTGTCTCATGAAACTAAAGGTTCTGATATTGAGTTATTATAATAGAAGCTTCTAAAATTCGAATATGCTTCATATGCTAATGCATAACGATCTTTACCAAAATTTAAATTCATATCTTCATATGGATATAATTTAGAATTTAAATATAGTTTTATATTTTCAATATCACAAAATTAAATTTTGTTGGATCTTCCTCAAGTTCATTTTGTTTATCAGTTTGTAAAGCAAAAATAATAAACCGAGGTTTTTCAAGTTGTGAAGCTGTTTTAACATTCCAAATATGATGTGTAGTTCCTGCTGGTAATGTAGGATACTCATGTAATTCCCAATTTCTAAAAGGAATTTTCATAACCGAACCATTTTCAATACTTTTGTATAAATTTAATTTAAGATTATCAGCTAAGTTAATATGTTGAACCTTCCAATATATTTTTGTAATAAGAATTTTCGGTTTTTCAATAGCAACATTAGTAGCATTACATAATAATGAATTATTATTTAATCGAGAGCGAGTTAATATCAGTTCATGTTTTGCATTTGGAATAATATTTTTATAATCTTCTGCAAATCCTAATAATCTTTTTTAGGGTATACAAAAATTGAAATAAAGTCCTTTCATTTTAATTGATTCATTAGCTGACCAACTTCCATTATATAAAGCGGTACTTTCATTTTGATTGAGTGAAATATAGTTTTTTAATGTTGAAGTTATACCAACATTACGATTATGATCAATTTCTTTACCATTAAGTTCATAACGAATTTCATCAAATAGAAATGGTATAGCATTATTAACTAGTTTACTATTTGTAACAGCTGATCCATCATGTTTTGATGCATATCCTTCTATATAAATTAGACTTGTTGAAGGTAATATATTTAAATTCTGATTTTGTATTTGTATTTTAATGATATCACTTAATCCAAATGAACTTGTGTATGATGAATATGAATGCCATTGAGCGCTAGTTATAGTTTCATTAAAAACAGAATCATTAAAAAGCTCCATTTTAATTTGCTTTTAGTAAATACCCAAGTGTTTTTAGATATTCTTTGTTCTCAAATGATAATCGTTTTTTATATTCTAAATGTTGGTAGCCCCTCCTACTCCTTTGAATAACTTTGATTGATTAAACTGTTGTTTCTTACTCTGTGAAGGTATATAGAATAGATGAGATTGATTTTGATTAAATGTTAGCATTTTGAGGCTTTAAATGCAATCTAATTGTTATTGTTTCTCCACGAAAATTAACTAAATTACCGTTCTGGTCAAGCAGTTTTATAGTAATAGAACTTATCTGATTAACGGTTACTGGTAAATAAATTACATTATTAGGAACTTCAATTATTTTATATCCAGGACTAACGTTAATAGAGAATTCATGTAAAATGTGAGCTTCTGCTCCATTAATATAAGTTCTGGAAATAATATTACATTCCACTGTTATTATGTTTATTTTATTAATATCAACAAATAGATCTGAAGAATGCCATTTGTTTGGCAATAATCTTTTTCTGCTAAAACCTAATAACCTACCAATAGTATCTTCTCTTTCGAAATCAATTTCGTTATCAGCAAAAATTTCACATTTTAATGTATTATTATTAGGTCTTATAATTAACTTCTCATTGTCTGTTTTAACAATATTAAATTTTTTTCTGAGAAATGCTTCAATATGTTCAATTTAATATGAACCTGTGGGAAGAATGATGGATTTATTATCAATAATAAATCTATTATTTTCCTCATCTATATTCGGTATTGAATTATATGTTTGAAAATCTACTAAACCACATTTATATTCTTCTTTAGGTCTATAGGAGGAAAATAATTAGTATGGAACAGTTTCCGTTTAAAGTTAATGTTATTGACATGTCTTCAATTGAAATAATGAGATGTTTCGTAAATCTATTCCGCTTTTATAGATTTTCAAGGGTAATACATCATCATCATCATCATAAATGTATACCTATATAATATTTCTAATTCTAATTTTCTTTAAATTTCTTGTATCAAAATTATTAATGTAGGTTAGTTTTAATACAGCTAGACTAATAATAAAAAAAATTATTTTTGTTTAATTATGTTTTATTTACTGATAATTTTGCTTTATTTTTTTCTTTATTCCTAGGTGGTTTAAAACTGGTTTGGAAACTCTTTTATTGTGAGAACCGCTAAAATGTGAAATATGCTTCCATCCATTCCCTTCTGATTCTAATGGTCCATTATACAATTTGCAACTTTTCAAAACGAACCTATTCAGTTTATCGGGTCTCCAAATTACCCGCCAATTCTCCTCTAAATTCATATTTTCCCTGAACTCGTCTGCTTCTTGCTAAAACCTACAATAATTTTGTAAAAAGGAAAATTTTGCTAAAGTTTGAGTAGCGTGTAAAAAAAAAAAAACAATATGAAATAAAAATTCTAAACATAAATGACCACAATTATATGTATTAAAGTTTTGATATTTATTATAATTATATACAAGCTTATCACATAAATATTTAATTACTTCTAATGGTGGACGTAAATTCCCGAAACTATCAAATTCCTGCATTTTTAAAATAAGCTACCCAATGTGTTCCATTTCCAATAGAGTTATCTAAATTTATTATACCACATTCAAATTTCCAAGGCTTTTTTGCAGGTAAATTGTCGAGAAGAAGCAGTTACTCCAATTATAAAACCATTGAAAGAATTAACGAATGTTGTTAAACAACAACAACAATTTTCAGGTGACTTTATCAAACCTGAAATTAAATCGCCTGATGATGATGATGATAACACTAGATCAATGACGTCATTCATGCAGGAAACTAAAACACCTAGCAACAAAAGTAATTCTTACAGTAAATTTAAAACTTCAACACCGAATACTATAAAATTTAAAACACACTCTATAATTGATAATTTCAGTGATGAATCATCAATTTCACAATTTTCTGTTTTAACAAGTCAGAACTTGATAGGTTATATGGCCTCTATTTTGATGTTTCATTAAGTGTTCGAAAACTTGGGAATGCTAATTTCAAAATAGATGAAATTAGTAAAAATATATTGGTTGATAATGAAGTTTTCAAGGAACTAATGAAAAAAAAACCTATAAACTATACTGAAAGTGATTTAAGTACATACCATCAAATACTTAACAAAACAAATGCACATAGAAGAAATTATAATCATTTAGAATAAATAAAAGGGAATAAAGGTTTTAAATATAAGAATATATAAAGACAATATTATGAACATGATTACAATACTAGGTGTAAAAAATCTGGTTCAAGTTATTCAAAAAACAATTTTAACTTTTTACTTAAATTTTTTTCACCAAGAACTCAATTAAATTTTACAAATCAATCAAATCAATATATTTATTGGGATGATCCTAACGAGTTAGTTGATAGATTAAGGCTTTTAATTGCATCAGAAACAGCTGGTAACAATAATCATAACAATGAAATTGTATCTATAATTGAAGAATTGAGAGAAGCAAATATAATTCAATAACATTTTACATTAGCAATCAGTAAAAATCAGAATGCCGCTAGATAAGTTTGGACGTAGTATGATTTCATCTACTTCTAGAAAATTACATACTGAAGGTCCTCCCGGTATAGGTTTCAAATTAACTTCCGAAGGAAATTATGATTTAAATAACAAAATTTTATCAAATGTTCAATAACCAGTTAACGGAAATGATGCAGCAACGCAAACGTTTGTGAATAACCAAATTTTCTTTCACAAAGAATTAATAAAAAACTACATAGGAGAATGTTCGAACAGACAGAGACAGCAATGTCTATAGAACTTAAATTAGCAGAAGAAACATTAAGAATTTTAGAAGAAAAATGCAAGATAGTTTAGAGAATATCCACATCAAATTTTCTGCTATGTTAAATGAAAAATTTTCGAAAATTAATGATTTTATTGAATTTCAAGTTAAAAAACCAATTGGATTTATTAATGCAAGACTAAAAAACGCTGAATCTAAAGCGCAATCAGCATTAGATTTAATTAATAATTCAAAGAATTAATTGTGGTTAGTTTTCATTTAACTTCCAAAATGGATATACATCAAATCGGATATTCTTTAAACAAATTTTTAAACAAGTATGAGGATATTTTACTAGAAGAGCATTATGAAGAATTAAAAAGACATTTCAAATTTTTGAAATTATTTCAAAATTCTATTAAAATTGAAACAAAAGAATATGGATATCATTGGGATATACGTCCATATTCACTAGAGCACACCACAAGTCTACCTGATACTTGTCCTTGCTTTTTTGCAGAAACTTATATGTTAAAATGTACAAAATTGATGGAATTATATAGAAGAATAGAAAAAAAATAAAAAAATTTCTAATATTGTTATATTATATATATGTAAATAAATAAAGAATATATTTTGATTTATTGAAAATTTATTTTCGTTTTATTTAAAATGAGTAAAAGAGAGGTTGTAGATGAATTGCATAAGCCAGCTCGGAGGAATTTTAAACGATGTAGAGTTATAATTAAGGGATTTGATGATCTGTGGCAAGCTGATTTAGTAGAAATGGGGTCATATTCTAAAGAGAATTAAGGTTTTAAATTTTTATTAACTGTGATTGATAATTTCTCCAAATATGCATGGGCGATCCCTATAAAAAGAAAAACTTCAGAGAATGTTTCACAAGCAATACAAAATATTTTTGAAACTTCTAAAAGACAACCACAAAATTTACAAACCGATGACGGGAAAGAATTTTTTAATAAAATATTCAAAAAATTGATGGATAAATATCAAATAAATCATTATTCAACATTTAGCACATTAAAAGCATCTATTGTAGAACGTTTTAATCGAACTTTGAAAGAAAAGATGTGGAAAGAGTTCAGTTTTAATGGTAATTACAAATGGATTAAGTTAATTAGAAAACTTATTGAGCTATATAATAACACTAAACATCGAACAATTAAGAAACGTCCATCAGATGTTAATAAACATAATGCCAATAATTTACTTAAAACTGTATAGAATCATATAAAAATATCTCCGCCGGGCAAAATTGCTGATTCAGTTCGAAATAGGAAAAATAAAAATGTTTTTGAGAAAGGTTATACTCCAAATTGGACAATGGAAGTATTTGAAATAAGAAAAGTTCAAATCACTAACCCTGTCACATATTTACTGGAAGATTATCAAGGTCAACCCATACAAGGGGGTTCTATGAATATGAATTGTTAAAAACTGAAAAAAAACATGTGTTTTTGATTGAAAAAATTGTTAAAACTAGAGATAATAAAATTTTTGTTAAATGGTTAGGATTTTCTTCTAATCATAATTCATGGATAAATAAAAAGCATTTATTATAAAAATATTATATTTTTTTTTTTTTTTTTTTTTTTGCAATTATTTTAATATATTGTTTTATTTTGATAAATTAAGAAATTTCCATTTAATATGATATTTTTTGTTTTATGGATCGCAAATCAAGTATAGTGTAGCCTGATTTATAATCTGCATCTATAATAGGAACGGCTTCCACCTCTCCATTACTTAAAATTCTATCTGCTAATATTTCACGATATTCTAAACATTTAATTGCGAGAGCCTTTTGTTTAAAATTGCTATCATATTCACATCTTATATGGATATCTTTATTATTATCATATTCCAATTGAAAATGTCTGTAAAATATATGTTTGCTATTTATAATTCTACCAATATTACGTAATTTTAAAATTAATTCCTGCCTAAAAGCCTCAATAGCTTCATCTATAGAAACATATTGAGGTACTGAATCAGCTTTATCTCTAAGTAATTGCTCATCTACTCCCAAAGTAGTTATTGATGCTACTGTTGTTGTTGTTGCTTTGTTTAATTCTGGTGAAATTACATGTTTTAATAGCTGGACTGATAAATTTACTTTCACGGTCTCATTATTTGGAAGTAGTATATTAAAGTAAGTGCTTCCAAACGCTGATTCATCTAATCTAATATTAGAAATTAGAGCGGAATTTGCTTGAATAGTTAACAAACAGAATATGAACAATAAAGATGTTTTCATAGTTAATCAAAAAGAAGTATGATGTATCTTCTTTAAAGGTTAACGCAGTAATGTTTTGTTAGAAATTAAAAATATATAATCCATACTTTGTATTTTTCAGGAATTTTTTTATTATGTACAAACTTTACTCGACTTATAATAGAGCAAACGTACATAAAGAGCAGCAAAAATCTATCTCTTCCATCTCAATAAGCTTCCATATAATCTAAATATTCCTCTTTTAAAGTTTCAAGTAATCTTCTAAAATTAGTTAGCACGTCACCAATTTTTGACTTATTATTTTTTTCATTATACAGAGAATATATTGATGCTATAAATATAATTCCATCGTCAATTCGTTTCCTTATCATCTTCTTTTTCAGTTCATTTTGATTTTCTTCATAATTTACTTTAATTGACAATGATTCAATAGTTTGCATAATTCCTTTTTTCTTATCGTTTGAAAGTACATTTGAAATATTCTTCTCAATCATTTCCCAATCATCTTCTTCAGCAAATGGGCAATCAGTATGAAAATGATTAGGTATTTGCTTTTTTTTATTTCTTGAATCTCTTATTTTACCAATAATGGTAATATCACCACCATATACTTCGATTTTTAAATGTTGCCAATCCAAAGGAGATAAATCAAATTTGTTAGTTAATGAGTCACCATTTCTAATTTTAAATAAACAAATTTTTTCCCCACCCTCTGGAGTTATATAAACCACCAAAAAATCATGAAATATTTTCCAATGAATTATTTTAATTATTTGAAGCCCACTTCCGACCACAAATACAATATTTTTAACCATGTAGAATGTTCTCATCCCAAAACATTATGATACTTCTACTTAATAATCTAGTCGGTTTATGACATTTTTCATATTAAGATTAACCTTTTATACAATTTTGAGTATAAAATTAAAAAAACACTGCAATTTTGGGTGTAGATAAGCGTTAAAAATAAAAAAAATCTTCACTGAGTAAAAGAGCATAGAACTAGGATCGAGCCTAAACACAATATCATAATTATAAACTTACCTAATAGGCTTTATCTACGCCTTAGCACTCTTACCCACTGAAGATTTAATTCATTGTTGTTATTTTTATATTTTATTTCTTTTGTTTAACATTATTTTGTTTAATAAATTTTTCTTTAGTTTTATTTATAAAATGGAGTTCACAAGAGCAATTATTACGTTTAATAAATTTTTTCTTGAAAATAAAAAAGATTTTAAAAAGAAATATAAAAGTGAAATTAAATATCATATAAAATTTCTGAGGAATTATGCTGACTCAACATTAATTCAGTTCAATTCATTCAAAGAAGTACAAGATGATAAATGGACAGATTTATTTTCTCTAAATTCAATTGAATTTCCTAAGAGATGTCTATTGCGATTAGCGAAAATTGTAAGGAAATTTAAAGAAAAAAATTATAAATATCGAAAATATTAAAAAAATAAAAAACTTTGTAGTATATTTTTATTTTCTTTTTATATATTTTAATAAAAGGAATCCTCTGTTACATCATTTTAGTTATAAACATTTTTTTCATTTTAAAGAGGCAAATTTTTTTTGAGGCAAGGAAGCGAGTTAGATATGGACATGTATATATTCTGAATCAGGATCACCTCCTGAGTCTATTTAACGATGTCCGTCCGTCCGTCCGTTCGCACGATAACTCAAAAACTAATAAAGCTATCTTGATGAAATTTATATAGTAGGTTATTAATTACGAAAGAAAGGCTAAGTTCGAATCTGGACAAAATCGGTCCATGGGTTCAGATTCTGGAAGCTTCCGAAGGAGCCCCAGAGCAAACGAGATTATCTCCAAAATCAACAAAGATGGAACCTTTAAATTTTTTATAATGATGTTCCTTCCCGTTTGATTTATGTCTCTGAAATTTAAGAGGATATGGTCCATGGGTTTGGATTTTGGAAGCTTCCGCACGAGCACCAGAGCAAATGAGATTATCTTCAAAAACAACAAAGATATAACCTTTAAATTCGGCAGAATGGTGTTCCTTCATGTTTGATTTATGTTTCTGAAATTTGTGAGGATTTAGTTCATGGGTTCAAATCTTGGAAGCTTGCGGACGAGCCCCAGAGCAAACGAGTATATCTCCACAACCAACAAAGATAGAACTTTTATTTTTAGTACAAAGGTGTTCTGTTATGTTTCCTTTTCAGTAAAATTGGAAACTGACATTTGAAAGAATTTGAACCATGGGTTCGTATTTTGGAAACTTCCGGACGAGCACAAGAGCAACGAGCATATCTCCAAAACCAACACAAGTAGAACCTTTAAATTTAGTACAATGGTGTTCTGGAGTTATAATTGGAGTTTAGTACAATTGGAGTGGCAATTTGGGTACCTGACCCACACCTCCCAAGGACTAACAATCTTCGAAATTAATAAAGATAGAAACTTAAAATTTTTTACAAAGGTGTCAAGCATATACCAAGAGGATGCCTCTTTTACGTTCCTGAAATTCGAGTTGAATAAGACAGAAAAGGGAAGAAGTTCAAGCAGCTGCCAAAAAAACTTATGGGTTTTTAATTTAATTCGAATTATTCAGGTGTAGGGTATTAATAAGTCGGTTTCATCGACTTACTGTTACATTTACTTGTTTTCTATTTATTTCTAATTTATAATTATAATTAATTAGAAAACCTTTCATTAAAAATTTGTTTCCGAGGATTACTATCTAGAATCTTACATATAATATCATTAGTATTTTGAATTCTTTGTTGGAATCTATAGCGATCCAGTGCTATGAATTCCCAATATTTTCGTCGAGCTAATTTATACGCGGTATTCCATTTGTGTAATAATATATGTATCTGCGATTTTAAATTGAACTTAACTCTCTTTTTTATCTTCTCTTCATCACTCTCGTCCTCTTCAGAAGAATCTAAAAATTATCTTCCTGCTCCTCGATTTCTTCAGAAGAATCTGAAACATCCAACCACTCGAATAAATCTATAACCTCTTTCTTACTCATCTTAAATATAAATAATCTTTTTAAAAAAAGGAATCTGCTTTGACGTAATTTTAGATTTATATTTTAAAATTTATGTAGGCGTATTACATACAACACGCAAATTTTTTAATTTTTTAATTTTCAAGTAAATTTTAAAAATGTTAAAGATCTCATTATTATTTCTTATACAGTAAGTATTTCTTTTCAATTAGTATGGTGTTTTTTTAATTTTTTTGTTTTTTTGTTTGTTGTTCTTTTGTTTTTTCAACATACCAAATTTCAAGTTCAAGAAACCATAGAAAATTTGTATTATATTGTATGTAGATAATAAATTCTATTTTTCTACAATTCATTTTTCATTTTCCTTATCACATATTTAATTTCAAATTCAACAAACCACATTTTTTTAATCTCTCACAACTATAAGACTATCAGTTAAAAAACGAACTATAAAAATTTTTTCAGTTTCCAAAAGCTTTGTACTTGTTTTCAGCAACTTTTTACGGACACCTGCTATAACTTCGTACAATTCACTTATAACTTGCAGAAGTACTCGTGTATGAAAAATTTTTGTTTTGAATAGAAGAGATATCAATATTTATTCAAAGTTGTAGAACAATTACATATGTGTCTAGCCCCAGCTTCTGCACCCAACCCAAGTTCTCCGCTGAGACCATCGTTTTAATTTACTTTCAGAAACGAAAATTCAATTCCATTATACCAGCTCCAATTTCTATTACATAATACCTTAACTGTCAAATTTGATGTGATGTCAATTGACAGTCCTAGAACGTACATATTATTACTAATATGTTGTACTATTTATAAGTTGTACATTTCGGTGTTGATGAAGTTCTTAGTTTTGGACTTCTAAGTAATGGTTTTAGTTTTCGTTTTTGCACTACCGGTCGATCTAAATGTTTTCTTCTTTTCAGGAGATGGTACAGCAACGGCAATTACATCACCACTTGGTGTTTTAAATAATCGATAATCAGAGGTCAAAGATGGTCTTTCTACTAATTTTTCATTTTCCAACATTTCAGTTTGAGCTAATTTTTTAAATGAATTTTCATCATGCAAATCGAACACATCATCAGTTACTAATGGTACAAAATTGGTTTGTGCTGATGTTAACTTGTATTTAGGTAATTCATTTTCTGTATGTGTATTTCGTTTAGAAAAGAATTTTGTTTGAGTGCCTGTATCAAATGTAAGATTATTAGCCTTTTCTGATAATCGTTTTGCGTGTCTTTTGTTAATTCCATATTTGGGAAGGTTTTGATGTTTTAAGTACCATTTTTGCAATGGTTTTAATTTTTTATCATATAAAACTTTTTTCATTTTTTGGTGCAATAAATCCAAGTTTTTATCATCTTCAACTAATTTGCTAAATTTTGAAAATATTTCTAGTGACATAACAATCATTCGCTGCATTATGTCTTACTGAGAAGTTTTCCTATTACACCAGATAATATAGAGTACCAATTAATGTAGGTAAAAATCCTCCATGTTGAATTAACGTTTTTCGTTTAGGTTTTATACCTTTTTGTGGACACGCTAAGAGTCTCAATTGTTTTTTATGTTTTTTTAGTTTTATTTTTTGTGATGGTGATATTATATTGTTTCCGTTTAACACATTAATTGCAATTTCAGCAATAGTTTTTATTATATCATCATCACAAAATTTTAGAATATTTTTACGAAAATTCTTGTTGCTGCATTTTCCTAGTACATGTAACATATGTCGGTTTTCTTCAACCGTTTCATATTTTAAGCACTTGCTTAAATCTTTGGTAGCACAAAAACAAACGCAATATTCCTCTGAGAATATGTTAGTTCTAATTCGAAACAAATCGTTAATGTCTTGTGTTAAATCTAATACAATATAACCATGTGGACTTGATGTTGATACCCCTAGGAAGCTTTTTATAATTTCCGGATATAGTTGTCTAGCTAGAGGGAAAATCTGTGATTTATCTCGAGGGTTTTTAAAAAGTACCAAATATTTGCAATTTTATGAAATATTTCGTGAGAATTTCCCCTGATCAAAAATGTTTTGCGTTAATAAATAATAGACAAATTACGGTGGTGTGAACTTTTAGTAAAAAGTTCACATGCTTGTTTGTTTCCTGAATCTAAAATTAAATCATCTAAAGCAATTAACGTAGGTTTATTTTTGTTTTCATTAAGCTCTTCCGGAATGCCGGCATAAAAGTCTATAGCAGGGAAATCTATATTTCTTGGAGCAGCAAAAATTTCTGGGTTACTCCATTTTATTTTTTCAATTTTGGGATGTATCAATCTACTAATATTTTTGATTAATTTGCATAGAAATGTTGTTTTCCCACATCCAGATGGTCATTGGTCATACCATCATCGGTCATACCATCATTGTAAATGGATGATTCAAATATATCATTATCGGTTAGTGTTTTAAAAATGATTAAAAGGTAAAATAGTTTCGTCTTGAAATATATATAGACAGTAAAAGTGTATTATAGCTTATTCTCAGTTTAAAAAATGGAGGTGAAAGATGTATAATTTATTCTTATTTTAAAAGATGGAGGTGAAAGATGCGGAAGAGTATTTAAAATCATATTCCTCTGTTTTATTAAATGAGCATAAGCAACGTATTTTTCACATGTATAAATACATTAAAGAATTATCAAAAACAGAAAAATTTACATCAATATACGGAACTCATTTTGGTCTTTGTTCTTGCGCTTTCAACCATTGGTCATCTGGACCAGATACATGTAACTCTAGCTCTATAGAAAATTATAAAATAGAATTGAAAGATCTGATTAAATGGTACAAACATAATGTCAAGGGCTAAATAGTAACGGAAATACATAGACCAGCCAGACGAAACTTTCGTCGAAGAAAATTTAATCAAAAAGGTTTAAACTACACATGGCAAATCGATTTAGTAGAAAAGATTCCATATGCAAGGTACAGCAAAGGAAATAAATATTTATTAACTGTAATAGACACTTCTTCCAAGTATCCTTATGCTGAGCCAATTAAAACTAAAAATGCTACTAATGTTTTACTTGGCATGCAAAATATTTTTAAACGTGCTGAACACACCCAAAAAATATTTAATCTGATCAAGGTAAAGAGTTTTTCAACAAAGAATTTACAAAACTTATGGAAAGAAAAAAAATTATTCAATATTATTAGAGATGACAAAAACTGTAATTTTTCAATAACAATTCCTAACTGTTATTCTTACTTTGAAATAACACGTAAAAATACGTGTTATTAAAATAACAATTACTTTTTAAATCTCAATCTTTTTAGCCATACATATGTAGTTAATAATAATTAAAAAGAAATCTGTAAAATATAATACAAATAAATGAAATTTCGTATTTTTTTACAAGCTTATTGTTTTATTAAAAACTTTTGCAAAAATGACTGATATTGAATATTGTTATTTTCAATACACAAATACCAGCTAGTATTTTTAAAACAAAAATAACAACCTGGTATTTTTTGACTGATATTGAATATTATTATTTTCAATACACAAATACCAGCTAGTATTTTTAAAATAAAAATAAGTAAATGTAACAGTAAGTCGATGCAACCGACTTATTAATACCCTATACCTGAATAATTCGAATTAAATTAAAAATCCATAAGTTTTTTTGGCAGCTGCTTGAACTTCTTACCTTTTCTGTCTTATTCAACTCGAATTTCGGGAACGTAAAAAAGGCATCCTCTTAGGATATGCTTGACACCTTTGTAAAAAACTTTTTATTAATTTCGAAGATTGTTAGTCCTTGGGAAGTGTGTGTCAGGTACCCGAATTGCCACTCCAATTGTACTAAACTCCAATTGTAACTCCAGAACAGCATTGTAATAAATTTAAAGGTTCTACTTTTGTTGGTTTTGGAGATATGCTCGTTGCTCTTGTGCTCGTCCGGAAGTTTCCACAATACAAACCCATGGTTCAAATTCTTTCAAATGTCAGTTTCCAATTTTACAGAAAAGGAAACATAACAGAACACCTTTGTACTAAAAATAAAAGTTCTATCTTTGTTGGTTGTGGAGATATACTCGTTTGCTCTGGGGTTCGTCCACAAGCTTCCAAGATTTGAACCCATGAACTAAATCCTCACAAATTTCAGAAACATAAATCAAACATGAAGGAACACCATTATGCCTAATTTAAAGGTTATATTTTTGTTGCTTTTGGAGATAATATCATTCGCTCTGAGGTCGTTCGGAAGCTTCCAAAATCCGAACCCCAGGACCAAATCCTCTCAAATTTCAGAGACCTAAATCAAACATGAAAGAACAACATTCTGCCGCATTTAAAGGGCATATCTTTGTTGTTTTTGGAGATAATCTCATTTGCTCTAGGGCTCGTTCGGAAGCTTCCAAAATCCGAACCCATGGACCAAATCCTCTCAAATTTCAAAGACTTAAATAAAACATGAAAGAACACCACTCTGCCAAATTTAAAGGTTATATCTTAGCTGGTTTCGAAGATAATCTCATTTGCTCCGGTGCTCGTTCGGAAGCTTCCAAAATCCAAACCTATGGACTAAATCCTGTCAAATTTCAGAGACATCAATCGAACGGAATGGAACATCATTGTACAAAATTTAAAGGTTATATCTTTGTTGATTTTCGAGATAATCTCATTTGTTCTGGGGCTCGTTCGGAAGCTTCTACAATCCAATCCCATGGACCATATCCTCTTAAATTTCAGAGACATAAATCAAACGGGAAGGAATATCATTGTAAAAAATTTAAAGGTTCTATCTTTATTGGTTTTGGAGATAATCTCGTTTGATCTGGTGCTGGTTCGGAAGCTTCCAAAATACGAATCCATGGTTCAAATTCTTTCAAATGTTAGTTTCCAATTTTATAGAAAAGGAAACGTAACAGCACACTCTTGTACTAAAAATAAAGGTTCTAATTTTGTTGGTTGTGGAGATATACTCATTTGCTCTGGAGGTCGTTCGGAAGCTTCCAAGATAAGATCCCATGAACCAAACCCTGTCAAATTTGAGAGACTTAAACAAAACATGAAAGAACACCACTCTGCCAAATTTAAAGGTTATATCTTAGTTGGTTTTGGAGATAATCTCATTTGCTCTGGTGCTCGTTCGGAACCTTCCAAAATCCAAACCCATGGACCAAACCCTCTTAAATTTAAGAGGCATAAATCGAACGGGAAGGAACATCATTACACAAAATTTAAAGGTTCTACCATTGTTGATTTTGGAGATAATCTCGTTTACTCTGGGGCTCGTTCGGAAGCTTCCAAGATCCGAACCCATTAACCAAATCCTCTCAACTTTCAGAGACTTAAATGAAACATGAAAGAACACCACTCTGCCAAATTTAAAGGTTATATCTTAGTTGGTTTTGGAGATAATCTCATTTGCTCCATTGCTCGTTCGGAAGCTTCCAAAATCCAAACCCATGGAACAAATCCTCTTAAATTTAAGAGACATAAATCGAACGGGAAGGAACATCATTATACAAAATTTAAAGGTTCTATCTTTGTTGATTTTGGAGATAATCTCGTTTGCTCTGGGGCTCGTTCGGAAGTTTCCCAAATCCGAACCCATGGTCCAAATCCTCTTAAATTTCAGAGACATAAATCGAACGGGAAGGAACATCATTGTACAAAATTTAAAGTTTATATCTTAGTTGGTTTTGGAGATAATCTCATTTGCTCTGGTGCTAGTTCGGAAGCTTCCAAAATACAAACCCATGTACCAAATCCTCTTAAATTTCAGAGACATAAATCGAACGGGACGGAACATCATTACACAAAATTTAAAGGTTCTCTCTTTGTTGATTTTGGAGATAATCTCATTTGCTCTGGTACTCGTTCGGAAGCTTCCAAAATCCAAACCCATGGACCAAATCCTCTTAAATTTCAGAGACATAAATCGAACGGGACGGAACATCATTACACAAAATTTAAAGGTTCTCTCTTTGTTGATTTTGGAGATAATCTCATTTGCTCTGGTACTCGTTCGGAGCTTCCAAAATCCAAACCCATGGACCAAATCCTCTTAAATTTCAGAGACATAAATCGAACGGGAAGGAACATCGTTGTACAAAAGTTAAAGGTTATATCTTTGTTGATTTTGGAGATAATCTCATTTGCTCTGGTACTCGTTCGGAAGCTTCCAAAATACGAACCCATGGACCAAATCCTCTTAAATTTAAGAGGCATAAATCGAACGGGAAGGAACATCATTACACAAAATTTAAAGGTTCTACCATTGTTGATTTTGGAGATAATCTCGTTTGCTCTGGGGCTCGTTCGGAAGCTTCCAAGATCCGAACTCATTAACCAAATCCTCTCAACTTTCAGAGACTTAAATAAAACATGAAAGAACACCACTCTGCCAAATTTAAAGGTTATATCTTTGTTGGTTTTGGAGATAATCTCATTTGCTCCATTGCTCGTTCGGAAGCTTCCAAAATCCAAACCCATGGAACAAATCCTCTTAAATTTAAGAGACATAAATCGAACGGGAAGGAACATCATTATACAAAATTTAAAGGTTCTCTCTTTGTTGATTTTGGAGATAATCTCGTTTGCTCTGGGGCTCGTTCGGAAGTTTCCCAAATCCGAACCCATGGTATAAATCCTAATAAATTTCAGAGACATAAATCGAACGGGAAGGAACATCATTGTACAAAATTTAAAGTTTATATCTTAGTTGGTTTTGGAGATCATCTCATTTGCTCTGGTGCTAGTTCAGAAGCTTCCAAAATACGAACCCATGGACCAAATCCTCTTAAATTTCAGAGACATAAATGGAGCGGAAAGGAATATCATTATACAAAATTTAAAGGTTCTCTCCTTGTTGATTTTGGAGATAATCTCATTTGCTCTGGTACTCGTTCGAAAGCTTCCAAAATGCAAACCCATGGACCAAATCCTCTTAAATTTCAGAGACATAAATCGAACGGGACGGAACATCATTACACAAAATTTAAAGGTTCTCTTTTTGTTGATTTTGGAGATAATCTCATTTGCTCTGGTACTCGTTCGGAGCTTCTAAAATCCAAACCCATGGACCAAATCCTCTTAAAATTCAGAGACATAAATCGAACGGGAAGGAACATCATTGTACAAAAGTTAAAGGTTATATCTTTGTTGATTTTGGAGATAATCTCATTTGCTCTGGTACTCGTTCGGAAGCTTCCAAAATCCAAACCCATGGACCAAATCCTCCTTAATTTCAAAGACTTAAATAAAGCATGCAAGAACACCACTCTGCCAAATTTAAAGGTTATATCTTAGCTCGTTTCGAAGATAATCTCATTTGCTCTGGTGCTCGTTCGGAAGCTTCCAAAATCCAAACCCATGGACCAAATCCTCTTAAATTTCAGAGACATAAATCAAACGGGACGGAACATCATTACACAAAATTTAAAGGTTCTCTCTTTGTTGATTTTGGAGATAATCTCATTTGCTCTGGTACTCGTTCGGAAGCTTCCAAAATCAAAACCCATGGACCAAATTCTCTTAAATTTCAGAAATATAAATCGAACGGAAAGGAACATCATTATACAAAATTTAAAGGTTCTCTCTTTCTTGATTTTGGAGATAATCTCATTTGCTCTGGTACTCGTTCGGAAGCTTCCAAAATCCAAACCCATGGACGAAATCCTCTTAAATTTCAAAGACTTAAATAAAGCATGAAAGAACACCACTCTGCCAAATTTAAAGGTTATATCTTAGTTGGTTTTGGAGATAATCTCATTTGCTCCATTGCTCGTTCGGAAGCTTCCAAAATCCAAACCCATGGAACAAATCCTCTTAAATTTAAGAGACATAAATCGAACGGGAAGGAACATCATTATACAAAATTTAAAGGTTCTATCTTTGTTGATTTTGGAGATAATCTCGTTTGCTCTGGGGCTCGTTCGGAAGTTTCCCAAATCCGAACCCATGGTCCAAATCCTCTTAAATTTCAGAGACATAAATCGAACGGGAAGGAACATCATTGTACAAAATTTAAAGTTTATATCTTAGTTGGTTTTGGAGATAATCTCATTTGCTCTGGTGCTAGTTCGGAAGCTTCCAAAATACGAACCCATGGACCAAATCCTCTTAAATTTAAGAGGCATAAATCGAACGGAAAGGAACATCATTACACAAAATTTAAAGGTTCTACCATTGTTGATTTTGGAGATAATCTCGTTTGCTCTGGGGCTCGTTCGGAAGCTTCCAAGATCCGAACCCATTAACCAAATCCTCTCAACTTTCAGAGACTTAAATAAAACATGAAAGAACACCACTCTGCCAAATTTAAAGGTTATATCTTAGTTGGTTTTGGAGATAATCTCATTTGCTCCATTGCTCATTCGGAAGCTTCCAAAATCCAAACCCATGGAACAAATCCTCTTAAATTTAAGAGACATAAATCGAACGGGAAGGAACATCATTATACAAAATTTAAAGGTTCGATCTTTGTTGATTTTGGAGATAATCTCGTTTGCTCTGGGGCTCGTTCGGAAGTTTCCCAAATCCGAACCCATGGACCAAATCCTCTTAAATTTCAGGGACATAAATCGAACGGGAAGGAACATCATTGTACAAAATTTAAAGTTTATATCTTAGTTGGTTTTGGAGATAATCTCATTTGCTCTGGTGCTAGTTCGGAAGCTTCCAAAATACGAACCCATGGACCAAATCCTCTTAAATTTCAGAGACATAAATCGAGCGGAAAGGAATATCATTATACAAAATTTAAAGGTTCTCTCCTTGTTGATTTTGGAGATAATCTCATTTGCTCTGGTACTCGTTCGGAAGCTTCCAAAATCCAAACCCATGGACCAAATCCTCTTAAATTTCAGAGACATAAATCGAGAGGAAAGGAATATCATTATACAAATATTAAAGGTTCTCTCCTTGTTGATTTTGGAGATAATCTCATTTGCTCTGGTACTCGTTCGGAAGCTTCCAAAATCCGAACCCATGGACCAAATCCTCTTAAATTTCAGAGACATAAATCGAACGGGACGGAACATCATTACACAAAATTTAAAGGTTCTCTCTTTGTTGATTTTGGAGATAATCTCATTTGCTCTGGTACTCGTTCGAAGCTTCCAAAATCCAAACCCATGGACCAAATCCTCTTAAATTTCAGAGACATAAATCGAACGGGACGGAACATCATTACACAAAATTTAAAGGTTCTCTCTTTGTTTATTTTGGAGATAATCTCATTTGCTCTGGTACTCGTTCGGAAGCTTCCAAAATCCAAACCCATGGACCAAATCCTCTTAAATTTCAGAAACATAAATCGAACGGAAAGGAACATCATTATACAAAATTTAAAGGTTCTCTCTTTGTTGATTTTGGAGATAATCTCATTTGCTCTGGTACTCGTTCGGAAGCTTCCAAAATCCAAACCCATGGACGAAATCCTCTTAAATTTCAAAGACTTAAATAAAGCATGAAAGAACACCACTCTGCCAAATTTAAAGGTTATATCTTAGTTGGTTTCGAAGATAATCTCATTTGCTCTGTTGCTCGTTCGGAAGCTTCCAAGATAAGATCCCATGAACCAAACCATGTCAAATTTCAGAGACTTAAATAAAACATGAAAGAACACCACTCTGCCAAATTTATAGGTTATATCTTAGTTGGTTTTGGAGATAATCTCATTTGCTCTGGTGCTCGTTCGGCAGCTTCCAAAATCCAAACCCATGGACCAAATCCTCTTAAATTTCAGAGACATAAATCGAACGGGAAGGAACATCATTATACAAAATTTAAAGGTTCTATCTTTGTTGATTTTGGAGATAATCTCGTTTGCTCTGGGGCTCGTTCGGAAGCTTCCAAGATCCGAACCCATGATCCAAATCCTCTCAACTTTCAGAGACTTAAATAAAACATGAAAGAACACCACTCTGCCAAATTTAAAGGTTATATCTTAGTTGGTTTTGGAGATAATCTCATTTGCTCTGGTGCTCGTTCGGAAGCTTCCAAAATCCAAACCCATGGACCAAATCCTCTTAAATTTTAAAAACATAAATCGAACGGGAAGGAACATCATTATACAAAATTTAAAGGTTCTATCTTTGTTGATTTTGAAGATAATCTCGTTTGCTTTGGAGCTCGTTCGGAAGCTTCCATCCGAAACCATGGACCAAATTCTCTCAAACGTAGAGACTTAAATAAAACATGAAAGAACACCACTCTGCCAAATTTAAAGGTTATATCTTAGTTGGTTTTGGAGATAATCTCATTTGCTCTGGTACTCGTTCGGAAGCTTCCAAAATCGAAATCCATTGATCAATTCCTCTTAAATTTCAGAGGTATAAATCGAACGGGAAGGAACATCATTGTACAAAATTTAAAGGTTCTATCTTTGTTGATTTTGAAGATAATCTCGTTTGCTCTCGGGCTCGTTCGGAAGCTGCCAAAATCCGGAATCATTAACCAAATCCTCTCAAATTTTAGAGACTTAAATAAAATATGAAAGAACACCACTCTGCCAAATTTAAAGGTTAGTTTATTTTCGAGATAATCTCAATTGCTCTGGTGCTCGTTCGGAAGCTTCCAAAATTCAAACCCATTGACCAAATCCTCTTAAATTTCAGAGACATAAATCGAATGGGAAGGAACATCATTATACAAAATTTAAAGGTTCTATATTTGTTGATTTTGGAGATAATCTCGTTTGCTTTGGGGCTCGTTCGGAAGCTTCCATCCGAAACCATGAACCAAATCCTCTTAAATTTCAGAGACGTAAATCGAACGGGAAGGAACATCATTGTACGAAATTTAAAGGTTATATCATAGTTGGTTTTGGAGATAATCTCATTTGCTCTGGTGCTCGTTCGGAAGCTTCCAAAATCCAAACCCATGGACCATATTCTCTTAAATTTTAGAGCCATAAATCAAACGGGAAGGAACATCATTTTAAAAAATTTAAAGGTTCTATCTTCGTTGGTTTTGGAGATAATCTCGTTTGCTCTGGGGCTCGTTCGGAAGCTTCCAAAATACGAATCCATGGTTAAAATTCTTTCAAATTTCAGTTTCCAATTTTATAGAAAAGGAAACATAACAGCACACCCTTGTACTAAAAATAAAGGTTCTAATTTTGTTGGTTGTGGAGATATACTCATTTGCTCTGGAGCTCGTTCGGAAGCTTCCAATATAAGAACCTATGAACCAAATCCTCTCAAATTTCAGAGACTTATATAAAACATGAAAGAACACCACTCTGCCAAATTTAAAGGTTATATCTTAGTTAGTTTTGGAGATAATCTCATTTGCTCTGGTGCTCGTTCGGAAGCTTCCAAAATCCAAACCCATGGACCAAATCCTCTTAAATTTAAGAGACATAAATCGAACGGGAAGGAACATCCTTATAAGAAATTTAAAGGTTCTATATTTGTTGATTTTGGAGATAATCTCGTTTGCTCTGATGCTCGTTCGGAAGCTTCCAAAATCCGAACCCATGGACCAAATCCTCTTAAATTTCAGAGACATAAATCGAACGGGAAGGAACATCATTGTACAAAATTTAAAGGTTATATCTTAGTTGGTTTTGGAGATAATCTCATTTGCTCTGGTGCTCGTTGGGAAGCTTCCAAAATACGAACCCATGGACCAAATCCTCTTAAATTTCAGAGACAAAAATCGAACGGAAAGGAACATCATTATACAAAATTTAAAGGTTCTATATATGTTGATTTTGGAGATAATCTCGTTTGCTTTGGGGCTCGTTCGGAAGCTTCCATCCGAAACCATGAACCAAATCCTCTCAAATTTAGAAACTTAATTAAAACATGAAAGAACACCACTCTGCCAAATTTAAAGGTTATATCTTAGTTGGTTTTGGAGATAATCTCATTTGCTCTGGTGCTCTTTCGGAAGTTTCCAAAATCCAAACCCATGGACCAAATCCTCTTAAATTTAAGGGACATAAATCGAACGGGAAGGAACATCATTATACGAAATTTAAAGGTTCTATATTTGTTGATTTTGGAGATAATCTCGTTTCCTCTGGGGCTCGTTCGGAAGCTTCCAAAATCCGAACCCATGAACCAAATCCTCTCACATAGCAGAGACTTAAATAAAACATGAAAGAACACGACTATGCCAAATTTAAAGGTTATATCTTATTTGGTTTTGGAGATAATCTCATTTGCTCTGGTGCTCGTTCGGAAGCTTCCAAAATCCAAACCCATGGACCAAATCCTCTTAAATTTCAGAGACATAATCGAACGGGAAGGATCATCATTATACAAAATTTAAAGGTTCTATTTTTGGTGATTTTGGAGATAATCTCGTTTGTTCTGGGGCTCGTTCGGAAGCTTCCAAAATCTGAACCCATGAACCAAATCCTCTCAAATTTCAGAGACTTGAATAAAACATGAAAGAACTCCACTCTGCCAAGTTTAAAGGTTATATCTTAGTTAGTTTTGGAGATAATCTCATTTGCTCTGGTGCTCGTTCGGAAGCTTCCAAAATCCAAACCCATAGACCAAATCCTCTCAAATTTCAGAGACAAAAATCAAACAGGAAGGAACATCATTGTATAAAATTTAAAGGTTATATCTTTGTTGGTTTTTTGACATAATCTCATTTTCTCTGGGGCTCGTTCGGAAGCTTCCAAAATCCAAACCCATGGACCAAATCCTCTTAAATTTCAGAGACATAAATCGAACGGGAAGGAACATCATTATACAAAATTTAAAGGTTCTATCTTTGTTGATTTTGGAGATAATCTCGTTTGCTCTGGGGCTCGTTCGGAAGCTTCCAAGATCCGAACCCATGATCCAAATCCTCTCAACTTTCAGAGACTTAAATAAAACATGAAAGAACACCACTCTGCCAAATTTAAAGGTTATATCTTAGTTGGTTTTGGAGATAATCTTATTTGCTCTGGTGCTCGTTTGGCAGCTTCCAAAATCCAAACCCATGGACCAAATCCTCTTAAATTTCAGAGACATAAATCGAACGGGAAGGAACATCATTATACAAAATTTAAAGGTTCTATCTTTGTTGATTTTGGAGATAATCTCGTTTGCTCTGGAGCTCGTTCGGAAGCTTCCAAGAATCGAACCCATGATCCAAATCCTCTCAACTTTCAGAGACTTAAATAAAACATGAAAGAACACCACTCTGCCAAATTTAAAGGTTATATCTTAGTTAGTTTTGGAGATAATCTCATTTGCTCTGGTGCTCGTTCGGAAGCTTCCAAAATCCAAACCCATGGACCAAATCCTCTTAAATTTTAGAAACATAAATCGAACGGGAAGGAACATCATTATACAAATTTTAAAGGTTCTATCTTTGTTGATTTTGAAGATAATCTCGTTTGCTTTGGGGCTCGTTCGGAAGCTTCCATCCGAAACCATGGACCAAATTCTCTCAAATGTAGAGACTTAAATAAAACATGAAAGAACACCACTCTGCCAAATTTAAAGGTTATATCTTAGTTGGTTTTGGAGATAATCTCATTTGCTCTGGTGCTCGTTCGGAAGCTTCCAAAATCCAAACCCATGGATCAATTCCTCAAATTTCAGAGGCATAAATCGAACGGGAAGGAACATCATTGTACAAAATTTAAAGGTTCTATCTTTGTTGATTTTGAAGATAATCTCGTTTGCTCTGGGGCTCGTTCGGAAGCTTCCAAAATCCGGAATGATTAACCAAATCCTCTCAAATTTTAGAGACTTAAATAAAATATGAAAGAACACCACTCTGCCAAATTTAAAGGTTAGTTTATTTTCGAGATAATCTCAATTGCTCTGGTGCTCGTTCGGAAGCTTCCAAAATCCAAACCCATTGACCAAATCCTCTTAAATTTCAGAGACATAAATCGAATGGGAAGGAACATCATTATACAAAATTTAAAGGTTCTATCTTTGTTGATTTTGGAGATAATCTCGTTTGCTCTGGGGCTCGTTCGGAAGCTTCCAAAATACGAATCCATGGTTAAAATTCTTTCAAATTTCAGTTTCCAATTTTATAGAAAAGGAAACATAACAGCATACCCTTGCACTAAAAATAAAGGTTCTAATTTTGTTGGTTGTGGAGATATACTCATTTGCTCTGGAGCTCGTTCGGAAGCTTCCAATATAAGAACCTATGAACCAAATCCTCTCAAATTTCAGAGACTTATATAAAACATGAAAGAAGACCACTCTGGATAAATTTAAAGGTTATATCTTAGTTGGTTTTGGAGATAATCTGATTTGCTCTGGTGCTCGTTCGGAAGCTTCCAAAATCCAAACCCATGGACCAAATCCTCTTAAATTTCAGAGACATAAATCGAACGGGAAGGAACATCCTTATAAGAAATTTAAGGGTTCTATATTTGTTGATTTTGGACATAATCTCGTTTGCTCTGGTGCTCGTTCGGAAGCTTCCAAAATCCGAACCCATGGACCAAATCCTCTTAAATTTCAGAGACGTAAATCGAACGGGAAGGAACATCATTGTACAAAATTTAAAGGTTATATCTTAGTTGGTTTTGGAGATAATCTCATTTGCTCTGGTGCTCGTTCGGAAGCTTCCAAAATACGAACCCATGGACCAAATCTTCTTAAATTTCAGAGACATAAATCGAACGGGAAGGAACATCATTATACAAAATATAAAGGTTCTATATATGTTAATTTTGGAGATAATCTCGTTTGCTTTGGGGCTCGTTCGGAAGCTTCCATCCGAAACCATGAACCAAATCCTCTCAAATTTAGAAACTTAATTAAAACATGAAAGAACACCACTCTGCCAAATTTAAAGGTTATATCTTAGTTGTTTTTGGAGATAATCTCATTTGCTCTGGTGCTCTTTCGGAAGCTTCCAAAATCCAAACCCATGGACCAAATCCTCTTAAATTTAAGAGACATAAATCGAACGGGAAGGAACATCATTATACGAAATTTAAAGGTTCTATATTTGTTGATTTTGGAGATAATCTCGTTTCCTCTAGGGCTCGTTCGGTAGCTTCCAAAATCCGAACCCATGAACCAAATCCTCTCACATAGCAGAGACTTAAATAAAACATGAAAGAACACGACTATGACAAATTTAAAGGTTATATCTTATTTGGTTTTGGAGATAATCTCATTTGCTCTGGTGCTCGTTCGGAAGCTTCCAAAATCCAAACCCATGGACCAAATCCTCTTAAATTTCAGAGACATAAATCGAACGGGAAGTAACATCATTATACAAAATTTAAAGGTTCTATTTTTGTTGATTTTGGAGATAATCTCCTTTATTCTGGGGCTCGTTCGGAAGCTTCCAAAATCTGAACCCATGAACCAAATCCTCTCAAATTTCAGAGACTTGAATAAAACATGAAAGAACTCCACTCTGCCAAGTTTAAAGGTTATATCTTAGTTAGTTTTGGAGATAATCTCATTTGCTCTGGTGCTCGTTCGGAAGCTTCCAAAATCCAAACCCATAGACCAAATCCTCTCAAATTTCAGAGACAAAAATCGAACAGGAAGGAACATCATTGTATAAAATTTAAAGGTTATATCTTTGTTGGTTTGTGACATAATCTCATTTTCTCTGGGGCTCGTTCGGAAGCTGCCAAAATCCAAACCCATGGACCATATCCTCTTAAATTTCAGAGACATAAATCAAACGGGAAGGAACATCATTGTAAAAAATTTAAAGGTTATATCTTTGTTGGTTTTGGTGATAATCTCGTTTGTTCTGGGGCTCGTTCGGAAGCTTCCAAAATACGAATCCATGGTTCAAATTCTTTCAAATATCAGTTTCCAATTTTATAGAAAAGGAAACATAACAGCACACTCTTGTACTAATAGTAAAGGTTCTAATTTTGTTGATTGTGGAGATATACTCATTTGCTCCGGCGCTCGTTCGGAAGCTTCCAAGATAAGAACCCATGAACCACATCCTCTCAAATATGAGATATTTAAATAAAACATGAAAGAACACCACTCTGCAAAATTTAAAGGTTATATCTTAGTTGGTTTTGGAGATAATCTCATTTGCTCTGGTGTTCGTTCGGAAGCTTTCAAAATCCAAACCCATGGACCAAATGCTCTTAAGTTTCAGAGACATAAATTGAACGAGAAGGAACATCATTGTACAACATTTAATGGTTACTATCTTTGTTAGTTTTGGAGATAATCTCGTTTGCTCTGGGGCTCGTTCGGAAGCTTCCAATATACGAATCCATGGTTCAAATTCTTTCAAATGTCAGTTTCTAATTTTATAGAAACGGAAGCATAACATCACACTCTTGTACTAAAAATAAAGGTTCTATCTTTGTTGGTTGTGGAGATATACTCGTTTGCTCTAGAGTTCGTTCCGAAGTTCCAAGATCCGAATCCATGAACCAAATCCTCTCAAGTTTCAGAGACGTAAATAAAACATGAAAGAACACCACTCTGCCAAATTGAAAAGTTATATCTTAGTTGGTTTTGGAGATAATTTCATTTGCTCTGGTGCTCGTTCGGAAGCTTTTAAAATCCAATCCAATGGACCAAATCCTCTTAAATTTCAGAGACATAAATCGAACGGGAAGGAACATCATTGTACAAAATTTAAAGGTTCTATCTTTGTTGATTTTGGAGATAATCTCGTTTGCTCTAGGGCTCGTTCGGAAGCTTCCAAAATCCGAACCCATGGACCAAATCCTCTCAAATTTTAGAGACATAAATCGAATGGGAAGGAACATCATTGTTCAAAATTTAAAGGTTATACCTTTATTGGTTTTGTAGATAATCTCATTTGCTCTGGTGCTCGTTCGGAAGCATCCAGAATCCGAATCCATGGACCGATTTTGTCCAGATTCGAACTTATCCTTCCTTTCGTAATTAGTAGCCTACTATAGAAATTTCATCAAGATAGCTTTATTAGTTTTTTGAGTTATCGTGCGAACGGACGAACCGACGGACATCGTTAAATCGACTCAGGAGGTGATCCTGACTCAAAATATATATACATGTCCATATCTAACTCGCTTCCTTTTGGTGGTTACAAACACCATACCAAAGTTAATATATCCTATACTTTATGTGTAGGGTATAATAACAACCTGAAATTTTTTGACTGATATTGAATATTGTTATTTTCAATATAGAAATACCAGCTAGTATTTTTAAAACAAAACGAGGAAGAGTGCAGTAGAGTAGACTGTGTCAACTCTGCGATACCCGTATGAACGTAATATATCCTGTTTCTATAAAACTTGATCATCTTTTAAAAACATTCAGATGTTTTAGTATCGAACTACAGAGATATATTTATGTAAATTGTGGAGTTGTATGACAACTACCCGAAAATTTTTTTGCTCCTAGCTTCATTAAGTTCCAAGAAATGCAAGAAGCCTGAACCGGCTGCTTTAGACCAATCAAATTTTACAAAAATTTTTGGCATGCAACTCGACACTTTTTCACTAAATTTCAGATAGCAAGCTTCAACAGACACTGATTTATTTTCATTTAAAAAGAGAGGTTGTATGGCAACTATCCGAACCTGTCATTTAATCACAACCACATTTTACAGAAGTTTTCGCCATAAAACTCGATCATCATTTGCAAAATTTCAGACACCTAGATTGAATAGACACTGGGTTATTTCCATTTAAAGAAAGTAGTTGTATGGCATCTAATAGAATCCGGCCGCCGAAAATGCTGGAGTTAAATAGCAAAACTAACAATTTTGCAAAAGTGACGTAAAAAAAGTTTCAGCCTCCTACTTCCGCTATTTTTTGAGTTATCGTGCGGACGGACGAACGGACGGGCGTACATGGCTTAATCGACTCAGAATTCGATTCTGAGCCGATCCATACCTTTGACACTATATCTAGCTCGACTCCTTTAAGGTATCACAAACGTAATGGCAAATTTATTATACCCTTGAACATAGTTCATTCGGGTATAAAGAACAACCTGGTATTTTTTGACTGATATATTCAATTGTTATTATTGTTATAATTGTTGAATATTCAATTGTTATTTTCAATACATACACAAATCGCAACATTATTTTAAATGCTTTTATATTAACTTGTCGGTGTCTGTTTTTTTAGAAAAATTATAAATCCATATATACACACATCAAATTTTAAAACAGTATCAGAGTATGTTTATTTGTATCATACTACACACACACAGTATAGTTAACACCCCAGTACAGCTTGAATAGATATTCAGTTCGTTTTTTTATATGGATGTGGTTTTATGGGGATGAAATAGATTCTTTTATTATAAAAACATTTTTGTGTGTATAATAACAAAGACTAAAGTGAAAGACATTACATAAAAAGTTGGCAATAAAACAATCATGAAAATATTAGAATATTGAAAAATACTAGACATGTGAAAAAAATACCAGTACCTGTTATTTTGATGATTAAAGGACAGATTGTTATTGTTACTTTTAAATAACAGGTTAAAAATAACAGTTATCTAAATATCGTACCATCTCAAATTATCATACACATTCTGAAATGAAAGCATCCCTAGTATAAGGAAGAAATTCTGTTTGTTTGTTTGATTGTATTTCATATCATATAATTAATATTAATAATAATAATAATAATAAATAAATAAGAAATTCTGTTTGTTTGTTTGTATTTGATATCGTATAATTAATTTTATTGATAATAATAATAATAAATAAAAAATTCACTCCAGTTTGAAGAAGTTTTAATCAAAAATGCTGAATTATTGAAAGAAAATTCTAAATTACATGATCGTGTGAATAGTTCTGAAAATCACATCAGCATTTTGGAAAATAGAGTTAACAGTTTGGAGTACTTACATGATAAAACGCAGCAGAATTTGTTAAAAAATAATCTTGTACTAGCCGGTCTACCTTCGAATCTCATAAACCCAACAGAAACTGTTTTGGCGATCACAAAAAAAATTAATGCTAATATTGATAAAAATGATATATCAGATGTTACAACAATTAATTAAAAAAAAATTAATGAAGCTGGTCCCCAGATAAAATTATATATTGTTAAGTTTAATTCTGATATCCCAAAAAAAGAATTATTGGAAAAAAAACGACAATATAAGCATCTTTTTACTGTTAAATTAGATATGAATAATGATGGCAACAAAGAAATATTTCTACGTCACCATCTTACAGCACTGCAGTCTAATATTTATTATGAAGCTAAAAATATTAAAATCAAACATAAATTTCAATTTCTCTGGGTCAAAGATAGCACCATTTTCTTAGGGAGAAATCATTCCAGCAAAATATACAAAATATTGTCGAGGAACGATATCAATCATATTTATAAAACCTTCAATACCTAAGCACAATATCAACACAATACATTTACAAATGGTAAAATTAAAAAACTGAGTTATATGTATTTCTTTTTTATTATTATTTAAATTCAATTCCAAAATTTTTTTTTCTTATCTTTTGTCAATATTAATATTAATAGTTTATACAAATTATTTTTCTTTTTTTCTTACATTAAATAATATTTTTTTCATCATACATTAACTAACCAAAAATATTTGAGAACAAAAACACGCTTATTTCTAATTTTTTCTTTTTTGCTTCTTTTATTTAATTACTTAAAATTAAAAGTAATTTTACACTTTTTATTTCTTTATATTTTGCATTTATTTTTTTACATATTTACTTTTTTTATACATTTTAATTCTTTATATTTTACAAATAATTTTTTACTTTACAATTTTTATTTTTTTTTTACAATTTTACTTATTTATAATTTTTACAAATCGATTATTACATTTTTATTTCTTATCAAAAAAAAAGCAGGAACACAGCTTTTAGTTAATAATCACTTAAGAGAGACTGATATATCCATAGCACTATGAAAGTTTGCGATAATAGAAAAATAATTCTGACATCAATCTCTTTCTATTGCATTGATAATCATTTTATTGTTAAATCCCAAATTTATTTTTCTGATAGCACTATGAAATTTTACGATATTAGAAAAAGAATTCTCACATCTATCTCTTTCTATCACATTAATAATCTAATTTTGTTAAATTACAAATCATTTTTTTTCTTTTATATTTTGACCAACATTAATTAATGGAGGAGACTGGGATAGATAATTATCAAAATATTTTTGATTTAAACAATGACATTAAAGTGCAATATTATACAGACGGGGGCAGATTATTAAATGATTCTTACAGTCAAAATTTTAATATTATATACTTAAACATACAAAGTCTTAGAAATAAATTATATGATCTAGAAGCGATAGTAAATTCTTATAATATAAAAATGGATGTGATTGTACTGTCGGAAGTTTGGTTGCATGAGAGTGAAAACATATTCTATAATTTACCAGGTTATGTTCCGTATTTTAGTAATAGGAAAAGCAAATATGGGGGTGTTGCAATATATATTAATAATAAAATTAGTAGTAATTGTATATATAATGAAGAATTTCAAAATTCTAATATTCTAGGTGTTAAGTTAATCAAACATAATATAAATATATTTGCAATTTATAGGTCCCACAGAACGAATTTTGACATATTCCTAGAAAAAATAGAAGATTTACTAAAACACAGGAGATCAATCTTTGTAGGTGAAATAAATTTTAATTTTAAAGATACAAATACCAAAGACTACATTAATATGCTACATAGTAATGGATTTATAATTCTCAACAAGATCTCAATTGAATACGCAACTAGAATAGGTAATACCACTAGGACAATTATAGATCATTTAATTTCTGATCTCATTGACTTGAAATACAATGTTCATGTGTTAGACACAATTTTATCTGATCACCAAATGCTTTTTGTCAGTATTGACTTCAAACCCTGATAAAAATGAATTTTGGAACAATATGAATAACATAAATTCTTTTGATGATATGGTTTGCAAACTTACCGAATTGATTGAAGCAAATACAAAAACAATTCAATCAAAATTTAATAACAATAAAAGCATTTGGATGGCAGCTGAAATTCGAGAAAATATGAAAATCCGCGACTTTTTCTTAAAATTAAAAAAAAAATATCCGAATGATACTCATGTCAATAACTTGTATTTACATTATAAGTCAAAAGTTTTTAAGCTAATTGTGAATGCAAAAAAGAACTATTGCTCAAATTTAATTTCACAAGATCCTAGTAATGGTAAAAAACTGTGGCGTCTGTATAAGCAAATAATGTTCAACAACGATCAAACTTATAATAACCAAATCATTAAAACCATTAAGTATAATAATAATATATATTCTAATGAAGAGGAAATTGCTAACATTACTAAAGATTTAAACATTTCAGATTAACCTGTTGACTTCGAATATTTCGATTTCTTTCAATATAATGTAAACTCAATAACTTTTAGTCTTGATCTTACAACATATGAGAAAGTTAGTGAAGCTATCAAAAATCTTGAAGCCTCAGCAGCTACTGGATTTGATAAGATATAGAGTAAATTTCTAAAAAAATTCGCAAACCGATTGACTTGAATATTAGTTAAATTTATTAATTTATCTTTTAGTTCAAAAATATTTCCAGAAATTTTAAAAACTGCAATAGTAACACCTATTATCAAAAGCGGCGATGCTACAAATCGATCTAATTACAGACCAATTTCAATTCTTAGTACGTTTTCCAAAATTTTTGAAATAAGCATTAGAAATCGTTTAAACACTTTTATGACAGTTAACTGTTTACTAAGTGTAAATCAGTTTGGTTTTGAAAGAAACTCGAATACAGCAGCAGCCTGTCTTAACCTAACCGATTTCATTAGTAAAAATATTGATTCTAAGAAATATGTAGGTTGTATCTTTCTTGATTTAAAATAAGCTTTCGACTGTGTTGACTATGAGATACTTCTTCACTTCTTCACAAATTTTCTCAACTAGGTTTCGCTGCAGAATACATTAGCTTTTTTAAATCGTACTTGTTAAATCGAAAGCAGAAAGTTCGATTAAATAATTGTTTTAGCAATCTAAAATCTATAATTAAAGGAGTACCACAAGGTTCAATTTTAGGTCGCGACCTCTTTAAGCTTTATATAAATGATATTTGTAAACTAAGTTTGATAGGATCTTTGCAATTGTATGCTGATGACGCTGTATTAAAATATGGTTTAGGAAATGAAAATGAATTAAAACGAGCTATAGACTCTGACCTTCAAAAAATCAATATTTGGCTAAGAAAGCACAAACTTTCTTTAAATATAAGTAAAACTAAAATATTATTATTCCATAACGAAAAGTTTCAAAGCACCAATTTCACATTTAGTAATTCGACAATCGGAGTTGTCAATAAGTTTAACTATCTAGGTTTAATATTGAATAAAAGTCTAAAATGGGATGAGCATATTGACTACATATCTAGAAAAATTTCACCTTACGTTTTTATCCTAAAAAGGTTACGAAATTTTCTATTAGATAAAACTTTATTTGTCATATACTCTTCTTATATTTTATCTAATTTAACATAACATATTAATCCAATTTGGAGTGGTTCTTCTCAATATCTTCTAAGGAAGTTAGATATTTTGAATAAGAAGGCTATCAAAACAATACACGGATTGCCAACAAGTTTTCCTTCACCATTTCTTTACAATTGCAGATATCTAAGTTTTGCTAATATATGTAAAAAAGAATTGTTTCTCACAGCTTTTAAAATAATTAACAATAAAATAAAACACCACTTCATTCTTAACCGTATGATCGATATTCATAATCACAATACGAGAAATAAAACTAACTTCTATTTATCAATTTTTAAAACTGAACAACAAAAGAAAAATTGTCTTTATAATTGTTTAAAAGCTTTCAATGAGTTGCCTTTAGCAATAAAATCTATCAGTGAAATATGTGTGTTTAAAAAAGAAATAGTGCAATATATTATAGCAAATAATCAGTTGTAGTTTCATTACTTTTTTACCGAGTCTATCCGAGCCGAAAATCTATCAGTGAAATATGTGTGTTTAAAAAAGAAATAGTGCAATATATTATAGCAAATAATCAGTTGTAGTTTCATTACTTTTTTACCGACCGCACACATTAATGTATAAGGTAGGTATTGTTTTCATACCAAAAATTTGTAGCCCAGATTTTGGAAAAGAACTGTGCACTACTCCGGTGTGGAGAAGGCTGTAAAAAATTTTTTAGCATGATGTCCGTCCGTGTGTGTGTGGGTGCGTGTGTGGGCACGTGTACAGCTTAAACGACTAAGCGGAATTTTTTGAAGTTTCATATTTAAGGTTTTGACGTAAATATCTCAAATTGATAAGCTTTTGGAGCAAATCGGACAACGACTAGTGGTAGTTTACTAGTGGACTTTTTAAGTTTTTTACGAATATTTCGTACCAGAATAATTTTATGAGAAAAATTATTAAGAAAAAGTTGTTACACAAGTAAAGAGGAAGAACTTTGCCATAGAACATTTTTTGATCCGACTAACTTTAACTTTTATTTAATTTTTTTTCTAAGTTCAAATTTCATACATAACACTCCATATGAATTTATGAACAATTTTTTTTTGTTTTTTTTTTATATTTCTAAAAATTTATATACATACATATGTATGTTTTACTTATATCTATGCATATTATTCATTTGTTGATGACATAAAATTAAAACGGTAAAATTTTTGTTAGCAGATTTAATATTAATCTTGTTTGTTTTGTATTTGTTTACAGTTTTTTTTATTTTTTACTTCTAATATTATTTTTTGAATGAAAAAAAAATCATTTATCTACATTACAATAATAATAATAAATGGATGTATGAATGAATGTACATATATTTTTACGGTTTCATTGCTTATAATTATTGTTATTGAATAAAACAAAATGTTATTAAATTGTTAGAAGTTATTTTGTTTTGATATAAATTATTATGTAAAAAATCTATAAATTTTGGCATTGCACTTTTTGTGTAGTGGCAGTCGGTCCTGTGGTGGGGACAGCTGATTTTTTTTTTGTTTTTAGCCTTTTAGTTAAGATAATTTATAATTTTAGTCTATTTTTTTTATTCTTTTTATTTTTAATTTTATACTACGTCTTTATTCTCATCTATTTTCAACTTTTGGAAAAATTATTAATTGTAAATTATGTAAAGAAAAAATAGTCACAAGTTTTCTGATTATTAATTAATTAATCGAAATCAAGATATTGTAGAAATATGAAATGAAATTGTGATATAAATTAGAAATAATGTCAAACAATATTTATAACTAAATAATAAGACCAGACAGCTAATGCGCTACGGTCTTACCATTATACATTATTTATATACAAATTAAAAATTTTGTTTTTTAAATTACTAACTTAGAATCAAAGTAAAACTAAAATTGTATATAAACTTTAAAATTGTTTATTAAAATAAAGAAAAAAAAAAAATAAATAATAATCATCTGACCAATGGTGCAGTGCGTAAGTCACCGGTCTTTCAGACTAAAGGTCTCGGGTTCAAATCCTGGTCAGGTCAAAAATAATATATAAAATATAATACAATAATGTAAAGAAAATATTAAATATAATTATAATTGAATACTTGTACCGAGATGACCCACATTGTAAAGGTAAAAGGGCCCTAAAAATATCGGTAGATATTTATATCTGGACGATATAATATAAAAAAAAAAATAAATAATAATAGTAATAAATAATAGTAAAATAGTATTAATAGTAATAATGATAACAATAATATTAATCTAATTAATAAGAAAGAAATTCTGTTTGTTTGTTTGGGCCCGATTTACGTGAAAACCAGCATTCCCATTGCAACCAAATTTTGCAGCAACATTTCTACTAGCCTGGAAGGAGTTATAGGCTAAATCGCGTTTTGAAGCTTTTTGGTTTTTTCATTGTCCTGTCTAATCAGTTTGACTAATTGAGTTGAAAATTTGCACGAATGTTCTTCTTAGCTTTAAGGGTGTACCGCATTTGATGTTGCCCGGTCGAACCGATGGGCTTCCAAAAAATTTTTTGTTTCCAATTTATGTCCAATTTTGTATGGTGGTTTTATGCTATGAAAAAAAGCCTGCGACGAATTTTTATGAAGTTCTGGTAACTCGTTTGGGCACGAGAGCCGAACGAAGTTCATTAAATTTTTTTGTTGTCCTGCTTAAACGGTTTAATCAATTGATTTGCATACTCGAAAAACTGTTGCTCTTTAGCAGAAAAGCTCACCAGGTTAATTTTGTTACGACCCATTAAACCCTTTCGGCACCAGGGCTCTGAAAATTTTTAATTTACTTTGTTGTTGCGCTTGAAAGATTTGACCAATTGAGTTGAAAATTTACAAAAATGTAGCCCTTCACCACACTCAGTTGATTTGGTTACGATCCATTAACCCGTTTCGGCATCAGTACTCAATGATGTTTGATGCCAAATCTTGTAATCGGCTTGTAAATAAGCACATTGAATGTGATGAATATAAAGTAGGTATAAAGTAGGTCATAAAACTGATCTTTGTGGAACCCCAATATTTATACTGCACTGGTTACTTAATACACCATTAATTTTTGTAGTTATGATCCTATCTTGTAGATAAGATCTAAGAGGATCAAGAGCGGTTCCCCGTATCCCAATTTCATGCAGTCTTTCTAGTAGAATATTATGGTTCACTGTATCGAAGGCATAAAATTTTGTATCCTACCATTTATAATTTTTTCAAATATTTTGCCCAAGCAACTTGTAAGAGTAATAGGTGTGTAATTGGATACAGTTCAGTTTTCAGGGTAATTATAAATGGATATCTATTTTATCCTCACTTATGAAGAAATACAACTCAACATATCATCGTGCAATTAAACTTCAACCAAAAAAAGTTACAAGGTAAAACGAAAAATTACTATTAAAAACTGTCTGCAGTAAGTTAAAAGTGTTTCGTAAAGCAAAATACAAAGTTGGAGGTTATGTTCGTATAAACAAATTTTTTAGGTATTTTTGCAAAAGGTTATCAATCTAACTGGTCAGAAGACAGAAATATTTACAATTGCAAAAATTAAAAGAACTGATCCAATAACATACAATTTACTTGATTAAACAAATAATCCAATAACAGGTTCTTTTTATGGGCCTGAATTAACACCACTTAAAAATCCACATGTCTATCTTGTAGAAAAAATATTTAAAAAAAAAAGGAAATCAAGCTTTAGTTAGATGGCTTGCTTTTGATAAAAAGCATGATTCATGGATAAACAAAGAAGATATTACTTAATACTCTACACATATTTAAGATATTTTAATTTTTTTATTCATACATTTTACTTTCGCTTTTTTTTATTTTAGTAAAGTTAATAATATGATTTTAATATAATACATTTATCACAAAAATCTTTTTTCATTTCGTATATATTTAATTACTTGCATTATATATATAGTATTAGTTGCCAATAACATACCTAAAGTTTGCATAAATGAAAGTAATTTTACAAGAAGATTATAAATTTGTAGGTACCTATTTAATGCTGCATTCAAATCAAGTTCATGATTAAGTTCATTAGTCATTTTAGTCACGATTTTATAAATACAACCGCAAAAAATACATCTGTTTCATGTTTTATATTAAAAAAGAATTAAAACAGCTTGAAGTAATCAAGTTAATGGGCATTTAAGTAAAATTTTTTAATTTTTATCGCAACCCCATAAACATTCACTACAGACTATAGGAAAATTTTGTTAATTTCATAACACTACATCTTTACAACGAATGCCCAACTTCCCATTTTCCAAATCTCTAAACTTGCTGAAGCTTTTACTCTTATAACATCGTACCAAAGCCTTAAACACCCTATCTTTAAACTTTTTAAACCCACTTAATAATTTAATTTTTAAATTTCATAACACATATTCTCACCCTCTAATCCTAAATTCAAATCCATAACACCTTTCCTTCAATCACAACTTGTTCTGCATTAACTTGTTAACCTTCAAAAATTTTAATTTAAAAACTTAATAACTAACAGCAAAAACTTTTTAATGGAATTTTTCCAAGCTTCATTACATTTATATATTGCACACATAAATAATTGCAATAATACTAATTTCAAGGTTAACCACTTAATCCACATTACTGTAAATAAATTCACATATTACTTTAACATTTCAATAACGGCACTTCCTGTAGTCAACCACATCAATACTCTTTGATATTACATGGTCATGACGTCATTTCCCGGAGTCAAATCGGCATAGCTATACTACTTAGATCTACTTCGTTCGCAGTAAAGTGGTAACATTGACTAGAAGTCTAGAATTAGACTAGCTGAAATGGATACTTCTGAATAGCTCTTATACTTAATTTTGATTTTTGTAGGTAAAAATGAGGAAAAAACAGTAAAGAAATAAAAAGTTAGATTTATGCATTCTTCATTTTTGGCCTTTGTTTTTTTTTTAGAAAATTTTGATTAGGTACATACATGTTTTTTTGTTTTTTGCTATTTTACATGACTATTGATTAGTTATCTAATTATTAATTATTATTTTAAATTTATATTAATAAAAAAACATACAATATTTTTACTCTTTCAATACGGTGCAGTATTATTCAGTATATTTGAGAACTACTAAGTAAATTTGCTTTACTCGTTTAAGTTACACACTTAAAATATTGCAATCTTTAAGTACCTACCAGTTTTGTTTTAACTTTAATGTTGGTAAAGTTCAAAACAAATAAGTTCATTTTATATTAATTTTATTTTTTTTTTTCCTAAGGGAGGTGGGAATCTTCCAAAGACACCAAGAATTTCACCTTTGGTAGTGTCAGATTCTTACTGACTAAATCCACCTCCCCCTTTTAGCCATTATAATGGAATGAAACTCTTACCTGCGAACGCAGTATATTGGCTAGGGAGTAGGGATAGCAAAGGATAGGAAATGGATACGGAAACATTGAATTGGGAGTGAGACTGTAAGGAAACTATGAATCCGCCTATTATTATTACTATTTAGCTAACAGTGGCTAAAGCCGTCACAACAGTTAGAACATGTAGTAGTAGCATATAGTACTACATGAGGTAATTATTGAAGGCAACCCCCACGATCACTGAAACGGTTACTATTATTGGTATTAGTATTTTTATTAATATTATCATTATTTTTACTACAGAGTTAGCGCCATCAGTGCATAACAACTGATATGATTACAGTATATAACACCTTAATTGCATGATATAACCAAAGATGGCTCCACTGTAGGAGCTATTATATTATTACTATTATTATTATTATAATTATTGTTCTAATTAATTATTATTATTATTATAATTATTGTTATTATTACTATTATTATTATTATTACTATTATTATTGCTATTATTATTTTTATTGTTATTATTTTACTACAAAGTCAGTGCCATCAGTGGATTACAACGTACATACTGCTGTAACACCTTACTTGCATGATATAACCAAAGATGGCTCCACTGTAGCAGCTATTATTATTATTTATTATTATTATTATAATTATTGTTATTATTACTATTACTGTTATTATTATTATTATTATTGTTATTTCTATTATCATTATTATTATTATTATTGTTATTATTTTACCACAGAATCAGCGCCATCCGTGGATTACAACGTGCAGCAGTATATAACACCTTACTTGCATGATATAACCAAAGATAGCTCCACTGTAGCAGCTATTATTATTATTACTATTATTATTATTATAATTATTGTTATTATTACTATTATTATTATTAATATTGTTATTGTTATTATTACTACTATTAATTATATCGTATAATTATTGAATTATCGTACAAGTTATTGAAATGTAGTTTTAGTTTCGGAAAAAAAATCAATTTTATTATATTCACAATGATTCACAATGATTAAATTCAATATTTGACAATAATTAATTTTAATATCAACTGATTACAATTTCAATTTAATTACCAATTATTACAATTAGACGATCAATTTAGTATCCTAATTAAGACTAAAACTTATTCTAAAATATCTGTACTTATATACTAATTTCAATGCATGTTGTGCCACGTGAATTTGTTCTGATGGGAAAAAATAGGCTTGGTAAATTGTAGCGTAAGCGAATTTGGTGGGAACAATTTTGTTATAATAGAAAAATTAGCTTGATAAATTGTAGAATTTGATGGGAACAATTTTAATATATGATAAACCTGTGGGAACGTAATGTAACATGTGGATAGTAGTAACTTGACACGCTGTTGACACTCGCTTGACACTCTTCCCCCTTTAAAGATTTACGTCCCGTAAATCAATTTTAAATTCCAATGGGTTGCAAGTAGAAGGTTTAGTTGTTTCCACATTTGGACTTGTTACGTTGATGTTTGTGTTGAAGTTTTCTTGATGTTCTTTAGTGCTATAAAGATAATGAGAACGGTGACAATAGAAATGATGGTTACATCTGTTGATACTGAGATCTTCTCTTTTGAAAAAAGGTTCTGAATATGGTGCGTATTATTGAATTGTAGGTTATGAATCTAATCGAGATTTAGCTTGATATTGCCTGCTGTAAGGTTTGCTTGAAAGATGGCTGGTAAAACTTGTAGTGCGCTAGCTATTTTATTAACAAAGGTTTGTCCCTTGATTTCCACTGTATCGTTGTAGTGTTGTATATCACAAAACTCCCAGTTAGTTGTCTGCTGATATTTCCACTTGTTAATTCGCCATTAAAGTTTGAAAGAAAAATTATATTTTCATCTATAGTTTCTATTATTTCTTCTTTGTTAAATTCAACATCGCATTTAGCGTTCTTCCATTTTAGAAGTTGAAATATACAATGTTCGTCTCCCAGTATTTTAAGTTTATCTTTTCCGCATATGGTTACGTTGTTCATGGTTTCACTACTCCCTAGTATGCCATGTATATTATCCTTAACGAATAATTCTTCATATTTGAGCTGGATTTGCTTTGAGTCTCTGACTGTACATTTTGCTAGAATATGATCATACTGTTGCCTGCTGAATTTTGGTAGTGATAACACGTACAGGATTGTGTATCCATTTGTTACAACTTTTGGTTGTGCGTATTCTATGGCTTCGATCTCATTACTGTAAGGTAGCGATTCTGTTTCTTCTAATTGTTTGGACATCTGCTCTGCTTAATAAATTCGTGTTAACGATTGATTTTTTCGGAATTTCGGCTGCTAATACGATTTCATTCAGCGTTTCTTTTATGATGCCGAGTTTATTGAAAGTCATTTGCTCGAGTTGTTGGTCCATTCTATTGACTTCTTTCAGAATGAGGTTGTATCTTTTTGTTACTTCACTTGTAATCTTCATTATTTCACGGTTTATCTTATATTGTTGGTTATTGTTATCGATTAGCTCACTTTGACTCTTCAAAATGATATCCCAGTCGGTGGCATCTGGTGTGCCAGTGAGCCATTTCCACGCTGATCCGATCCAAATTATTGATCTTTTTTTGACTCTTGTTCCTCTCAATTTCGTTAATGATTCCATGATTGGGTTTATTTGGAATTCAAGCTGAGGTTTCATCATATTTGTTGAATTGATCTTTTGAACGAGGGGAATGATTTATTGTAGAGCTTCATCATAATCCTCGAGGTTAATGACGTGAACCAGGTTGAAGTTGCCATTAACTATTCTTCCTTGGCCTCGTTTTATGATTGCGATTGGGCCTTTAAACCCAAAAATTTCTGGCCATGCAATGGTTTTTGTAATTATAAATCTAGAAAGATAAAACTAAAGTATTTAATTATCGGTAATATTTTTTATGAGGGATTTATGAATTTTTTTGCCGGATGCGGTAGCTATTGTAACTTTATTGTTTTTCATAACTACTTCCTTCTTATATGTCGGTTTATGTTTCGATTTGATTTGCTTATCCCGAACATAAATTGTTTGGCCAATTTTGCAAATTTTTGGTGTATCTCTTTTTTCATTTTCTCGCTTTAATTTTGATTGCTGATTTTTCTCGATGAGTTCACCTAGCTCTTTATTTATTTTTGTTCTGGTTGCTATTAAGTTTTGATAGTCGATTTTACTGGATCTTGCGAAAAATATGTCGCTCGGTTTGGATTTTGTTACCGAGTGTATGGAGTTATTGTATCGATCAACTGCTAAGTATATGATTTCTTTTGGCTGAGTGAGCTCTCCCAGTTACTTCGCTTTTTTGCGACGGTGTGTTATAAACTGCAATATCGACGGATTTGATGTAATTTAATGTAATAGGGCTCATAAAACTACGTTCGTTATCGATTACTATCATTTCCGGAACTGTGAAATAATGTAGCACTTTTGTGATTTTATTTCTTAAATGTAGAGCTGAGGGGTCTTTAATATGAAAAAATTTTAGGAATTTCGAAAATTTGTCGATACACGTTATGTATTTTTCTGCCTGTATTTCCACTAAATCTATGTGAAGTATTTGTGTAGAAAATTTTGGAACTGGAGTTTGTTGTAATTCCGGTTTATTTGGTCGTCTATCGTACTTGCTGCTGTTACAGATTTCGCATGTTTTAATGAAACTCTTTATTTGACTACTCATGCGAGGAAAATAGTATTTGTCCAGTATTTGCATCCGATTTTCGTTGGCATTCCTGTGTGCTCTCCTGTGTTCCTTCTCAATGATGGCAAACTTCCTTTCTGCAATCGTAACATCTTCTACTATATTTTGTGTTATTCGGATTTTGTATTTACTAAAGTGATCTTTAAAAACATTCTGCAATATTGGAAGCAAATTTTCAGAAATCTTAATACCGTTGATTACACTAGGATTTAGTTTTTCTTTTAGTATTATTTTCAAAATGTCTTCATTGATTTCTGGTACATCTACGTAGTGCCTGTGGTATCTTGTATGTGGTTGTTCGTAGATTATCATATTTTTGCCTTTTCTTATGACTAATTGATTAAGAAACACTTTGATTGGCGCTTCGCAATGAGGGATTAAGTTTGAGTGGTCTTCGTCTGCGCTGTGCACAGTGTGTGATAAATTATCTTCATCTGGAATACTCGCTGTTTCTGTTTCACTATTTGCGCATAGACTCTTTGCTGTTTCTGTGGAGCTTCCGGTAAGTTGGTTTATTTCTATTGGTAGCCTCGATAGAGCAACAATGTTTGTTTTACTTGGCTTGTAGACTAGCTCATAGTTATACTCCTCAATTTTAGATTTCCATCTTTTGAGCTTGGCATTATGGTTGCGGTTTCCTAACGAGAATGTTAATGGCTGATGATCTGTGAGGATTTTGATTTTCCCTGCTCTATAAAGATAATTTCGTAGATTATCCAGTGCCCATACTATCGCCAACATCTCCATTTCATTGGTAGCATAGTTTTCCTCGGTGCTGTTCAGTGTCCTCGAGATAAATGTTATCGATTTGTCTTTGCCAATTTCTCCCTGTGATAATACTGCCCCGATGGCGTTATGCGACGCATCAGTGGTGAGAATGAAGGGTTTTTCGAAATTAGGAAATATCAATATTTCGGATGATGATAATAGTTCTTTCAAATTCTTAAAAGCTTCTAATTCTTCCTTGTTTAGCTTTATTTCTACTTTTTTTGACATACTGGCTTTAATTTGTGCGTTCTTTGCTCTGGTTAGATTTGTTAGCGGTTTTGCTATTTTAGCGAAATCGCGGATAAATCTACGATAATATGATGTAAGACCTAAAAATGATTTCAAGTTTTTTAGGTTCTCCGGTGGCTTGATGCTTTGAATCGCCATTACTTTCTTCGGGTCTGGCTTAATTCCATCACTTGTGACCAGATAGCCAAGGAATTTTGTTTCTGATTTTAAAAATTTCGTTTTTTCTAAATTTGCTCTTAAATTAGTTTTTTCCAATCGTGAAAATACTGCATCGATATTCTGGAGATGTTCTTCCTTTGTTTTACCGAATATAATGACGTCATCGATATACACATAGCAGATTTTACCAATCTGGTCCTTGAGAACGTCATCAATCATGCGCTGGAATATTGATGGCGCGTTTCTTAACCCAAATGGGAGTCTTAGGAACTCGTACTTACCGTTCATCGTAGAAAAGGCCGTTTTTGGAATGTCTGATTTTTTCATCATTATTTGATGGAATCCGGATGTGAGATCAATCGTCGTAAAAAATTTTGCTTCCCCCAAGCTTGCTAATGTACCAAAAATATCAAGAATTGGGTATGTATCGGGTGTTGTTACGTTACTGCATTTAGCCTTCTGCAATCGATAACCATTCGATATTTTTTATTTCCGGATGAGTCTGGTTTTTTCCCTACGATCCATATAGGCGAGTTATACGGACTTTTGGATGGTTGTATTATTCCGTCATCCAGTAATTTTTTGACTTGGTCTTCAACTTCTTTCCTCATGTTGACGGGATACGGATACGACTTTGTGTAAATTGGTTCGTTTGTTGTTGTTTTGATCTCTGCTTTTACCTCCGTGTCGGTTATCTCTTTGTCGTTAATTGGTCCAAATATTTTCTTATGTCGGTTTATGACTGTTAAAAGCTGCTTTTTGGTTTCAGTCGATAAATTTTCTGCTTCAATTTGGATGTCGTTGACTTGAGCCGACACTTTAGCCTTCAGTGGTATTTTGATAGGATAAAAAATTCTAGGTATGTGTTGTTTCCCAATCTCTCGAAAAATTTTCCTCCTATTTTCTGTGAAATTTGAATGCTTCCTCCTACGGAATGTTGAATGTTTCCTCCTAAAAAATCTATAAAAAAAGATCATAACGTAGTGTGCTTCCGTTCCTAAAAAAGTCACCCTTCGTCACTGGATTTATGTATACCTATTTAAATTGAAATTATGCGTTTCATTTAAAACTAAAAAGTATGAAATAAAATAATGTAAAAGTTTTTTAATTAATAAGTACTTTTTTTAAAACAAGAAAACTCGACCCATTTTACCTTACTGCATTTGTGTGCCAATTTTCTTCTCAGTATATATATTTTAAACAAATTATATAATTCACACAAAAAAAATAAATATTCAAACATGCATACATGTTTTTATTATACCCGTACGATAGGATCGGGTATAATAAAATTACTCCTCCGTTTGTAACACCTCGAAATAAGCGAGCTAGATATACTTTCAAAGGTATGGATCGGATCAGAAAAAATTCTAAAACATTTGAGCCATGTCCGTCCGTCAGCACGCTAACTCAAAAACTAAGAAAGCTAGAACCTTGAAATTTACACAAAAAATTTTCTGGGAGTAACTTGTAGGTTCCCTATTTTTTTTGGTTGAGTTTGGACCAAAACTTAGGGTAGCTCTAGAACACCTAACTTTTAGATCCCCACATTTTGTTTGAAATAGAACTATGAAATTTTAACTGCTGATAGATCTCACAAAAATATTAATTTTATTTTTAATAACTTTTTTTTGTAGCCCCACCCGTTACCGAGCTACAGCTCCCCAAAGGTTCAAAAAAGCTCTATATTTAAATTGTTATAACACAAGTTGTATACGGTATATCTTCATTTTGAAAACGCCAAATGATTACTACTTTTATTAGCTTTAAAAGTATATATATAATAAATATATATTTGTGGCATACGGTGTCTTAATTTACCGTTAAGCGAAACTCAAATTTTGCAAAATACTTTAACCCTTCTATTTTCTAAACGGTTTAAGTTGGAAACTTGAAATTTTGACAAAAGTTAGATATAAATAGAAAATAAGTATGAGTCATTTCAGAAATTTTTCTTGTATCACCCTCCGTTTAGGAGCTGTAAGGGGTCAAAAACTGAAAATTTTCTATTTTTAAACACATGTAACTTGAACGCCTGTTAAAATTTTTTTTAAGTAGTACACAAAAATTAAAGCTTCAACATTATACTCTTATTTCTGTTAACAACTTTTTTTAATAATATAGGGTTACTTTATAATTGCCGAAAGTGTTACTTGGTTTTTTTCAAATTTTCTAACAAATTTCTTCAACAAATTTTTTGCATTTACTCGATAACTTGAAATTGTTGAGGATATAATGCGTAGTACAAAAAAATGTAAATAAATAAACAACATAACGGTTGTTTGAAGAATTTTTATTATTTATATGATATTGATATATATAGATACTTATATAATATCATGTTTATTTACATATCGTATATGTCACTAGTGAATGAATGATAAGAGTATAGATGTGTATTATATAGCGCCGTATTTACATACATATATGTATTTTATTGTACTTATAAGAAATTATTCTGTCAATGGAATATTTAAATATAATATAATATAATATTTAAAATGATATTTATTATTTTGTACTAAGTAAATTTGATATATATTTACCACTTAGTATTAAATGGTACTATAGAATATTTGAAAAAGTTTTGGATTGATAATCGTTATGTGGAAGGTTAGAATCTGCTTTTGAAGAATGTACATATAAACATATAGTTTGAATATATGTACAACCCATAGTTCTAGAAATTATAAAATTCACCCAAATTATTTTAAAATACTAAAATATTAAAAAAATAATATTGTAAGCAGAGTGACAGGCTGTGAACATACTAACGGTTCGTACGGGTATCTAAGAGTTGACAAAGGCAACTGTGTTCTTCCTCGTTAAATTATAAATTCACTTTTTTCTTTAGCATTAAACTCAAGTAAATAATACAAAAAAAATTGAGTATTGACGGACGATGAATACTGGAAAAAAAAACAAAAACGTGTAGCAAACAAAGTCCAATAGTTTGCTACATTACAGAATTAATTACAGACATTTTTAAGAAAAGAATAAAATTATGTATAAACTATGATTATGGAATCAGAATTCGCCTATAATTTTTGAAATGAAAATTCACCTAAAAACAAGTAAGTTTGAAATTTTATTAAAAACGAGGAAGAGTGCAGTAGAGTAGACTGTGTCAACTCTGGGATACCCGTATGAATGTAATATATCCTGTTTCTATAAAACTTTATCATCTTTTAAAAACATTCAGAGTTTTAGTACCGAACTACAGAGATATATTTATGTAAATTGTGGAGTTGTATGATAGCTACCCGAATCTATTGCGCCTAGCTTCATTAAGTTCCAAGAAATGCAAAAAGCCTGAACCGGCTGCTTTAGACCATTCAAATTTTACAAAAGTTTTTGGCATGCAACTCGACACTTTTTCACTAAATTTCAGATAGCTAGCTTCAATAGACACTGAGTTATTTTCATTTAAAAAGAGAAGTTGTATGGCAACTATCCGAACCTGTCATATCATCACAACAAAATTTTACAGTAGTTGTTGCTATAAAACTCGATCATCATTTGCAAAATTTCAGATTCCTAGATTGAATAGACACTGGGTTATTTCCATTTAAAGAAAGAAGTTGTATGGCAGCTACTCGAACCCGGCGGCCGAAAATGCTGGAGTTAAATAGCAAAACTAACAATTTTGTAAAAGTGACGTAAAAAAAATTTCAGCCTCCTAACTCCTTTATTTTTTGAGTTATCGTGCGGACGGACACTGAGTTATTTTCATTTAAAAAGAGAAGTTGTATGGCAGCAACCCGAACCCGTCGAACCACCACAACCAAATTTTGCAGAAGTTGTTGCCATAAAACTTGATCATCATTCGCAAAATTGCAGATACCTAGATTGAACAGACACTGGGTTATTTCCATTTAAAGAAAGACGTTGTATGGCAGCTACTCGAACCCGGCGGCCGAAAAAGCTGGAGTTAAATAGCAAAACTAACAATTTTACAAAAGTAACGTAAAAAAATTTTCAGCCTCTTAGCTCCTCTATTTTTTGAGTTATAGTGCGGACGGACACTGAGTTCTTTCATTTAAAAAGAGATTTTGTATGGCAGCTACCCGAACCCGTCACACCACCACAACCAAATTTTGCAGAAATTGTTGCCATAAAACTTGATCATCATTCGCAAAATTTCAGATACCTACATTGAACAGACACTGGGTTATTTCTATTTAAAGAAAGACGTTGTATGGCAGCTACCCGAACCCGGGGACAGAAAATGCTGGAGTGAAATAGCAAAACTAACAATTTTGTAAAAGTGACGTAAAAAAATTTCAGCCTCCTAACTCCTTTATTTTTTGAGTTATCGTGCGGACGGACACTGAGTTATTTTCATTTAAAAAGAGAAGTTGTATGGCAGCTACCCGAACCCGTCGCACCACCACAACCAAATTTTGCAGAAGTTGTTGCCATAAAACTTGATCACCATTCGCAAAATTGCAGATACCTAGATTTAACAGACACTGGGTTATTTCCATTTAAAGAAAGACGTTGTATGGCAGCTACTCGAACCCGGCGGCCGAAAATGCTGGAGTTAAATAGCAAAACTAACAATTTTACAAAAGTAACGTAAAAAAATTTTCAGCCTCCTAGCTCCTCTATTTTTTGAGTTATAGTGCGGACGGACACTGAGTTCTTTCATTTAAAAAGAGATTTTGTATGGCAGCTACCCGAACCCGTCACACCACCACAACCAAATTTTGCAGAAGTTGTTGCCATAAAACTTGATCATCATTCGCAAAATTTCAGATACCTAGATTGAACAGACACTGGGTTATTTCTATTTAAAGAAAGACGTTGTATGGCAGCTACCCGAACCCGGGGACAGAAAATGCTGGAGTTAAATAGCAAAACTAACAATTTTACAAAAGTGACGTAAAAAAATTTTCAGCCTCCTAGCTCCTCTATTTTTTGAGTTATCGTGCGCACGGACACTGAGTTCTTTTCATTTAAAAAGAGATTTTGTATGGCAGCTACCCGAACCCGTCGCACCAGCACAACCAAATTTTGTAGAAGTTGTTGTCATAAAACTTGATCATCATTTGCAAGATTTCAGACGCCTAGCTTTATTAACTTCCAAGAGGTGCAAGAAGCCTGAACCGGCTGCTCTAGACCAACCAAATTTTACAAAAGTTGTTGGCATATAAATCGACACTTCTTTACTAAATTTCAGATTCCTAGCTTCAATAAACACTGAGTTATTCTCATTTAACCGGATAAGTTGTATGGCAGCTACCCGAACTCGCCGCACCACCACAACCAAATTTTGCAAAAGTTGTTGCCATAAAACTTGATCATCATTTGCAAAATTTCAGACGCCTAGCTTCATTAGGTTCCAAGAGGTGCAAGAAGTCTGAACCGGCTGCTCTAGACCAACCAAATTTTACAAAAGTTGTTGGCATGTAACTCGACACCTCTTTACTAAATTTCAGATTCTTAGCTTCAATAAACACTGAGTTATTCTTATTTAAACGGAGAAGTTGTATGGCAGCTACCCGAACCCGCTGTACCAGCACAACCAAATTTTACAGAAGTTGTTGCCATAAAACTTGATCATCATTTGCAAAATTTCAGAAACCTAGCTTCAATAGATACTGAGTTATTTCTATATAAAGATAGAAGTTGTATGGCAGCTACTCGAACCCGCCGACCGAAAATGTTGGATTTAAATAGCAAAACTAACAATTTTGCAAAAGTGACGTGAAAAAAATTTCAGCCCCCTAGCTCCTTTATTTTTTGAGTTATCGTGCGGACGGACGGACGGACGGACGTACATGGCTTAATCAACTCAGAATTCGATTCTGAGCCGATCCATACCTTTGACACTATATCTAGCTCGACTCCTTTAAGGTGTCACAAACGTAATGGCAAATTTATTATACCCTTGAACATAGTTCATACGGGTATAATAAAATTTAAGGACTGGCGAAATATTTTCTAGTATGGTTTGAACTTTGTTACATATTTCAATTAATACATAAATAAACCTCTTATTGAACACTTCTATTTTCAGCAATCAGATTTCTAATTCTTAACAAATTTTTAAGAAAAAAAATATTTGATTTGAATGAAAAAAGTGCAATATTATTGAATTTGTGATGCATACATAACATACATACTTATGTATGTATCATAATATTAATTTTGATGCAAACTTCAACAAATAATTTTGTCAATTGCATGAAAATTATTTTGTACATTTATTTTTTAGATTTTTAAAAATCTACCCTTAAATTTTATTCTTAAAAAAATTTCAAAAATACATACATACATATGTATTTGTTTTTTACTGGTTTACGATTGAATTGTTTTTAAAACAAAATTTCTAAAATCAATTTAAAAAATGATAAATTTTTTAATTCTTTAAGAAAATTTTATTGGTATTTATAAAACTTCTGTAAAGAATAATCAAGTTATAACAAAATACTATTGACTTGAATTTTTTTGTTTTTATTATATTTGGTGTTATTTTTTTTATTTGAAAAATCACTTTTATCATTTTATTGTTTTGCCCCTTTGTTTTGGGAATTTGTTTTTCCCTTTTTGCCTTACTTTATTTATAACTTAATTTTTTAAAATACTGCCATATTTAAACGTTCAGCTAAAATTAGTTAAAAAACAAGGTTTGATTTTTAAATAGTAAATGAAAGTACATATTCGGGGCCTCGGTGATCTAGTGGCTAAGAGCGTATAAAATACATAGATTCATATAGAGTCATAGATTTACAGAATCATGGAGTATACAGAGTCATACATTTTAAAAATGCAGAGTGCGTTTTAGTACGTAAACCTCTCACGTTTTGGTAAAAGATCGAGAGGTTCTCTGATTTTTTGGATTGCGAAGAAATTTCAAATTTTTTCGCAGTTCAAATTCTTTTATTAGTATTCCAGCAGGGCAGCTATTATGATTTAAAATAAAGTGAAGTAAGTTATCTGTAATAGCTATTTTGAAAGAAGAGCAGCGTTTAGCTGCTATCTTAGAAATTGAAATACCATTACGAATACAACAACATTCGAATACGTCAACATTAATAATGTTTGTTAGGTGGTGATATATATCACAAGGTTCTGTATTCGGATGCAGGTGTGAGATAAATATAAATTTACTATGAGGGACCATTTGGAGTTTGAAGGGAAGAAGATTACCTTCAAGTAGAGTAACAACATTGTTATTATTATGATTGTTATTATAGTTGTTATTATTGTTATTAGTATTAGTATTATTACTGTTATTATTAATATTATTATTATTATTATTATTATTATTATTATTATTATTATTATTATTATTATTATTATTATTATTATTATTATTATTATTATTATTATTATTATTATTATTATTATTATTATTATTATTATTATTATTATCATTATTATTGTTATTATTATTATTATTATTATTATTATTATTATTATTACTATTATTATTATTATTATTAGTATTATTATTATTATTATTATTATTATTATTATTATTATTATTATTATTATTATCATTATTATTATTATTATTATTATTATTATTATTATTATTATTATTATTATTATTATTATTATTATTATTATTATTATTATTATTATTATTATTATTATTATTATTATTATTATTATTATTATTACTGCTATTAGTACTGTTACTTCTGTTATTTCTACTATTATCATTAATATTGTTGTCATTATTATTATGATGTTTATTACTATTTTTAATTACAAAATTACTATTTTTATTATTACTATTATGGCTAATAATTTTCCTATTATAATTATTACTGCGATTATTCTTAGTTTTACCATTATTACTTCTACTATTGTTATTACTATTCCTATTATTATTATTACTATTATTACCGTTAATATTTTTATTATTATTATTATTATTATTACTACTAATATTATCATTACTATTACTATGATCAATATTATTAATGCTACCGCTACTATTTTTATTATTATTGTTACTATTATTATCACTACTAAGATTATTATTATCATTATTATTGTTATTATTATTATTATTATGAATAATATCACTAATATTTCTATTATAATCACTATTATTATTTATTTTATTATTACTACTATTATTCACAACAATATTGTTAGAAGACGAGTTCGAAATTAAATTCGCATATATATCAACTAGTTCGTCCGTAAGATGTATATTTTCGGACTGAACCGGAAGGGGAGATTTTAGTTAAATTAAATCTCCACGAACACTCACATCACTAACTATAGGGTCATTGCAGTTAACAATAGAACTTGCAAGTTATTCAAATTTTTCAATTTATCGAAATCTTCCATTAAGAATTTGAAAGCCAATGCTAGACTTAAATAAGTTAAGTTTAAATAACTAAAAATTAAAAAAAAAACTAATTCTTAAGAATTGCTTTAAAGCGATATTTATCGTACAAGAATTTGGCCGTGATAGTAAATGGCTATCGCTTCGTAGAAAAAGTCTTGCGGAAACACCACACCCGATACTTTTGACGTTTGATATCGCGTCAAATTAAAAACATCACTTTAGCGTCTTGCAGAATAACAAATCATCGCGTAAGTGATACTCTTCGTATGATAAGTAAGAATATGGGTGACTATACTGAAAATTATGCAATCAGAAAATAGGAAAAATACACCACAAAACACTCTTCTAGATACCGATATTTTAAAAAATACCGTTTTAGGGTTAGTACAAACGGAAACCAGAAGAGTTCTAAGAGAAAGGGTAGTGGACGAAACACCCGAAAGTAATGAAACGGATCAAGAACTTAATTTTGGCATGGATGAAACTCTTTCCGGTATGAATGTATTACGGGATATAGTGAAGAATATTAAGGAATTTTCAGGAGCTATACCATAATACGAATCTTGGAAAAACAATGTTAAGAAGATTTTAAATTTTTTAGTCCAATGAAGGGTACAAGAAAATTTTATGGGATTTTCACAGCTATACATGGTAAAATTATAGGAGAGGCTGATACTTGTTTAGAAATGTTCGAAACACCACTCATTTGGGACAGCATTATAAAATGTCTAAATTTGCATTATTTAGACAATAGAGATATAACAAGTTTAGAATATCAAATGACAAGTACAACACAAAAAGGAAATTCGTTTCAAGTATTTTATAGAGAAATTGATGATCATCTATCATTAATCTTAAATAAATGATCGACAATGAATTATTAAACTAAACTAAACTCTCTATTAAACGGACTAAAAGGAGACTCTCGTAGAATAGTTACCAGTCGAAACATGCTTTTCAAATATGATTGAAAATGGATGATGCTGATAATCAGAGCATAAATGAACCACAACAGAATCAACAACAACAAACTAATACACAACAAAATCAACAACAACTTTCTCCATATTATTAAACACATCACATGGATATTCGATAAATAATAACTATAACAACAATTATAGAAAGCCATTCAACAGAAATTTTTAATAATCACGAACATTTAAAATGGAACCTGAATCATTAAATCAATCTCAATATAGAAAAAACTATAACAATAATTACAATAATAACTAAAAAACTAACCAGAATAACAGCTATAATAGAAATATTCAATATAAAAATTCATATTTGCTAAATAATTCTGCGGCAAATAGGATGCAACAAAATACAATATTCGGAACCATCAGTCACAACCACCATACAACATGAAAAGAAGATTGAAAAGCTTACGTGTAAATGCACTACCAACGAAGAACGAGAAAAAAAAAATAATACCACTTCTTTTTTAAATTAAGTTCTTCCACGCTCCCTTTTATTGAGCATATGGCGGGGAACGGCGAAAAATTAAAATTTTTAATAGATACAGGATCAACAAAAACTACATTAATACAAGACTAGTACAAAACCCTATTAGATAAACCAAATATAGAAAAATTTCATGCAAACACAATAGGAGGAAGCGTAGAAATAAAGCATTACGCCTTAATAAATCTATTTGGATCAGAATTTAAAAAGTTACAGTTTTTCCTACTTACAAAAATTACAACATTTGACTGACTTATTGGGAACGATAGTTTAAAAAGAAATTCAGAATGGTAATAGATTTCAGGAAGCTCAACACTGTCACAATAGTGGACAAATATCCTATTCCTGAAATAAATGAGGTATAGCTGATTTAGGACAAAATAATTTCTTTTCAATAATTGACCTGAAGAGCGGCTTCCATCAAATATTACTGAAAGAATCTGATATAGACAAAACTGCTTTTTCAGTAAATAACGGCAAATATGAATTTCCAAGACTACCATTTGGGCTTAAAAACGCTCCAACAATATTTCAAAGAATACTAGATGATATTTTGAGAGCATGTATTAGAAAAAGATACTATGTTTACATAGATGGCGTCAGTATTTTTGAAAAAACTGAAAGGCAACATTTTGAGAATTTAGAAATCGCCTTTAAAACTTTAGAGCAAGCGAATAAGAAAATACAATTAAATAAATCTGGATTTCTAAAACACGAAATTGAGTTTCTTGGATTTATCGTTGATCAGAAGGCATCAAAACTAATAAAATCCATATTAAGAGGAGAGGATGGACATACGTCCAAAAATAAATCTAAGATTGTTAAAATTAATATAAATGAGGGAGCACTAAAGGCTTCAATAAATTGAAGAATTATTTGATATCTGAAGAAGTAATATTGTCACATTCTGATTTTTCAAAAGAGTTAGAATTAACAACGGATGCATCAAATTATGCAACTGGTAGGGTTTTATCACAAAGTAGAAGACCAATAATGTTTTTGTCACGCACTTTTACGAAGACTGAGGAAGCATATGCTACAAATGAAAAAGAGAGTTCAGCAATATTTTGGGCTCTTACATCATTGCGTCGATTTAGTCTACGGTTCAAGAAAAATAATAATATTTACAGATCATCAACTGCTGACGTTTGTGCTTACTACGAAAAATAACAATTCCAAGATGAAAAGATAGAAGTCAATTGTAGAAAAAAATAATTATGAATTGAAATATAAACCTGATACAACTAATGAAGAAGCAGATGCATTATCAAGATTAATACCTGAAACTGGAATTTACAATGCAAATACAATTCAACAACAAAATTTAGTAATGACATGATACAATTTGTGGAAACACCAATTATTGCATTCAGGAATCAGATCATATTAACAATTGGAGAAATAGATAATTACAGATTTTCAACTTTATTCAAAACTTACAATAGACATGAATTCATCAAAAGTAGTTTTAGCGACACAGATCTAATTTATATATTAAAAAATAATTAAATCCAAATATTTTAAATGGGATAAAAGCACAATGTAAAGTATAATAAAAGATTAGGATCAAAGCTCACATATAGATATTATAAGGAAATAGTTAAGGAAAATAGAAATATTCTAAGAAAGTCCAATAAAATTGTTTATAAATTTAATATCAGTAATTAAAATCTTTTTAGGTACCTACTTGATATGTTCATACATGGGAAAGGTGCAAACTCTAGATTATACAAACTCCCAAATAATTACTATTAATATTGCGCAAGCAAAGATAGAAAAAGGTAAATTCAAAATAATTCACATTATTGAAACAGGAGAAATACAAAAGGTATTAGATGATATAAAATTTATCATAATTAAACGTGTTAATATATCACATAATTATCCGGATCATGAAAGGGAAGAAATTCAAGAACTTTTTGATGAATTCGAGATAAAAGTGAAAAAACGATTTATAAATTTTCTTGGGACTGCTTGGAAATGGATTGCCGGAATGTCAGATCATACGGACCTCGTCATGATAAAAAAAGAAATTAAATGGGTAATTAGAGAACAACAATTAACAAATAATTATAAACAAAATTCAAACTGATAGAATAAATGAAATTACTAATATTACTAACCAAATTTTAATAAATATGAAAAATAGAAGTATAATTGATGATCAATCAATTCTGCAAATTCAACATAAATTAAAATTAATTAAAGAAGAAGTAATAAATATTAAGTATTCTGCCCATTGGCAAAAAATAGGGGTAATAAATTCAATTTTACTTTCGAAGTTTGAAATAAAATCTGTCACTGATTTGTTAGATAAAAAAAAATAACATATTCTACACCAGAAGAAGCATTAAATTTCTCTAATATTAAAATAATCTCTAACGCGTCTTGCTTATTCTATATTGTTGAAATACCTATGACTAAATCTGAAATTTTTGATGAAATGTTAATTAAACCTGTAACAAGATTTATGTTACAATCAATTTTAATAAAATTCTAGTTAATCAAGAAAAAATATTTGAAATTATAAATGAATATAAAAATATTAATTCTATAACTCTTTGTAATGAAAAAAATATTGCAAATTTAGAAAATTCAACTTGTATACCTAATTTATTAAAAGGTGAAAACTCAATGTGCAATGTTACCAATAATCAACATATTCCAGCAATCGAAGAAATAACATCAGGAACTTTACGACTTAATCAATATAGCGGCATAATTAAAATTGATGGTAATAAACAAAAGATTAAGGGTACATTTTTGTTAGTATTCCATAATTTTACAATTAAAGTTGATAAGCAAAAAATCAGATCAGAAGAAATTATCAAAGTGAAACCATTACCTGCTATTCTACAAACAAATTCAACTTTGTTCAACTAAATTTTTGTATGAATTTGTACATCTTTATGTAGTCTCTGCTTAAATCAAATATAAAAGCGGCCGAATAGCGTACATCCAAACTAGAGATACTGGTCCATAAGCTGCAGGGTCAAATGGATGTAAGCCAACAACAAAAAAATAAATATAATATCGTTTTATCTTTTTTGGCAGCCAATATAATAATAATATAATAATAATAATTCCCCCAATGAAGTTGTGAAGAAAATAATTACAAAAATTAATGCGGAGGTCGCAACAGAAGATATACTTGATGTTACCCGTCTTAATTCGAACCATAATGGAAATGATAAAAATGTGATGTACTTACTTAAATTAAAGTCTGGAAAAGCAGAAAATAAACTAATATCCAAAAAATAAAAAAGTTACAAACATCTTTTTACAATAGAAATTGGATTCGAGGGTTCAAATAAAGAGATATTTTTTCGGCATCATCTCACACCTTTACAGGCTAAATTATATTTTGAGGCAAAGCAGATTAAGTCCAGCAACAGCTTTAAATATCTTGGGACCAAACATAATGAAATATTTTTGCGGCAATCCGATAATTCTAAGGTATTTAAAATTAAGGACTTTGAAGATATTAATTATATTAAAAACAAAATTCACAATCAATAGTAAAAGTTCAAATAATAGTTGAACAATCAATCAATTTACTCAATCTTTTAAATATTTTAAAAACACATTTTTATTTTAAAAATTTTACAACAATTCGATATAATACATCACTTTATTATTATTTTTTTCTTAATATGATTATTTTTTATATAATTCATTTTTTTTTTATATTTCTAACCTATTTATATTACATAACCTACAAATATTTAAATTATTACTTGGAAAAATTTGCAATATTTTTATACATTTGTTTATACATTTCTACACATTTAAATTTTTATTTAAACACTTATAAAACCTTTAACATTAATTTTCATTATTTAGTTTTTATAAATTCAAATTACTTTCCCATAACTTATGAAATTTATTTATGAAAATTTATTTTTATTATATTAATAAATTTAACTTTTTTTTTATAATTTAAATCAATTAAACTATCTAACTCGGTTAAATATCGTAAAATATACAATTTACATTAATTTCAATATGTTCATTACAAAACATTTCAAAAGGTATTATATTAATATAAATTCAAAATAGAATTTCATTTAGTGCTACTTTCAAATTACAATTTGCTAATATACAATGTCAATCTTCGAAAAGTTATTTACAAAAAACTATTAGGGTCAACTATTTTAATATAAAAGTAAATAAAAAATTCACAATCAATAGTAATAGCTTATATAATAATTGTTTACACAATCCACTTAATCTTTTAAAAACACCTTTTTATTTTCCTTTTAAAAATTCTTCAGTGTACATAAAAATGTTTCAGTGTACATAACCTACAAAAATTTAAATTATTACCTAAAAAAATTATTATTATATATATTAATTTTATATATATTAATTTATTACTTATTTGTACATTCTTTTTATTTTTATAAGTTATGATAGTCCATTACATTAACCAATAAAAATAAATTTATAATCATAATAATAATAAATTTTTAACTAGCAAAATGCTATTTCTTTAACAAACAATTAATTGTTAATATTATTTTTGAACTTGAAATAATTCCTTATTTAATAATTTTTACTTAATAGGCATTTAAATAAAATTGTAAACGAATGAGTAATTATTAAAGTAAAGAACCTTAATTTATAAACAAAATAAATATTTTTAACAAAATAAAAAATTGTCATAAATTGAAATTCGAATACTTTGTTATTAATAACATTTAAACGAAAAGAAACAACAACAAAATTACATTTAAAAAAAAATTTCTTTCTTATTAAAAAAAAGAAAAAAGGTTCTTACTAAATTATTATTTTTTTATTGTTGTTCTAAAAATAAAATACTGGTCTTATTATTTAATAAGAATTACACTTAAAAAATTTGTACTTTGTTTTGCTCAATAAGCGAAAATTATTATTTGTGAACTAAAAATAAATATTGGAAAATCCACTTATAGTAGGTTCCGCTTATTGACCAATGATACTAAGACCAACCATTGATACTAAGACCACCAGCAATGTAATGAGAACAGATATTTTGTAATACAAAAAATTATTTTAATGAATTTGTACCAAATGTAGACCAATAAATTATATTAAGTATTTATAAAGAAATTTTGTAATCTTTTCATGTAAACTAATAAATTATATTTAGCATTTTAAAATAAGCAAAAATTTGTAAAGAAATTTTGTAACTTTTTACTATAATAAATATGTTAAACATTACTAGAAGAAATCATTATTAATTTTACAATAAACCAAGAAGAACATCTTCTTGAAAATAAATTTTATTGTTTTATTTAAATTTACAAAAGTAAATTAACTGGCGCCCGAGCAGGGACCCAAGGATTAACCTCAGGATTTACCGAAGGGTTTATCCAAGGGTCCAGGGACCGTCAGTCGATAATAGAATCTTCGGTTTTAACTTAATTTAAATATTTTATTTTACTCTGATCAAGCCTATTTTCTTCGCCACCTAGAGAGTGAGGCTGCTCTAGGCAAAAAATATAAAAAAATAATAAAAAGTGAAATAAAAATTGATTAGTGGTTACTTTTTGATTTGATATAAAAAAAATATAAAAAAATAATAAAAAGTGAAATAAAAATTGATTAGTGGTTAAAGAAGAAGAATCAGTGACCAAAAATTAACTATTAAAAAATCAAATAAAGTATTTTAAATAATTTAAAATAATGTGTTAATCTCATCAAAGGCATTAGGAACAGCCGCTTTCTTTGTTGACCAGAGAGACTGCAACGGTTCCACCATGCAAAAGGTTTTAAGTAAAATAATTTACATGTAAGTGTTTTTAATTTTTTTTTTATACAAATTATTAAAGATCGAAAAGATAGAAAAATTTCAAAAAATATAATAAAAGTAAAATTATAAAAAACAAAAAAAATAATAAATATAAATTTTTGTAATGACCAAAATAGTATCAGATAATTCTGATACTGAGGATTTTACTGCCCATTACAAACAATTAATAGGGCAAATCCAAAAAGAAAAAAAATTAAAAATTCGAATAAAAAAATTAAAATTATAGAGTTGTTAAATCATTCTTATTACTAAATTAAAAAAAAAAAGGCCAAAGAAAAGTAAAATTAAAATTAAAAAAATTAAAATAAAGAAAGAAAATAAAAGAGATAAAATTTAAAAAGAAAAAATTATAATAAATTTTTAAAGAAACAAGATTTTTTCTTAGAGTTTCCGTCAATGAGTATCCGCATCTGTACGGAGAAAAGGAAACGCTAATTAAAGATATCTTAAAATTAAAAGGCCAATTAGAGATAAAAAGTTTTTGGGAAATCCATCCGCATTTGTACGGGAAAAAAAAAAGGAGAATACTAAAAAATTTTTATCCATAAAAAGCGCTATATAAATTTTTTTAAAAAAGGATCCGTAGTAATTAGTTCTATCTGTAGTTCTATTAAAACATAGTTTTACTAATTGATTAAAATAATTTAATAGGCCACTTAAGGCATATAGAGTATTCATATTAATAAAATTAGACTTTTTATAAATCTTATATTTTTTATCTCATAAGAAAATTTAAAAATTGAAATTTAATAATTAAATATCAATAATCAATAATTTAATTCAATTACAATAATATTATTTTATAAGTCTTTATAAGGTTATTTTGTAGAATGTTTTTAAAAATAATCTATTTTAGTACAATTTCGTGAAAATAAAAAAAAAAAAGGAAAAAACTTTGGCCAGATAGAACAAGCAAAATTTTTTAAAAAAAGAAAAAGAATAAACAATATAATAAAAAGAAAGAAAAACTACATATTTTTTTGACAATACGAATATTTTTTATAAAATTTCTATAAACTTTTGTTTTTACTTATTGACAATTATTTTTATTCTAATAATATAAAATTTTATCATTTTGTTTTTATCAAATTAATATTGACAATTTAAATTTTTTGTCTAAGAGACCTATCTCTTAGTATCCTGTTGGTTTTTAGCTCTTTTCTTTTATCAAATAAAATATTAAAGAAACCCCATTTTTATTAATAAAAAAATATATAAAAATGTCAAGATCTATACCTTTTGGCAGGCAAGAACTAATTGCCTCTACTCCCGAAAATGATCAATTAATCCAAGTTTTAGTAAAATTTATTAACAAGTCTTTCCAAACATACATTTTTCTTGACAGTCTTAAAACTGCTATAGTAGTACCCATTTTTAAAAGTGGCAATAATACAGATTGTTCCAATTATCGGCCAGTATCTGTTCTTTCGGTTTTTTCAAAAGTTTTTTTTCATAATATTTTAAATGATGAACAGTATGGATTTGAAAGGAATTCAAATACCGCTGCAGCATGCTTAAGTCTGACCGACTTCATTTTAAAAAATATAGACAACAAAAAATACGTTGGTTGTGTGTTTATAGATTTACAAAAGGCATTTGACTGCGTCGATCATAAAATTTTATTACTTAAATTATCTAATTTGAATTTTGATTATCATCAAGTGAAATTCTTTGAATCCTGTTTGCAAAATCGAAAACAGATGGTACGCATTAATAATAACTATAGTTCTGAAAAGGTTGTGTACAAACAGGTTCCTCAGGGTTCCATACTTGAACCGGATCTTTTTAAGATATATATAGATGATTTATCTCGTTTAAATCTAAAAGGGAGGATTCAATTATATGCAGATGATGCAGTACTAAAATACGCTAATGAGAGTGAACAAAGTATTATTTTGTCTATTCAAAATCACCTTGATGTGATCGAAAAATGGTTAACTAAAAATCGGTTAAAACTAAATATTAAAAAAACCAAAATAATGTTTTTTGAAAATAAAATGTGGGATAATATTAATAGCTTGCCTTACAGAAACGAGAGTATTGAAATTGTTAAAGAATTCAATTATCTTGCTTTACTAATAGATAGTAAATTAAACTGGAGCACTCATATTGACTATATAATAAAACTATATAATACAACGTCTTCTATTTTTGTTATTCTGATTGAGAAACTTTTTGTCACACAAGGCTTTATTTATGATTTATGCTTCTTACATAAAATCACTAATTTCGTATCTTAACCCAATTTGCAGTAATGCTCCACAAATCTATATGAATAAACTAGATATAATTCATAAAAAATGTATAAAAGTAATTCATAGATTCCCCATATACAATTGAATACAACAAGTTTGTTGTGTTCAAACCAATATTTAAACCTTGAAAAAATTTGCAGGCTTCAACTATACTTACTAGCTTTTAAAATTGTAAATAACAAAATTAAACATAACTTTATACTAAATCGAATGATTGACATACATAATTACAACATTCGCAATAAGGTAAATTTTTATCTAACGTTATTTACAACAGATAACAAAAAAAAAACTGTTTATATAACTGTTTAAAGGTTTATAATGAACTTCCGCAAAACCATAAGATTATTGATAATTTACTTTTTTTTAAACACAAAATAAGAATATTATTGGCTCTAACAAGCCAACAAAGTTAAAATAAAAAAAAATTTCATTTTTATTTGGAAATGGATTGTTTTTATACCCGTATGAACTATGTTCAAGGGTATAATAAATTTGCCATTACGTTTGTGACACCTTAAAGGAGTCGAGCTAGATATAGTGTCAAAGGTATGGATCGGCTCAGAATCGAATTCTGAGTCGATTAAGCCATGTACGTCCGTCCGTCCGTCCGTCCGTCCGCACGATAACTCAAAAAATAAAGGAGCTAGGGGGCTGAAATTTTTTTTACGTCACTTTTGCAAAATTGTTAGTTTTGCTATTTAAATCCAACATTTTCGGTCGGCGGGCTCGAGTAGCTGCCATACAACTTCTATCTTTATATAGAAATAACTCAGTATCTATTCAAGCTAGGTTTCTGAAATTTTGGAAATGATGATCAAGTTTTATGGCAACAACTTCTGTAAAATTTGGTTGTGCTGGTGCAGCGGATTCGGGTAGCTGCCATACAACTTCTCCGTTTAAATAAGAATAACTCAGTGTTTATTGAAGCTAGGAATCTGAAATTTAGTAAAGAGGTGTCGAGTTACATGCCAACAACTTTTGTAAAATTTGGTTGGTCTAGAGCAGCCGGTTCAGACTTCTTGCACCTCTTGGAACCTAATGAAGCTAGGCGTCTAAAATTTTGCAAATGATGATCAAGTTTTATGGCAACAACTTTTGTAAAATTTGGTTGTGGTGGTGCGGCGAGTTCGGGTAGCTGCCATACAACTTATCTGGTTAAATGAGAATAACTCAGTGTTTATTGAAGCTAGGAATCTGAAATTTAGTAAAGAAGTGTCGATTTATATGCCAACAACTTTTGTAAAATTTGGTTAGTCTAGAGCAGCCGGTTCAGGCTTCTTGCACCTCTTGGAAGTTAATAAAGCTAGGCGTCTGAAATCTTGCAAATGATGATCAAGTTTTATGACAACAACTTCTACAAAATTTGGTTGTGCTGGTGCGACGGGTTCGGGTAGCTGCCATACAAAATCTCTTTTTAAATGAAAAGAACTCAGTGTCCGTCCGCACGATAACTCAAAAAATAGAGGAGCTAGGAGGTTGAAAATTTTTTTACGTCACTTTTACAAAATTGTTAGTTTTGCTATTTAACTCCAGCATTTTCTGTCCCCGGGTTCGGGTAGCTGCCATACAACGTCTTTCTTTAAATAGAAATAACCCAGTGTCTGTTCAATCTAGGTATCTGAAATTTTGCGAATGATGATCAAGTTTTATGGCAACAACTTCTGCAAAATTTGGTTGTGGTGGTGTGACGGGTTCGGGTAGCTGCCATACAAAATCTCTTTTTAAATGAAAGAACTCAGTGTCCGTCCGCACTATAACTCAAAAAATAGAGGAGCTAGGAGGCTGAAAATTTTTTTACGTTACTTTTGTAAAATTGTTAGTTTTGCTATTTAACTCCAGCATTTTCGGCCGCCGGGTTCGAGTAGCTGCCATACAACGTCTTTCTTTAAATGGAAATAACCCAGTGTCTGTTCAATCTAGGTATCTGCAATTTTGCGAATGATGATCAAGTTTTATGGCAACAACTTCTCAAAATTTGGTTGTGGTGGTGCGACGGGTTCGGGTAGCTGCCATACAACTTCTCTTTTTAAATGAAAATAACTCAGTGTCCGTCCGCACGATAACTCAAAAAATAAAGGAGTTAGGAGGCTGAAATTTTTTTACGTCACTTTTACAAAATTGTTAGTTCTGCTATTTCACTCCAGCATTTTCTGTCCCCGGGTTCGGGTAGCTACTCTACTCTACTGCACTCTTCCTCGTTTTTAATGAAATTGTGGGAATGAATTAGTATTTAATTTAAGAATTAGAATTAATTTTAGAAGAATTGATATTTAGTTGTAACAAATCAAACCTATTATGTTTGGTAGATTAATAAAAAAATAAATTTATATTTTAAAACTTTATACGACCATACGGCTTAGGCTAAGGTCTTGAATAAAAAAAATGAAAAAAAAAAAAATATTAAAACATAAGTAAATATAATAATACAAGTGTACATTTTATTTGGAAATTAACGTAATAAAAAAAAAAAAAAAATAGTAAAATAATAAAATAAAATGTGTTAAAAAAAAAAAAATTATAATTTGATAAATAAGCATATAAATTAATTAACATAATGTACATACAAACAATCTTAACTTAATTCTATGTTGTACGCGATTCTTTTTAAAAAATCCAATGTAGATATTTCTCTTCTTTTTTTGATAATATTGTTAATTTCTTAATTTCTCCGTATTTCTCCGTTTTCCATTTGGCCTAACCTTTTCAACGCTACAATCAATTCTTTTCTCATATTTGAAATTAACTTGTATACTCCAACATGCGATTTACCTACAACCACCTATAAAAATGGGTCAGTATAAATATATAAATAATATAATTAATAAAATATTAATATAATTTTTCTCTACCTGAAGGCGGCGGTGCCAAGATTCAGCATTATTTTGCGTACGTGGAAAATGAAATTTTTCAGAACCAGTAAGGGACCAAAAATAACAATGACATTGAGGTTGAACAACCTTTCTTATTGCATTTTTAGGAAAAACACCCACATAGGTTTTTTTAAACCAATCAGATATAATTTTGGCATCTTTATCCATCTTTAAATCATTAAATTTATTTAAGCTCAGAATAATAATCAAAGATCTCGTTCGGTGGTACAAATGCTAAGCCCTTAATCATCCTTAATTCTCAGGCTGAATACCTCATTTTCACCATATTTGACTGAAAAATCCTTTTTCTGTACTTGGCGCCAAATAATTTGGCCAAAATGAAAAATTTTTAAAATATTGTTTTTGTTTTATTTTATTTCATTACCGACCGCATACAATTATGTATAAGGTAGATATTGTTTTCATACTAAATTACAAAATAGTAAATATAATTTTAAATATTATATTACGAGTATATTAATGCGTACATAGTATATTTATATTGTTATAAGTATATCACCATACATTGGAATATTTCTTTAAAAATATTTCCATTCATAAAATAATTTCTTATAAGTACAATAAAATACATATATGTATGTATGTAAATACGGCTCTATATAATATACATCTATACTCTTATCATTCATTCATCAGTGACATATACGATATGTAAATAAACATGATATTATGTAATTATATAATACAAAAATAAAAATTCTTCAAACAACCGTTATGTTGTTTATTTATTTACATTTTTTTGTACTACGCATTGTATCCTCAACAATTTCAAATTATCGAGTAAAACAAAATGCAAAAAATTCGTTAAAGAAATTTGTTAGAAAATTTGAAAAAATCGAGTAACACTTTCGTCAATTATAAAGTAACCCTATATTATTAAAAAAAGTTGTTAACAGAAATAAGAGTATAATGTTGAAGCTTTAACTTTTGTGTATTATTTCAAAAAATTTTTAACAGGTGTTCAAGTTAGAGGTGTTTAAAAATAGGAAATTTTCAGTTATTGACCCCTTCCAGCTCCTAAACGGGGTATGATACAAAACAAATTTCTGAAATGACTCATACTTATTTTCAAAGATCTAACTTCTGTCAAAATTTCAAGTTTCCGACTTAAAGCATTTAGGAATAGAAGGGTTAAACGATTTTGCAAAATTTTAGTTTCGCATAACAGTAAATTAAGACACCGTGTGCCACAACTACATATTTACTGTATATATAGTTTTAAAGCTAATAAAAGCAGTAATCGTTTGCCGTTTTCAAGATAATACCTTATACAAAATGAAGATATACCTTATACAACTTGTGCTATAACAATTTAAATATAGAGCTTTTTTGAACCTTTAGGGAGCTGTAGCTCCGTAACGGGTGGGGCTACAAAAAAAAGTTATAAAAAATAAAATTAATATTTTTGTGACATCTAATAATCTCCCAGAATATTTTGTGTAAATTTCAAGATTCTAGCTTTTTTAGTTTTTGAGTTAGCGTGCTGACGGACGGACGGACGGACATGGCTTAATCGACTCAGAATTCGATTCTGATCTGATCCATACCTTTGAAGGTATATCTAGCTCTCTTATTTCGAGGTGTTACAAACGGAGGAGTAATTTTATTATACCCGATACTTATCGTACGGGTATAAAAATTTCGGAAAAACATATAATCATACAAGTGATATTACAAATTTCAAAACCTTTATAGAAATTCTAAAAAAAATCCAGACAAATTTTTGTATGTATCCCAAAAAGGAAAAAGAATTAGCCTTCTACTCAAGGTTTGGACGCTTCATACAGAGAAGAGGAAGTATTAACCATACTAAAAGATTTCAATAATAATGAAATTAATTTCGAATCTGCAACCAGACTAAGAAATCAAAAAAACTAGCGAAATAAAACAAATCAAGGCCATTGATAATACAGTACATTGAGAGAGCTTGATAAACCATAAATCTCTTCAATGTACAAGATGCCAAAGATTTTCTCACCCAGCCGTCTACTGCAACGTTACCGTTGCGTTAAATGTGGCGAGAGTCATGTTCCAGGAGAATGTAAAATAAATAAAGAAGATGAAAGGAGTATCGACTCAGTGTGCTTTGCAACTAACATGGCCGTCCAGCGCCTTATCGGAACTGTCCTGAGAACAAAAAAAGAGAAAAACAAAAAGAAAAAGCAAAAAAAATATTAAAAGAAAAAATTACTAACAGGTACAATATGTTTCATAACTTTACTAACAAAAATATTACATATGCAAATGCAGTAGGAAATAATAATAACAATAAAAATACTTTTAATAATAATAATAATAATACTAACAATAACAATAATAGTTTTAATAATGGTATCAATAGTAACTTATTAGAAAATTTAAATAATAACATACTTGTACTTATACAAAAAATTAATTCAGAAATTAACACAAAAATTCTAATGATATAAAATATATTTTTGATACATTTAACATGCCCAATAATTATTAGATATACCATTAACAACATTAACAATAATAATAATTTAGAAATAATTTCAATTAATGTTAACTCACTTGTCTCATATAACAAAAGGTTTTCTCTTATGCATTTCGTAGAACAAACAAACGCAGATATTCTCTGCCTTTGCGAAACTAAATTACAAAATAAACACTACCTTCAATTGGATGGATACAATATAGTACCACAAGATCGTTCCAACAAAGATGGTAGTGGCGCAGTAATTTGTATAAAAAAAAATACAATTCAATTTGTTGCGAAAAAAAGTTTATGACACATTTCAATGCATTGAAATGAGTGTGATAAAATTAAATTTAAGAAATTCAGAAAAATTATTCATAATTTCAATATATGCTTTCCACAGAAACCAAAACAAATTTATAGAAGATTTCAAAAAATATTTGAAGTTTTAGATCTGGCTAAAATTAATCATTATTGTGTTATAGCTGGAGATTTCAACGCAAAACACATCTCTTGGCACAATGATAATAATAACAACTGAGGGGTTGCGCTATATAATTGGTTGGGTGTTAACAAAATTCAATATAAATGTAACTTGTTAACACCAGATTTACCAACATATTCCAGATGCAACTCTTATTTAGATCTAGCAATAATAGATACACGATTAGAATCTCCACATAATAGACTATTGACCTTACCTTATGACAGTGATCACAAAGCCATATATGTCAACTTATCGGTAATTAGAGAAAATATAATAACTGAAAATCAACATCGATCCAGAAAAAAGTATTTATTTCACAAAACCAATTGGAATAAATTTAGAAGAAGACTGGACTATAATTTTGACAAAGAATACCAAACTTCAAGCAAATACATAACAAGTGAAAATAACATTACCATAGACAAAATAGACATGCATATAAATAAAATAAACAAAATTCTAACGCAGACTATGGACGAAACCATACCAATAGGCAAACAAGTAAGCAGTTTGAACAAATACACTTCTACTAAACTCAAAAACTTACTAAAACACAAAAGCAAATTGCTTAACGATATGCATAAAATACTCAAAATAAATTTAATATTCTTACCACAAGAACATACTTTACTTAAAAGCTTATTAAATAACATAAACAGCCTCATCAAACAATGAATAAATATCGAAAAAAATAAATACTGACATAATAGAATAAGAAATATTACTCCTAAAGACAATTGAAACATGTTTCCAAAAATTAAAAAACTTTAAAAGACCTGAGAACAACAACAAAATAACGACCTGACCTGAGAACAACATAAAACACTTACATATTGACAATAATGACGTGAACATTTTAGTAAATAACAATATTGACTATACAAAACTAGACAAAACATCTACAAATAAATACGTAGTAAAAAGTAAAGACGACATTTGTAAAATATTTGGTACATACCTGGAAAGAAGCCCCAATGTTACAGTATCAAATAACAATCATTTTCATACTAGAGTACCCCAGAAAATACAATCTTTTAGACGAACAAGTAATGAACTGAAGCGAAATAATATCAGCTTATTTACATTTGACAGCACAAACACAGCCTCCAATACACTAAACAGAAACAGCTACCTTAAAAACTTTAGTGAACTAGACTCGAAAATTAAAAATTTGAAAAACAAAACTTCAGCTGGCATAGACGTTATTCCCAATGTGGTTCTAAAAAACTTATCGGTTAAGGTCATACAAAAATATGTTGTTTTATTTAACAATGCACTAAACCACTGCTACTTTCCTATATCATGGAAAATAGCAAAAGTGACCTTGCTAAAAAAAACCGGGTAAAGACCCTACAAATTCTAATAACTATAGACCAATAAGCTTACTGCCAAACATCAGTAAAGTTTTTGAATCTATAATTAATGACAAAATAGTAAATTTCGTAAATGAAAACCAGCTATTAACTGAAAATCAATTTGGTTTCAGATACAAACATAGCTCTGTACATGTTATTAACAAATTAACTTCCGATATATGCTGACACATAAACAAAGAAGAAGCGGTAGGCGCGTGTCTTATCGATTTAGAAAAAGCATTTAATAGTGTTTGGATAGATAGCTTACTTTACAAGCTATTAAACTACACTACAATTTTCCTAATCGATTAATAAGATCAATGATATATATGATATCCAACAACGAATTTACTATAGCCAATAACTCAAATATCGAATACAAATTTGTGATAAACAACGGTTTGCAGCAGGGCACAGTAAACTCTCCGATACTGTTTTCAATCTTTTTAATAGAATTGTTAAATTTACTTGGAGGAAGCATTAAAGAAAGCAGTTACTCGATTGCATTTGCTGATGACCTTATAATTTATTTCGCTGGTAATAAAATAGCAGAAATTACAGCAAACGTTCTGAAACAATTTAACCTTGTCACTGATTATTGCAAGGTTTGGTTACTCAAAATGAACGTAAATAAATGTAAAGCAATACTATTTCGTAATATTGTTGATAAAACAAACAGTAATATTAAAAAATATTGGAAAAATTTCCACATAAAAGCTTTGAACTCTACCAAATTTAACAGAAAAAAATCAGTCAAATACCTAGGTGTTGAAATACCAACATTTAAACTACACTGATAATGTTAAAACAAATTTCGAAAAGGGGAGAAAAGCTTTCATGGCGTCCAAAAAACTTTTTTATAATAAAAATATCGATGAAAGACTAAAAATTTTTGCATATCAAACTCTAGTTAAACCTGTCATCTCATATGCTGAACCCATTTGGTTCAACATAAGTGCAAGTCTAATGGAGAAAATAAGAAAATTTAAACGAAAATACATAAGATCCTGCGTAAACCTATACAGAAAACCCGAAACGGATTACAAGCATTTTTACTCCAATAAATGTTTGTACCGTAGAGCAAATATAATCAGATTCAACAATTTTTGTAATAAAAATTGTTCGGAATCACTTTGAAAGATCTCTTAACACAAATGCAAATGGTCTAATATCCAAAATTTATTACCATAATAAAGAGTATATCAAAAATAGTTTGAAAACGGGTTTTATTGCTCCCAAACATTTTATATATCTTGATTCCAAGGGCTATATTCAAAACCACGAACGTGTCCCTCTATTATATCACTATAATAGACGGGCCACATACAAGTGCATAGAACATAACCCAAACAGCATTGAGACTAGTTTGTTAAAATACGATACGTTTATTCCTGAAAAGGACAAACGATTACCTAAGAATTATTGGTGGTTGGATATCTTGTAAAATGTATAATGAATAGTTTTTTTTGGGTCTAGCACGAAATCTCGACATTTTTAGTCTCGCTTTTTAAAATCTCGCTTTTTTAAAATCTCGCCTTTTAAAATTTCGCTTTTTTAAAATCTCGCTTTTCAAAATCTTGCTTTTTCAAAATCTCGCTTTTTAAAATATCCCTTTTTAAAATCTCGCGCGGCGCCCAAATAAATTAAAAAACTAAAAGCAATTTAAAAAAACGTGATTTCAGAAATAAATAAGTAAAAGAAAAGTTCATGGGCTTCGGTCCAAAGTGTTTTTTTCTTTAAATACACCCGTTACCACCAAATATAATGTAAATATATATTTGCTTAGATACTGTTCCCCAGACTTTTATTCCATAGCTAAGATAACTATGAAATAGCGCATAGTAAATTAATTTCTTTATTGAATTTGGTACTAGATATGATATCTTGTAGAATGCTCCAACAATGGAAGATAGTTTTCTGCAGAAATGAAGTGTGAACATTCCATTTTAGGTTTGAATCAATCCAAAAGCCAAGGTATTTAAATTTTGCAACTTCCTCCAGAAAATCATTAGCTACTTTGATATTTAGTATTGGTGGAGATGGACTGATAATTTTTAAAAAATTAACACTCGTTAATTTTTCCCAGTTCGATATTAATTTTGCTTTGTGGGTCACTATAGGTGCTGCTTGAAAAATAAGGCAAATACCATCAGCGAACAAGAATATTTCGGCATCAATATTAATAATGAACTTTAGTAAGATCCATAAATACTATAGATACCAACTTATTTTGATCTTTCAGGTCTAGAACAATGAGAGTATTTCACTGCTAGATTTTTTCTTGAATTCATATTGACTTTTTAATAATAGGTTGTTTGGTTGTTATTGTTTGATTTTGGAAGACTTCAATAATTATTATATTATAATAAATCTGAATTGATATGTGCTAAATTGATAATTTCGTTGAGATTGTTAGTAAATATGTATAGTAACATAAATATATATACATAGATAGAAAGAGCTGTCAGTTATTATTGGGTAATATAATGAGTTAAAAGAAAGATTGAACTATCTTTTGGAAGATAATATAGCACTAAGAAACGAGAACACTGTATTAAAAGAAAAAGTAGACTACACCCTAATTGAAATTGAAAAACTCAAACAGGAAAAAAAATGCAACATGTTCGAGATATCTGGAATTGTTGGTTTGCAAAATAGTTCATCGGAAGATATTGTATAAACAGTCGTAAAAAAGCTGGGTATTGAGCTAAGATGGATGACGTCAAACACTGTTTCTGGCAAAAGAATGTAAGTAGTATAGATATGGCGGTGCAAATGGCGGAGCTTTTAATCAGCAAAGCTTAGCAGGTAAAGATATGGCGGCGCAAATGGTGGAACTTTGAAACGGCAAAGTTTTTAAGCGGTAAAGTACGAGTAAAGGTTTGTGTATTTGATATTTTGCATGATCATGTGGAGAGGAGCAAAACAATGACGCTGCAGCTGCAACAGAGTTTTTAAGCGGTAAAGTATGAGTAAAAGGCTTATGTGTTGCTGATATTTTAAATTTAATTAAAGATTTATTTTTTTTAATAAAAATTTTAATCAAATGTTTATATAAAAAAAGTTTTTAGAGCTGGAATAAAAATTGTTGAATTATTATTATCTTTGAGAAGCTTAATAATTTTTATTAATAAAAAATTTTCTTGATAATGGAACTTAAGTTTAAATTTGATTTAATGTTTATATAAAAAGTTTTTAAAACTTGATTAAAATTTGGTGAATTATTATTAACTTTGAGAAGCTTAATCATTTTTATTAGTAAAAAATTTTCTTTATTATGGAACTTAAGTTTAAACTTGAGTTAATGTTTATATAAAAAGTTTTTAAATCTGGATTAAAAATTGGTGAATTATTATTATCTTTGAGAAGCTTTAAAATTGCTAAATATTCAGATAATTCAATTTGAAAAGTTTTTTTAAGTTATACTTCATTAAAAATTTCCTATATTAAATTAAAACTTGGTTTAAATATAGTATATAGAATGTATTATAAAAATAAAATTATGATAAAAATATTCTGTTGACTAGTTCTTGTTTTGTAAACAAAAACCCATGTTGTTTTGAAGTGATATTTAAGACAATATAGAGTTTAAAAGCTAATATAAAAATAATAAAAAGTTTTTATAATATTAGATGGAAAAAAATAAATAAAAGTAACTTAAATAAATTTTATTTATAAACATAATTTAAATGAATTTTGTTTTTTTTTTTTTAATTATTGTACAAAGTTATTGCTTATAAACTTTTTATAAATATGACCAAAATGCTTTTAAAGCATAAAGAATGAGTAAACAAAATGTATGTCTTCGATATTTTAAATTGGTGAAATGATCTAATATTTTATTTAAAGTACTGAATATTCAAAATTAGACTAAACATATGAAAAGTTTAAAGTTGAGAAAAAGTTTAAAGTTTGGTTTAAATACCAATTTTTTATTATTAAAATTTAAACTTGATTTAATATTTATCTGAAAAATATTTTAAAAAAGTTTTTAAAACTTGATTTGAATACATAATGAATACAAAATAATTTTTAAATGGAGCGTTTTGTTATTCTCATAATACAATGTAAATTAAATTTTTAGTAAATATGTTTTTACTTTAATAAAAGCTTTGAGTTAACTTTGAGGTTGAAATTATATTGTTAATAATATAAGCTGTGATCATGAAATACAAATTGAAAACGTGAACAAAGAATGAAAAAAAACTTGGGTTTAGGAAGTTGTTTTTAATATTAAATAACAGCATTGCAGTTTTTACTAAAAGTTTATAAATTTTTATTCTTTAAATATTATCTCGTTTATTTATCCATGAATCATGTTTTTTATCAAAGCCAAGCCACCTAACCAAAACTTGATTTCCTTTTTTTCATATTATTTTTTCTACAAGATAAACGTTAGGAAATTTAACAGATGTAAGTTCAGGTTCATAAAAACTGCCTTTTATTTGTTTTTGTGTATGTAATTGAGTAAATTGTATGTTATTGGATCAGTTCTTTTTATTTTTGCTATGTTACATGTATATTTCTGTTGACCAATTAGGTTGATAACTTTTTGCAAATATACCATTAAAATTACTTATACGAACAAAATCTCCAACTTTGTACTTTGCTTTTCGGAATACTTTTAATTTATTGTATTCAGTTTTTAATAATAATTTCTCATTTTTCTTTGTAACCTTTTTAGGTGGAAGTTTAATTGTATGATGGTATGTTGAGTTAAATTTTTCTAATAGCGATGTTAGAATAGTTAACCATTTATATGTGCCTTGTAAACTAAATTGTTTCCACATCGTGTTTTTTAGAGTACGATTGAAACGTTCTACAATTGATGCTTTTAGTTCTGAATATGTATGATAATGGTTCATTTTATTTTTCCTTATTAGAATTTGAAATTTTTTGTTGAAAAATTCCATAACTTGATCAGATTGTAAATTTTTTGGTTTTTTACCAGCCCGCTTAAAAATATTTTTCATTGCGATTAAAACATTATCAGCACTTTTGTTTTTAACCGGTTCAGCATATGCAAATTTTGAAAATGTATCAATTACTGTTACAATGATTTTTTATATCCCTTGTTGAATTTTGCATATGGAATCATTTCAACCAAATCAATTTGCCAAGTGTCATTCAAACCCTTTTGAATAAATTTTCTTCGGTTAAATTTTCTTCTCGCACCTCTATGAATTTCTGATACAATTTGTTCTCGTACAATTCTCGTACCATTTAATTAAATTTTCCAAAGTGATGATATAATTTTCTATTGTATGACATTCACATGTGTCGGGCCCAGAAGTACAATTATCATATGCCCATGGACAAAGTTTAAAATGAGTACCATAAATTGAAGTGCATTTATTTACTCCAGAATAATTTTTAATGTGTGTGTATAGAATAATATTAGTTTCTTATGATCATCTAATAAGACGGAGGAATAAATATTTAAGAACTCCTCTACTTCCATAATTCAAAATGACTGTATTAAATATATGTTCGCTGCTTTTATATAATTTCTCAATTGTATTTTAAATTCAGTTTCTTATCAGACACAGACCAAAAATGATTAACTTTATTCATCCATTTACAATGATGATTGCGGGACCATCTGGTTGTGGGATCATCATTTGTATATAATTTAATTGAAAATATAGACAGATCGATTTATCCGAAAATTGAAAAAATAAAATTGTGTAACCCAGAAATATATGCTGTTTCGAAAAATATAGATTTTCCTGATATAGACTTTTATACCAGTATTCCCAAAGAGTTTAGTGGTAATGAAAATAGACCTACTTTAATTGTTTTAGATGATTTAATGTTAGATTCTGCAAATAAACAGGTATGCGAACTATTTACTAAAGGTTCGCACCATCGTAATTTATCTATTGTATTGTTAACACAAAACGTTTTTCATCAGGGGAAATCCTCAAGAGATATTTAATTAAATTGTAAATATTTAGTGGTTTTCAAAAACCCTCGAGCCAAATAGCAGATTTTTCTTCTTGCTAGATAACTATATCCGGAAAATATAAAAGGTTTTCTGGGGGTATATAATGAATCAACCTCAAGCCCACATGGCTATAATGTATTGATTTAACACAAGACGTTAACGATTTGTTTCGTATTAGAACTAATATTTTTTCAAAAGAATATGCATATGCATATGCTTCTGTGATACGAGTGATTTTAACAACTGTCAAAAGTATGAAACGATTGAAGAAAAACCAACATATATTACATGTACTAGGAAAGTGCAACAAGAAGAAATTTTGTGAAAATATTCTTAAATATTGTGATGATGATATTATAAAAACTATTGCTGAAATTGCAATGAATATATTAAGTGGCATTAATAAAATTTCACCAGCATAAGAAGCTAAATTAAAAAAACATAAAAAAATATTAAGATTCCTAGCCTGTGCAAAGAAAAGTATAAAAGCCAAACGAAAAATATTAGTTCAACATGGTGAATTTTTACCAACTTTAATTGGAACTGTATTATCTAGTGTAATAGGAAAAATGCTAGGTAAGACATAATGCAGCGAATGATTGTTATGTCATCAGAAATATTTTCAAAATTAAGTAAATTATTTCAAGATGATAAAAACTTGGATTTATTAGATCAAAAAATGAAAGTTTTATATGACAAAAAATTAAAATCATTGCAAAACTGGTACTTAAAACATCAAATTTTCTCAAATATGGAATTAACAAAAGACACGCAAAAAGATTACCAGGAAAGGCTAATAATCTTACATTTGATACAGGCACTCAAACAAAATTCTTTTCTAAACGAAATACACATAAAGAAACTGAATTACCTAAATACAAATTAACATCAGCACAAACCGATTTTGTACCATTAGTAACTGATGATGTGTTCGATTTGGATGATGAAAATTTATTTAAAAAATTAGCTCAAACTGAAATGTTGAAAGATGAAAAATTAGTAGAAACACCATCTCTGAGCTCTAATTATCGATTAGTTGAAACACCAAGTGGTGATGTAATTACCGTTGCTGTACCATCTCCTGAAAAGAAGAAAATATTTAGATCGACCGGTAGTGCAAAAACGAAAACTAAAACCATTACTTAGAAGTCCAAAACTAAGAACTTCATCAACACCGAAATGTACAACATATAAATAGTACAACATAGTAGTAATAATATGTACGTTCTAAGACCGTCAAATGACGTCACATCAAATTTGACAGTTAAGGTATTATGTAATAGAAATTGGGGGTGGTATAATGGAATTGAATTTTCGTTTCTAAAAGTGAATGAAAACGATGGTCTCAGCGGAGAACTTGGGTTGGGTGCAGTAGCTGGGGCTAGACACATATGTAATTGTTCTACAACTTTGAATAAATATTGACATCTCTTCTATTCAAAACAAAAATTTTTAATACACGAGTACTTCTACAAGTTATAAGTGAATTGTACGAAGTTATAGCAGGTGTCCGTAAAAAGTTGCTGAAAACAAGTACAAAGCTTTTGGAAACTGAATAGTTATATCGACAAAATCTCCTCAAATATAGAATTAACAAAAGACACACAAAAAACTTACCAGAAAAGGCTAATAATCTTACATTTGATATAGGCACTGAAGCAAAATTCTTTTCTAAACGAAATGCATATACAGAAGCTGAATTACCTAAATACAAATCAACATCAGCACAGACCGATTGTTTACCATTAGTTACTGATGATGTGTTTAAATATGATCCTAAAAAAGAACCTTTAGGTATGGATATCGATTTAACACATTATGATTTGGATGATGAAAATTCATTTAAAAAATTAGCTCATACTGAAATGTTGAAAGATGAAGAATTAGTTGAAAGACGATCTCTAAGCTCTGATTATCGAATGTTTGAAACTACTTGGTGTTTTTACCGTTTGTAATTACTGTATTGTAAATTACTGGCTGTAATTACCGTTTCTGTACCATCTTCTGAAAAAAAAATTTTTAATAAATAATTACAATATCAAAAAATTTGTAAATCTATTTTAATTAAAAATTACTAAAATATTACTATAAAATAAATTCGACTTATAACAAACTAGGCGATAAAAATACGTAAAATTAAAAAACAAAATACGCATCCATATTAACTTTGACGGCAAAATTATACATATTTGGAACTCCAATACAATGTTCAATACAATATCTAAAAATTCAAATATGGCCAAGCAATGAAGATGTGGTTTAGGCAGTTGAAGCTGGTTCCGCAACATGGAAGTGCCTAAACTGTCCAAATGATTCGAATGAATCCTTTGTAATTGTGGGTGATGATAACTCCACAGTCGCTTCTTCACTTAATACAAAAGAAGCTACAACACAAAAAATCACCGATCTTCACCATATAACTCCAGCTGAATGTTCGGTAAGCTTACTAGCCTCTGTGGTGAATCAGTTGGTGTCTGTAGTAAAGGAATTTCATCGTTCATTTGATTTCTTCAGCAATCGGATTGACAACCTACTAAAAAAAAATACAAGAATACAGGAAGAAAATACCGAAATCAAAATTAAATTAAATGAAGCTGAAATTAAAACTAACTTATTGAATAAGCGACTGAATTATGTAGAGCAATTGTTGGATGAAAAGCAGCAAACAGCAAACAAAAATAATATAATAATAGCAGGCTTACCATCAAAATTAAGTAATCCGAAAGATGTAGTTTTTAACCTAAGTAAACACATGCAGGCAAATATCACAATTCAGGACATCAACTCGGTTAGTGAACTGCAGCCTAAAATAAAAGCCAAAGAAAATATAATGTCAAATACAAATCTATACCTTTTGGAATGTAAATCCAATGTTGTCAAAGCTGAAATAATAAGCAAGAAAAAAATAGCAGGACACATATACACATCAGAAATTGGTTTAGCGGAGAAAGGCAATCGTAATATATTTTTTCGAGAACACCTTACACAACTCCAATCAAGACTGCATTACGAAGCCAGGCAAATTAAAAACAACAGCAACTGCAAATACTTATGGATTAAAAATAACATTATCCACATTAGGAAAACCGAATCTTCCAAGGTTTTTAAAATTAGAAACGACAATGATATTTTATATACTAAAAATAATATTAATTGAATTTTTAGTAACTACTAAAATTGTTTTAACTTTAAATATTAATAACAATGTTTTACATCAAAAACACTTTTTTACAAAAACTTTTACACAAAAGCACACAAATTACATTACTAAACACTTTAGATTAAATTTTTTAACATTATATTTTTATATTACTAACTTAGATATAAATTTTGTTTTTATTCTTAATCAACTTACATATATTTTTACATGCATACTACATATTAAACTACATGCAAAGCATACTAAAATAATACATTATTTTTTATACAATTTCAATTATTATATTTATTTAGTTTTAACTAACAAAAATACTTTATTCTTTAATTTAACAATTTTCAATTTAAATAGCCAGTTATTTCCTTAGAAATTTTAATTAACAATTTACTTATTAATTACGTTAATTTACTAATAAAAAACGCAATTATCGTAGAATTATCTAAAATACAAATATTATATTATTTTCTAACTTTACTAACTAAAAAAAGGTTAGGTAAAAGATTATTTACTACACTTTTCACTTTAGTAACTACTCACAATTATGTAATTTTTATTTTTACTTTAATTTACAATTTTAATTTTATTAATAATTCACTTGGTACCATTTTAATCTTATTTCTTATAATTAATTATTATATTTATGCATATTTTATTCACATACGAAAGCAAAATTCACTTAAATTAAAACAAAACACATATTATAATATTTACCTTTTTGGTACCTCACAATATTTACACTATAAACTTAACCTATTAATTTTTTATGATATACTTTTTATTTACTTTTTTCATTTTTCGATTATAATTTTTATAATCATGTGACAAATCATGTGTCAAAAAATTATTATTGTTTTATTTTTTCAACAATTATTCAGTGATTGTTTTTTTTTTTCCTTTTATTTTTGTACTTTTGATTTTTTATTATTTTCCAACAATCAACAACAAATTGGGTTATTTCTTAATCTAAGTATTTTTTTTATTGATTTCGATTCAATTCAATTCAGTAATTATTCAATAATTACTCTTGTAATGCGATTATTTAGCTGTAATAATTGTTATATTATGGTTTGTGTATTTACTAAATTCCAACATTCTATGTTATGTTTTAAAAAAATAAATAAAAATTTTTTTTAAAAAAACAGCTTCTTTGAACTAAAAAGTAGAAAATAAATTTTTAATAGCAAATTTTTCTGTAATTTTCTAAACTATATTGTTACAATCGAGATTTCTTTGAAAAAGTTTATTTCAATATGTCAAATATATATATAAATATAAGTATATATAAGTTTTAAAGTCTGTGAAATTAAAATAAAAGCTAGAGGCAACAAACGCATAATTATAAACTTATATTTTTAAATTTTGCCTACAGCTTTTATATTAATTTCACAGACTTTAAAACTTATATATACTTATATTTATATATATATTTGACATATTGAATTAAACTTTTTCAAAGAAATCTCGATTGTAACAATATAGTTTAGAAAATTACAGAAAAATTTCCTATTAAAAATTTATTTTCTACTTTTTAGTTCAAAAAAGCTGTTTTTTTAAAAATTTTTTTTATTTATTTTATTTAATATTAAATTTATGCATACAGTCTATTTCAATCTATTTTAGTCTATTTTAGTCTTATTTCTTTTCAGTCTATTTTAAGGAAACATTGCATAGCAAAATTAAAAATTTAAATAAAATTGTTATTGCAATTTTATAATGTTCTTCATTTCCACTTAAAATGCGACCCTTTAAAAACTTTGATTCATACACTGCCTTGTTTTTTCTTTCTTTTCATAACATAACATTTTAGTATTTTTTTTTTTATCTGTTATGTATGGATATATCAAACGTATGTTTCTTTCTTTTAAAATCATAACATTTTAACAGTTCTTTTTTTTTATCTGTTATGTGGGTAAATATCAGAGGTGCACAAAATATACATAAGAAATAGACTTTAAAAATATTTAAAAACAATCAAAGTAATATTTTTTGTTCTCTTTTTTTTCTATTCGTTTTTATTTTTCTTCCAGTATTACATTTTACTTTTTTTTTCTGTTATTTAGGTACGCTAAGAACTTATTTTTTTTTTTTAATATTAAATTTATGCATACAGTCTATTTCAAAAATAGAAACGAGGAAGAATACAGTTGCCTTTGTCAACTCTTAGATACCCGTACGAACCGTTAGTATGTTCACAGCCACTCTGCCTACAATATTATTTTTTTAATATTTTAGTATTTTAAAATAATTTGGGTGAATTTTATAATTTCTAGCACTATGGGTTGTACATATATTCAAACTATATGTTTATATGTACATTCTTCAAAAGCAGATTCTAACCTTTCACATAACGATTATCAATCCAAAACTTTTTCAAATATTCTATAGTACCATTTAATACTAAGCGGTAAATGTATATTAAATTTACTTGGTACAAAATAGTAAATATAATTCTAAATATTATATTATATTATATTAAAATATTCCATTGACAGAATAATTTCTTATAAGTACAATAAAATACATATATGTATGTAAATACGGTGCTATATAATATACATCTATACTCTTATCATTCATTCACTAGTGACATATACGATATGTAAATAAACATGATATTATATAAGTATGTATATATATTAATATCATATATATAAAAATTCTTCAAGCAACCGTTATGTTGTTTATTTATTTACATTTTTAAGTACTACGCATTATATCCTCAACAATTTCAAATTATCGAGTAAAAGAAAATGCAAAAAATTCGTTAAAGAAATTTGTTAGAAAATTTGAAAAAATCAAGTAACACTTTCGTCAATTAAAAAGTAACCCTATGTTATTAAAAACAGTTATTAACAGAAATAAGAGTATAATGTTGAAGCTTTAATTTTTGTGTATTACTTCAAAAAAATTTTAACAGGTGTTCAAGTTACAGGTGTTTAAAAATAGGAAATTTTCAGTTTAGACCCCTTACAGCTCCTAAACGGGGGGCGATACAAGAAAAATTTCTAAACTGACTCATACTTATTTTCAAAGATCTAACTTCTGTCAAAATTTCAAGTTTTCAACTTAAACCGTTTAGAAGATAGAAGGGTTGAAGGATTTTGCAAAATTTGAGTTTCACATAACGGTAAATTAAGACACCGTATGCCAAAAATATATATTTATTGTATATATGCTTTTAAAGCTAATAAAAGTAGTAATCGTTTGGCGTTTTCAAAATGAAGATATACCTTATGCAACTTGTGCTATAACAATTTAAATATAGAGCTTTTTTGAACCTTTGGGGAACTGTAGCTCCGTAACGGGTGGGGCTACAAAAAAAAGTTATAAAAAATAAAATTAATATTTTTGTGAGATCTATCAGTGGTTAAAATTTCATAGCTCTATTGCAAAAAAAATGTGGGGATCTAAAAGTTAGGTGTTCGAGAGCTACCCTAATGCTTGGTCCAAACTCAACCAAAAAAATTGGGAACCTACAAATTACTGCCAGAATATTTTGTGTAAATTTCAAGATTCTAGCTTTCTTAGTTTCTGAGTTAGCGTGCTGACGGACGGACGGACGGACGGACATGGCTCAAACGTCTTAGAATTTTTTTCTGATCCGATCCATACCTTTGAAGGTATATCTACCTCGCTTATTTCGAGGTGTTACAAACGGAGGAGTAATTTTATTATACCCGATCCTATCGTACGGGTATAATTATTAGCTATAGAACATTCTAAATTTTTTTTTGTTCGTTTATGTTAACCGTCCATTCATATGCATACATAACATTTTTTATACCCGTACGATAGGATCGGGTATAATAAAATTACTCCTCCGTTTGTAACACCTCGAAATAAGCGAGCTAGATATACCTTCAAAGGTATGGATCGGATCAGAAAAAAATTCTAAGACTTTTGAGCCATGTCCGTCCGCCCGTCCGTCCGTCAACACGCTAACTCAAAAACTAAAAAAGCTAGAATCTTGAAAATTACACAAAATATTTTGGGAGTAATTTGTAGGTTCCCTATTTTTTTTGGTTTAGTTTGGACCAAGCCTTAGGGTAGCTCTCGAACACCTAACTTTTAGATCCCTACATTTTTTTGAAATAGGGCTATGAAATTTTAACAGCTGATAGGTCTCACAAAAATATTAATTTTATTTTTAATAACTTTTTTTTGTAGCCCCACCCGTTACGGAGCTACAGCTCTCCAAAGGTTCAAAAAAGCTCTATATTTAAATTGTTATAGCACAAGTTGTATAAGGTATATCTTCATTTTGAAAACGCCAAACGATTACTACTTTTATTAGCTTTAAAAGTATATATACAATAAATATATATTTGTGACATACGGTGTCTTAATTTACCGTTATGCGAAACTCAAATTTTACAAAATCCTTTAACCCTTCTATCTTCTAAACGGTTTAAGTTGGAAACTTGAATTTTTTACAGAAGTTAGATCTTTAAAACTAAGTATGAGTCATTTCAGAAATTTTTTTGTATCACCCCCCGTTTAGGAGCTGTAAGGGGTCAAAAACTGAAAATTTCCTATTTTTAAACACCTGTAACTTGAACACCTGTTAAAATTTTTTTGAAGTAATACACAAAAATTAAAGCTCCAACATTATACTCTTATTTCTGTTAACAACTTTTTTTAATAATAGGGTTACTTTATAATTGACGAAAGTGTTACTTGATTTTTTCAAATTTTCTAACAAATTTCTTTAAAACGAATTTTTTCCATTTTGTTTTACGCGATAATTTGAAATTGTTGAGGATATAATGCGTAGTATAAAAAAATGTAAATAAATAAACAAAATAACGGTTGCTTGAAGAATTTTTATTATTATTTATATGATATTGATATATATACATACTTATATAATATCATGTTTATTTACATATCGTATATGTCACTAGTGAATGAATGATAAGAATATAGATGTATATTATATAGCGCCGTATTTACATACATATATGTATTTTATTGTACTTATAAGAAATTATTCTATCAATGGAATATTTAAATATAATATAATATAATATAATATTTAAAATTATATTTATTATTTTGTACTAAGTAAATTTAATATACATTTACCGCTTAGTATTAAATGGTACTATAGAATATTTGAAAAAGTTTTGGATTGATAATCGTTGTGTTGAAGGTTAGAATCTGCTTTAGAAGAATGTACATATAAACATATAGTTTGAATATATGTACAACCCATAAGTTCTAGAAATTATAAAATTCACCCAAATTATTTTAAAATACTAAAATATTAAAAAAATAATATTGTAGGCAGAGTGGCTGTGAACATACTAACGGTTCGTACGGGTATCTAAGAGTTGACAAAGGCAACTGTATTCTTCCTCGTTTTTGTTCGTTTATCTTTACCGTCCATTCATATAAATATATATAACTGTCGCCTACATATTAAAAAATAATAAATCGGTAAATCAACTAAATAATAATAGTTGGGAATTTGGGAATTTGGTACACACATAAAAATATGCATACCAATTTTGTACATGTTTGTACCTACATATGTAGTAAAAAAATTTGGTTTTAAAAGTATGTAATTTAGAATATATTAAATTGCTTACTTCTAAATGCTAATGTTTTTGAATTAAAAAAGAATTATTTTGCTTTTTCTAGACAATGTAGATATATATGTATGTATGTACATAACATATATTTTATGATTAATTCATAATTATTGTTATTAAATAGAAAAATATTGTTGTTATTTACTATTTTTAAAAAAGACTGGATTTCTTATTTTTAATATATTCTTTTTGTTGTTTACTGTTTTTACATAATTGGAAATATATTCTTAGTTTTTATACTTCAGAAAAAGGCATTAGTGGTGCAGATCATCATTCCCTAATAGATCTTAATTTAAAGGCAGCTCCCAATTTAGATATCAATGTTAGGGCCATAATATGCGATTTTAATATGTTAAGAGTTTCGAAAGAAAAGAAAGAAATTTTAATTATAATTAAGAAAGGAAAAACACATATCTATATAAATATTATAAATAAACACATTACTTTTATAAATAAAAATGTATAATAAAAATCAATTGATTTGATGAAAAAAAACTTAAATTTAACACTTGCTTACTAAATTTTAAGTAAATGCATATTAAATTTTACACTGTGTTCTCAAGTGCGGCACATTAATTTGTTTACACATTCATATCTTTTAAATTCATCGTTTTCAAACCAAGAATATTTTCGAAGCACATATTATTACATATTTTGAAGTATGTACCTATGTATATGTACGCATACAATGCAATGGGCTACATAAAAAACAATAGTCTTTTATAGAAAATAAAAAACATTTATGGATTACGTATACGTATTGGTATTGGTATGGTGAGTTTAGTAAATTTAGATAATGTTTTATTTTGGTTCTGTAATAATTCTGTTAAAAATTCTGTTATATCTTTGTATGAAAATTTAATTTTGAAATTAAGCTAATTTTTCTAATGTTTTTCGATATTATTATTTTAAAATCATGTATTGTCATCGGGATCTGATCTAATGAAGAAAATTTCAAGTCTCTAGCTCAACGGGAAGTGTGTTTAAAATGGCTTCAAAGATTCCATCCTTTACACAACCAAGTTAATAAAAAGCTGTTAAAAATGGTCTATGATATAGCAAACGTAAAACATTTATTAAACGTAGATTATTCTACTCATTTTGATATTAATAAAGAAAACCAAATGTACAAAAATAATTTTAACATAGCTTATTTAAATATTCAAAGCTTAAGAAATAAATTATATAGTGTAGAGGCTTTGATAAATAACAACTTTAAAAACCAAATTCATGTAATTGTACTTACTGAAATTTGGTTGCATATCACAGAAAATAAATTCTACAATATTGAAGGGTATAATGCTTATTTTGCCAATAGGGACAACTCTTTTGGAGGGGTTGCGATTTATGTGAGAAATGATATAAATAGTTACCAAATATACGGCGAAGAATTTCAAAAAAGTAATATTCTGGAAGTTAAAGGTTCTGGATGAAACTTCTATCGATTGTTTTATTGATAAGATAGATTATATAACATCGCAATTCAAAAAAAGTCTAATTCTAGGCGATATTAATTTAAATTTACTAAATGCAGAAAAATCGGAGATAAATCTATATTCAAACATTCTATTAAGCAACGGGTTCCTAATTTGTAATAAGGTTGATCAAGAATTTGCTACTAGATTTGGTAGGAATTCAAAAACCATTATCGATCATTTCATTAGTGATATTATTCAAAGTAAATACTGGTTTCATGTTTTAGATTCGTGCTTATCTGACCATCAAATGTTTTTCATAAGCATTAATCAAAACTCAATAACAGAGATAAACAATTCTTTTAAAACTATTCTAAATTATGAAAGTATAAGTGCGAATAACTTTTGGAATGACCTACCCTCTTCGCAAATTTTGACGAATTAGTTCTTAAAATGAAAGATATCATAAATATTAACACGCAAATTACTCCAATTAAAAAAAATAAGAAAAAAAAGGCTTGGATCACTCAAGAAATCCTAAGTGAAATGAAAATAAGAGATTCTCTGTTTAAATTTTTAAAAAAATACCCAGATGATTCCCATACGGAAATATTATACAAAAAACACAAACTTTTAGTTAAAACTTTATTAATCGAGGCAAAAAAAAAATATTTTTCTAATTTAATTATTAACAACTCCAATAATAGTAAGAAGCTTTGGGATTGCTATAAACATATTATGTTTAATTCCAATATTGTTAATGTAAAACAAACAATAAAAATAATACATCACAACTCCATGATACTAGAACGCGAAAATGATATTGCCACCGCCTTTAACGAGTATTTTTCGAATATTACAAAGGAAATAAATATTCCAATTGATAGTCTTGATCTTAATTATATAAACAAATTCGGAAGAAATATCTATACAAATTTCGACCTCTATCTTACTAATTTAGAAGAAATATCTAAAATTATTCAATCTCTGAATTCAGCAGCTGCCACGGGATACGATAACATTTCAACCAAATTAATAAAACTATTTTCGCACCGTTTAGCTCCTACTTTAGTCACTCTTATTAATAATGCACTTCAATCTAATACTTATCCAAATTCATTAAAAACAGCTGTCATTACACCAGTGTACAAAGGTGGATTAGCAACCGACTGTTCGAATTATCGTCCAATCTCTGTATTATCTGGCTTGTCAAAAATTTTTGAGAAAAAAACTTCAAAATAGACTTAACATTTTTATTAAAAATAATCCTATACTAAGTGAAAAACAGTTGGTTTTGAAGAAAAATCAAATACTACTAAACAAAAAGTTAGAATAAACAATAGCTTTAGTATTAAAAAACCAATATCAAAAGGGGTTCCGCAAGGATCGATACTAGGTCCATTACTATTTAAATTATATATTGATGATATCTCTCACCTCAAGTTAAAGGGTTGTATCCAGTTATTCGCGGATGATGCCGTAATTAAATATGCCGAGGACTCTGAGACGAATATGTATGCATTTATACAACATGATTTACTGTTAATTGAGGAATGGCTAACCAAGCATCGGCTTTTATTAAATTTAACAAAAACTAAAATATTATTGTTTGAAAATAAGACACATAGCTCTATAAACTCACTGCAGTATAATAATGTGAATGTAGAATTTGTCAGAAACTTCAACTATCTAGGTCTAATACTTGACAGCAAATCAAATTGGAGTTCACATATAGAAAAAGTAATTAAAAATATATCTCCATACATATTCTTAATGAGGAGACTACGAAAATTCCTTTCTGATCATTCAATATACACAATATATGTATCATCTATAAAATCTTACATTTCCTACCTTTTATCCATTTGGAGTAGAGGTCCACAAAATTATCTAAACAAATTAGATATGATGCATAAAAAATGTGTCAAGTTTGCCCAAGAGCTGCCCATGTTACACCCATCTTATTCTATATACAATAATAAATATCTAAGCTTAAAAAATATTATATTATTTGAACTCTATAAAACTGCGTTTAAAATCATTCACAACCAACTAAAACATAACTATCAACATAAACATCATTCTAAATAGAAACCTAGACATACGTAATCATAATACTAGGAATAGATCCAACTTCTACCTTTCTCTGTTTAGAACAACACATCAAAAAAATAATTGCTTGTATAACTGTCTTAAAGCCTATATTGAACTGCCAGAACACCTGAAGTTAATTTCTAACCTTAATTTATTTAAACAAAAAATAAAATCAACCTTATTTAGCATATAACATTATAAAAAAGACTAGTACAAATAGAAAAAAAATAATAATAATAATAAATATACTAATTACACTAATAAACAAACTAAAACACTAACTAATAAATAAACTAAAAACACCAAATAAGATTAAAAAAAAAAGAAAAAAAAAGAAGTGTGAATTAATGGAAACTGTAATATTAATAGTTTAACTATAATATATTTTCTTGTTTGTTCAATAATTAATTAATTGATATTACAAAATTTATAAGACCATACAGCATTATGCTAAGGTCCTTGATTTATATAAAAAAAAAAAAAAAAATTTATTGTCATTTACATTCAAATCATGTAGATTTCATTTATATATAAATAAAGAAAAAAAAAAAAAAAAAGTTGGTCTTTCAGAAATACAAATGAACGATTTCCTACAAACAGAAGAATTTAACAAAGAGAAATGTGCTTTTATTAATATTGGACAGTATAATGTTTATGTAACAAATATTAAAAAACCTCTTGAAAAAATCAAAGTAACCAAATTTAATAGCTACACATATTATTCATATGATGATTCGGAATTACATTTCGATGATTGGAAGTTTAATTTTTTGCCCACTCTTATTACAAATATAACTCCTAATCCTGGATTTCCTCGAAACCAAGTTTTCAAAGAATTTTTTAATGAAGTTTTGACATATATCTCTAATCCAAAAAATTATGATGAAGTAACATTTAAAAAAGTTTCAGAATCTAACCGACGAGATTTAATTCGAATATCACAGACTTTTGATGAAGATAGTTTCTATATAAAAGTTAATTATTAACTGAATAATGTTAACATTATTAACTGAATTATTTCAACAGAAAAAATATATAAAAAATTTCAAAACAAAATTACCTGAACTATACAAATTAGATGTTGCTAATAATAAAGATGAATTGAATGGAATGGTGATGATTTATTCAGATATAATTCAATCATCTGTTTTTGGAAGTAGCAAAGTGCGTGCTTGAGAGCTAATTATATAGAAAATTGTAGAATACCTACAAATATTGAATTTGTTTGCGATTAAAATTTGCAACCAATACGGCGATGGAATAAATTTTGTTTCCAGTTACTATCCAACAAAAATTGTATTACACTTTAAAAAGCATTGATTGCCATTAAAACAATATAAATACTACTATTCAAATATGACATCATATCAAACATGGAAAGAGCTTACATGAGATATTATTCCTCTCAAGTAGGTGGAGCAGTCAACGATATTGGGCCTTTATTACAATTTTATCCAGCTATACAAAGAGGTCGTGGTTTTGGAAATACATTCTAAAGTTTAATTCGTTACTTAAAGCCAGTCTTTACATCAGGTTGGGACTTAAATAAAAAAGAGGCTATAAACACAAGTAAAAATATTTTTAATGATATAGCATCTGGTGCAAACATAAAAGAAGCTGTAATTGATCAAAGCAAAATTTACGGAAATCAGTAGTTAACAAACTGCATTCGATGTATGGTGGAAGACAAAGAACTATAAAAAGACAAAGAGCTATGAAAAGACGAACAGTTTCTAAAAAGACCTTTCTAAAATTTCTTCAAGAAATATTGCTTATTGTTTTCAACAATAAACTGTAGATCAACTACTGCCTCCCCGCTTCTAATTTTGTGCCTTACTATATTAAAATAACTTGAAAACTTCTAATTTATACCTAATATGATTTTAAAAAGAGAGGAAAAACAGAGGGATCGCCTAGAGCCCCTACAGGAGCTTTTAGCAGTAGTCCGATACCAGACCCTGATTGACCGATATCGGACTCTAAAGGACCGATACCGGGCCTTGGGGGCTGTATTTCGAACTTCTGAGGACCGAACCCTCAAGGACTGACACTAGACTTTGGGGACTATATTTCGGACACCCGGGGACCCCATCCAGATTCAAGAGATGGGGTCGCAAGAATAAGGCCCCACCTTAAAGGGGACCGATATAGGACTTTTGGGGACCGGATATCGGCTCTCCGGAAACAAGGGTTAATTTAAAATTAGCCTGTAAAATATTTGTTTCGAGAAATATGAAATACAAACAATTTTACAATTTAAAATTAAATTTTTTTTTCTTTTATTAAATAGTAAGCTCTTTATTTTATTTTTTATTTCAATAGTTTTTTTTAGGAATCGATACTCGTCATTGGTATTAACTCGAATAGAGCCATGTTCCATCTGGGTTCGTCTCTTCGCAAGAACTTAATATAGAAACCTACTTTGTTTAATTCGCTTAATTCAGAATCAGTTGACACTTTTTTGTTAAATTTGTCCGGCATGTAAAACTTTATTTTTTCATTATCGAACGGATTCTTTACCTCATAAAGTATACTTTTTGCTACTTTTTTATACTCCATACATCTTATCTATGGCGAGAACATCAATATTTTCTTGTTCACCGAGGCGAGGACATCAAAAAATTCTTGTTCACCCTTTCCTAATGTTATTAATTTATTAATGAAAACCTAGAATGTTGAAAATAATAAGGTTAACAGAAAAAATATTGATCGAAAAAATATCTTACCATTTTCAATTTATATTTTGAATTGGATTTGATTTTAAATTTATTCGTTTTTCAAAGTAAAGTAAAGAACTATTTTGAATTTTCAAAGCATTGTATACCTTTGAAAGCAAATACCCACAATTTTTTTTAGAAATATAATGCATGCATAGTTTCTTTATTCTGATTAATTAAAAAAACTGCATAAACTAAATAATTATTAGTTTATATCTAATTCAATAGAACTATGTCAATTATCATGTAATTTCTTAAATAATTGCGTGACACATATGTACCTCGAATTATTATTTATAGCAATCAGGAACTAAACTAAATTTATTCATAAACTCCTTTGTGAAAACAATAAATCTTTTCAACAACTTGCTAGTTGTGTTTTCAACATTGACTTCAATACGTGACACATCTCAAACTTGATAGAAAAATTGATTAAATAATCGTGAATAGATAATAATTCAATAACACATGGAATTTTCAATGCACCAATTAATTTTTAATAGAATGAAAAAAAAACATTTTTTAATTATACATTACATTGTTGCATTTATTTAAATTTAATTTATTTAATCATTATTCATTTTATTTTTAAAAACACACCTAAAACTTGTAGCATAGAATTTAATTTATAATAAATTCAATATCTAATATGGTGCAACATTGTTGCAGTATTTGAAAAGTTGTCAAGGACTTTTCTAACATTTTGCTATTATTATAAATTGATTTATGACTTTCGCATTTATTTTATTAATTAATTTCAAGTGAAATAAAAATATTTTAAATGTATTATTTTTATAGTTTATGTATACATATATGAATTACATAAAAAAGTCTTAAAAATTAACATTATGACATACTTACTGTATTATTTTTAAATCTTAATAAATCCATTATAATTTCAAAAAAACATAAAAGAATTTGTGTAATTTAAAATCGATTCATAACATAAAGTTATATTAATAGCATAACATAACGTTATTTTTTATAAAAACAAAAAAAAAATTAACTCACAAGACAAGAGATCAAAATTAGCTTGTGAAATCTGTTCCAAGGAATTCACAAGAGCTAATAGCTTGAAAAAACACTTGAAATTGGTACATAACGCTGAAAAAGAAGTTTTATTTTGCACCCCTTGTGGAGAATATATCTTTAAAAATTTTCAAGCTGCACATCTGCGAACAAATTCACATAAAATGAATTCAGCTGAACATGTTACTAAAAATTTACGAAAAATTAACCAGTCTTTTGATGGTAGATTGGAAACATACCTGCGCGATAATGAAAATGAAGCGATTTTAAATTCCAGAGAGTTTCTCGATTGTATCAAAAATGAAGTTATTGAGTTACTACAATGCTCAGTAAGAAAGCATAATGCTATAAAATTCAACCTTGAACTCTTTGGAGATTATATAAAGCCGATTGATGACTATATAGAAAATTTATCAACCAAATCTTTTCAAACCTAAATGAAAATTCCTACACGTCCGGATGATCTTTCTTCTATATATGATAATATAACAGAGCAGATCCACCAACAAGCTGAAGAGTTTCAGGAAAAAGATAGCGGCTGGGCGATAATACAAATTTTGCGGGTTGAAATAAATATAAATAAATATCAACCAACCGTGGCTCATCATATATCGCTCTCCCAATATCAATTATTCGAAGGAGACCCTGTATAAATGTACGAAATGAAGACGTATACTGTTTCAAGTGGAATATGATATCAGTTATGAAACGACTTGCATCACAATCTAATAAATACGAAACATCATCATATAAAATTAGTGATATATGTCATTTCCAGCACAATATGTCATTTGGGTATGTCATTTCCAGCACAGTTAAGCGAATTACGTATTTTTGAAGAAATTAATGATGATATATGATGATACGAATGTTTTTCGATTGGAGTATAAGAATGCAGAACATGAAATTGTTGGACCTTTTTATATAACGAAATATTAAAATCACATAAATCTTATTCAAGTAAATCTACTATTACTTGAAAAAGATGAGAACTTCCACTGTGTTTATATAAAGCATATCTCGAAGTTATTACGAAGTTCTATTACATATCATGAACATCAAGTATATATATGTATGTAATTTTTGTTTGCAACATTTCTATGATCCTCAACAGCTTATTATACACAAGGAGGAGTGTAAGTTCCTACTGAAGACAACAACACTCTAATATATAAAAATTACCAACAACAAATGTTTGCTCCTTTTGTGATTTATGCTGATGCTGAAAGTATTTTATCGCCAATTTCCACATGTAACCCTAATCCAGAAATTTCATCAACTATAAATATACATAGACATGTACTCATAGCATTTTCATATGATTTTAAATGTACTTTCGATGATTCTTTGAGTGGTTATGAGTTTGTAGGAGTTGATTGTGCAAAGGAGTTTATAACATCATTGGTAAATAAATGCACAAATATATTTCAAAATCATCACATGCTAGCGAAATCAATGGCAAATCTAACATTGGGCGAAGAATTACACCAATTAACTGAGAGGAATTGTCACATTTATAGTAAGTCTTTAAATTATATTGATAGAGTAAGAGATCATTATCATTTTTCAGATAGATATAGAGGCTCTGCACATTTTTCACGTAACATATTATATAGACGACCTACTTTTTTTCTTATATTTTTCCATAATTTTAAATACGATTGCCATTTATTGTTTAGGATTTTGAATGAAATTAAAGGTAATATTGCTGTATTACCTTAAATAAAGATCTTTACATTTCACTTAACAAACAAATTAGACTTGACGGCGACAATCATTTTTATTTACGTTTTCTTGATAGTTTTAGATTTACGGCTTCAAGGCTTGATTCATTGTGTAGGAATTTAAACAAAGAGAATTTAGAGCACATCAGAAAAGCATTTGATTCTGAGGAAAAATTTGAATTAATGAGTCGGAAAGGAGTTTACCCTTATGAATACATTGATTCGATAGAAAAACTTTACGAGGAATGTTTACCACATCAAGAAGCATTTAAGAACCGAATGACAAAAACCGCTTGTTCTAATACTGACTATAATCACGCAACTACCGTATGGCACATATTTAATTGTAAAAATCTCGCCGATTACATGAAAATATACTTAAAAACTGATGTGATAATATTGATGATGTTTTTGAAAATTTCACAAAAATATGTAGAAAAATTTATGAAGATTCTGTTAATTTTTACACTGCACCGGGCTTTACTTGGGCTGCTATGTTAAAATATACAGGTGTTGAGTTAGAGTTATTAACTGATATTAATATATACAATTTTTTACAAAAAGGAATACGTGGTGGTATTAGTCAATATTCTTTAAGACAATCAAAAGCCAACAATAAATATATGGAGGAATTTAAAAAAAAATTAATAAAATTCAACATATATTGTTTATTTAGATGCGAATAATTTATATGGCTGGGCAATGTCTCAATATGTACCATATAAAAGTTTTCAGTAAGTTGACAATACCGATAGTAGTAATGCAATGGAAATTCCAGATGATTCGGAAATAGGCTATGTTTTAGAAGTAGATTTAGAATATCCACATAATCTTCATGATCTGCATAATGATTTTCCGTTTTGTGCAGAAAATAAAATTCCGATCGGTAGCAAAATACCAAAATTATTGCTTGATCTAAATAATAAACATAAATATGTTATTCATAATCGAAATTTAAAACAATGCCTTCAAAATGGTATAGTACTTCAAAAAGTTCATAAAGCTCTAAAATTTCAGCAATCTGATTGGTTGTATTAAATAATTTTAATTACCATAGTTCATTTAGATTTACTGAAAATTTAATTGCAATTCAACTGAATAAATCCCAAGTTCTTTATAACAAACCGATATATTTAGGTTTCTGTGTGTTAGAACAATCCAAAATTCTAATGTATGATTTTCACTATAATTATATTAAACCAAAATATGGTAATAGAGTTTCTTTAAATTATACTGATACCGACAGTTTCATTTATACTATACAAACAGATGATTTTTATTCTGATATACATAAAGATTTAGCCATACATTTTGATACTTGTGATTATACTCCTGAAAATCCATACAAATTCCCTTTATTAAATAAAAAAAACTTGGATTATTTAAAGATGAATTCAACGGTAGAATTGTTTCTGAATTTATTGGTTTAAGATAAAAAATGTATTACCTTGAGTTGTTTCAGGGTGATCAGGTAAAAAAGGCAAAAGGTGTGAAAAAATATGTTGTAAATGACCTAAATTTAAATAATTATAAAGACTGTCTATTAAAAAATAAAATTATATATAGAAAAATGAACAATTTTAAATCATATTTACATGTAATTTACACCCAATAAAATAGCTTTAAGTTTTTTAGATAATAAGAAATATATATTACATGATAAAATGCATACCCTTGCATGGGGTCATTGTAAATTACATTAATTTATATAAACTTTATTATAATTATTGTAGACATTATAAAACTAATACAGGTTTAGTTTAAGGAAATTTATAATTAAAATTATTAATATAGTTTTTAATGAAAAAACAAAACAAACTTTTATTATGAAATGCAAACTTTTTGTTTTAAAACTTTAAAATCTTTTCATATTGAAGTTTTTGAATTTATCTAAATATTTAGCAATTTTAAAGGTTCTCAAAGATAATAATAATTCGCAAATTCAGCTTTAAAAACTTTTTATGTAAACATTAAATCAAGTTTAAACTTAAGTTCCATAACCAAGAAAATTTTTTATTAATAAAAATTATTAAGTTTCTCAAAGATAATAATAATTTACCTATTTTTAATCCAGCTTTAAAAACTTTTTTAAATTTTTTATATAAACATTAAATCAAGTTTAAACTTGAGTTCCAAAATCAATAAAACTTTTATTAATAAAAATAAATCTTTAAATAAATTTAAAACATCAAACACATTAGCTTTTTACTTATACTTTACCGCTTAAAAACTCCGTTGCAGCTGCAGCGCCATTGTTTTGCTCCTCTCCACATGATCATGCAAAATATCAAAGACACAAGACCTTTTACACGTACTTTACCGCTTAAAAACTTTGCCGTTTAAAAGTTCCACCATTTGCGCCACAATATCTTTATCTGCTAAGCTTTGCTGATTAAAAGCTCCGCCATTTGCACCGTCAAATCTTTACCTGGTAAGCCTAAAAGTTCCGCCATTTGCACCGCCATATCCTTACTGCTAATGTAAAGAATGAATATAAAAATTTAGCTGATTCACCAAAAATTTTTGTGCAATTAAAATTTATTTGAAAAAACAAATAATTTATGCAATTAATTATTTGAAAAAACAAATACTGCAAAAGAAAAAAATGGTTAATCTGGACATGTCAATATTAAAAGAAAATCTACAAGATAATACAAATAATCAAAAAGAAGAAGATAAAAACAATGACCAAAAAGAAGAAAATCAGTATGTGGAATAAATAATAATACAATATTTATAAACAAACCCTTAACATCGTATTTTGATTTACTATATCAATTTACTATAACATCGTATTTTAATTTAATATATCAATTTACAAAAAATAAAATTTGCTAGGAGTAAGGCAATTAGAGTACCATCTAATAACACCTTAAATGTCATATGAAGAGAATTTTAATTTGCCTTTAAAAATCCTCGTAAATAATATTTGTAACAATGCAGCACAAATCAAATTTATTAACACAAATTCACTGAAAATATTATGGGGTTTTTTAAATCGGGTTTTCAAAAGTAGGCGCCTGTGTAACACACTTCAAATATTGAACGCACCCATATTATATGTTATTTTGACAGTTGAATGTTTGCCATTTATAAAAATGGAGTTGTATACATTACAACAACGTGTTGAAATTATTGAATTATTTTATGAAAATGGTCGTTCTGTAGAAAATGTATTTCGCAAATAATTAAGCGATGTTTATGGTCGAAATAATCGTCCAACTGAGCAACAAATTGGTAATATTGTGCGGAAATTTCAAGAAACTGGTGCAGTACAAGATCGAGAAAGACATCAGTATGCTTGTGCTGGTCGTTCACAAGAAAATATTGGTGGTGTGAGTGATAGTGTTACAGCTGACCCCAACATGTCCATTTCTTGTGGTTCATAATAATTCGGACTTTCTGACTCAACTGTATGGTGTATTCTTCACAAAGATTTAGCGTTGAACGCCTACAAAGTTCAATTGACACAAGAATTGCTGTCACAAGATCATTCCATGCGTCGGGACTTTGCCATTTGGATACTGGAACAAAACGACGATTTTTCCGTACTTTTTCGAAAATGATGCTGTAACCGCCAAAACCGTTTGCGATACCAGATATCGCGACAGGATCACAACTTTTTTATGGTCAAAACTGGAAAATATTGATACTGAGGACATGTGTTTTCAACAAGGTGGGGCTACGGCCAGAGAAACACTGCAATTACTGCATGCAAAGTTTCCAGATCGTGATATTTCCATGCAAAGTTTCCAGATCGTGTGATGTGATTTGGCCTTCAAGATCCAGCGATTTGACACCGTTAGACTTCTTTCTCTGGGGCTATGTGAAAGGACAGATCTACAAGGATAATACTCGCATTGAAAACAGAAATTATTCGAGTTATTGGTGAGATACAGCCCCAACTATGCCAGAATGTAACCGAAAAAAGTGATATACATTACAACAGAATTGAAATGGAAAAAATGAAGCATAAAAAAATTTGCAAGGAGATTGAAATATGTGGAATCCCAGTAGAATGTTCAGTCAATGAACGCACAGTTGTGAACAAACTAGCTGATCATGTTGGTGTGAAAATTGAAGCAAATGATGTGAAATACATACATAAGTCTAAGAATCTAGCAAAAATTGCAAGATTCTGTATTGCAAGAATCTAATCTAAATGTCATATGATATAACATATAATTTGCCAATCAAATCCCAAGTAAAAACCAATTTATATAGCATACATGACATTAATTTAGAAGAAGAAGACTCATTGAAGATTCTATATTTGAATGCAAGAAGCCTTAAACATAAAGTAGACAATATAAATTATATACTGGATCAACTCAAATATATCATTCACGTTATAGTAATAAGTGAAACCTGGATTATTAATGAAGATGTTGACCTAGTAAATATTAAACATTACTCAAAAACATTTTCGTGTAGAAAGACAAGATCAGGTGGCGGTGCGGCTATTTTTATTCATAAAAGTGTAAGCTTTAAAAATGAAAATGAGCATTGTGATGAGTACAACAGCTTTATTAGCACAAAAATACACTACAATAAAAAAACATATAATATTACAGCAGTTTATCGGCCACCGCAAAATTTAAATTCAGAAATTGATGTATTTCTTGAGAAATTTAGCACTTGCCTGGAGAACCTAAAAAACAATAATAGCTTAGTCATAGGGGATTTTAATTTTAATATTTACAATACTTACGACAGAAATATTCAAGTGTACAAAACAATAGTTGAATCCAATGCATATTTTTTCCTACATAAAGCAGTTACAAGGCCAAAATCCAATACTTGCCTAGATCATATAATAACGAATGATCCTAATGCTGATGTGACGGTATCACTATTCCACCATGATATATCAGTTCATCTCGGAATTATTAAAGAATTAAAAAATATAAAAACTCAAAAAAAAAGTAAACAACAATGGTAATCTGATAAAAACAATTAACTATAGAATTGTCAAAGAACATATGAAAGATTACTATATTAATAAAAATGACGTGAATGAAATTGCTGATGATTTGACATCACACGTCAAAAACATGTTAAAAAGAGCTACCGTTTCTAGAAAAATGAAAAATAAAAATAGTAAATTCTGTGCACCATGGATTAATGAAAAATGTATAGAATTAATAGAAAGAAAAAACTACTAGTATAAAAAAAATGTGCAGAACAGAGAATCAGAATATTTTAAAACGAAATACTTGTATTGGTTAAATAGATATACTACGTTCAAGAGAAAAATGAGAGAAGAGTATGATTCAAAACAATTTGAAAAAGCGGGCGGAGATCCAAAAAAAACATGGGAGTATATAAAAAAAATTATAAATGGCCCAAATATTAAAACAAATGAATTTTTTTCGAACCTAGAACTGTCAATTCAACCAATTTAATAGTAATATAGGGAACGTTATGGCAGAAAGTTTTGAAAAAAAGATTTATGTACCAAAAATAAGAACGCAGAGTGCATTTGATTTCAAACCTATAAATCGATATGAAGTAATAAAAATAATCACAAACAGCTTGTCCAATACCAAAGCAGCGGGTGAAGATGAGATTCCCTCATCGTTAATAAAAGAGTGTAAAGAAGAATTGGCTAGTTGTATAATGCAATTAATTAACGCTTCACTCAACCAAAAAATAGTGCCAGGTCCCATGAAAATAAATAAAGTTATTCCCATTTATAAAAAATCGGGTGATATCGAAGATATAAATAATTTTCGACCAATCTCCATTTCAACTACCTTCTCTAAAGTTTTGGAAACATATGTAAATAACCAACTGACAATTTTTTTACAAAAAGAGAATCTTACAAGTAAGAGTCAATACGGCTTTAAAGAAAAATCTAATACAGGTGCGGCTTTATTTGATTTTGTGGGTGAAATCCAGTCTGGTATTGAAAAAAATAAAAAAGTGGTGGCTGTATTCTTTGATGTAAAAAAAGCATTTGATGCCGTAGATAGAAAAACATTGCTCAGAATATTATATGAACTTGGAGTAACTGGTAAGGAACATGAATGGTTCAGAAATTATTTGTCAAATAAATCCCAATATAGTGTGTGTGAAGGATTAAGAAGTGAAACAAACAATATTGAGTTTGGTGTTATTCAGGAAAGTTCCTTAGGGCCGACCTTACTACATAAGCAGCCTACTTAACATAAAACTAAATGGTAAACCCTATATGTTTGCTGATGACCTTGCGATACTCTATTCAGAAACTGGATGTCAAAAATTGGAGGAAAAAATAAATGAAGATCTAAAAATAATAAACGATTGGATGGAAACTCATAAACTAACAATAAACATCATTAAAACTAAATATGTGTTTTTCAAGAAAAAACAGTCAGACATTATCAAAATAAACTATAAAAATATTAATTTAGAAATGGTTCCCAGCTATAAGTACCTAGGTGTAGTAATAGACAGTGAATTAAAATGGAGTGACCAGATTAACATACAGCTAAAAGAAGCCAGGAAAATTGCTGGCATATTCAGGCTAATAAGTAAAAGAGTGCCACACCACAGAAAAAGGGGACTGTTTTTTGAACGGTTTCAAAGTTCAATTGCGTACTCAATACATATTTGGGGTAATGCATATAAGAAGAAGCTTAACCAACTGCAAAAGCTTCAGAATAAAGCTATGTAAACATAAGATTCTACCGCTACACATACTCACAAAAAGTAGGTTGGTAACTCATATACACAATATGCAATCAAATAGTATAAATACAAATATAAGGTTAATATTGAACAATAATATACATAATTATGAAACCAGAAGAGCTGTAAACATTAGAATTGTTTCGTCAAAAGCAAGATTTAAAGGATATGACACAATATATAATTTAAGATTTCATTATTATAATAAATTACCTACTGAACTTAAAAATATAAATAATGCATTTAAATTTAAAAAAACTGTTAATAAGCACTTTCTTCAAGAAATAATCTAAATTAGTAAAAAAAAAAAAAAGAAAAAAAAAAAAACTTGTCTTGTTATTGTGCTGTATATATTATTTTTTCTCAATTTTAATATTTGTTGTTATTATATATCTACACACATACATATAATCTTCTTTTTGTTTTTTATTTTTTTTTTTCTATTTTTATGTTATTGATTGATATGAATATCTCAAATTAAGTAATATTTACTCAATACGTTTTTTTGTATGTTGCACTGAATTAAAAATTGAACTATTATTATATTAGAATTAAGAAGTTATATACTCTGTACGAGCGATTGGGCTCATTTGAGATAAAGAATGAATAAATAAATAAATAAATTTAATTAATATAGTTTACTTATTACTATGCATTTACAGATGCTGGTAGTTTATAATCTATTTTTTATTAGATTTAGTTAAATTGAATAAACAGAGCCAAGAATTAGAGACAATTCTTCTACAAAAAATTTTTAAAGGAATCAATAATCATTGACTACACAATTACGGCGAAGTGAATTTCCACAATATATTCGTTAATACCGAAACATAAAATTGCATTTCAATTATAAAAGACCATAACGTAATACATTTTTTTTCGTAAGTAATGTCACTTCATGTTTTGGTGAATTATCCTTTGAAGCACATTTTGAAAAATTTGTTATTACGTTCGCTCTGTCCCTCCGTCTGTTAAAACTTATATACTGTTTAATAAAGAGCAATTAACTATGCATAGATCTCTTAAAAGAGTAATGTTGTAGAAAAACTTTTTTGTACTCTCATCGTTGGAGATCCTACAGCACCGACAGCTTTTTAAATTTTGAAAAAACTTCGTTTTAAATACGTACATTTCAGGTTCTGTTTAACATATTTTCAATATAAAAAATACATGATTGTTTTTTACCTTTATAAATCAACCAGAATTTTTTTACGTTTAGTTTTTCTAATTATGTTTCCAAATTGATTGGCTAAAAATATGTGTAAAAATTGTATATGGATAAGAATGTAAGGTTTTCTGTTCTTTAAATATGTATGTACTCATTTTTGATTAAATGATGTACAGAAATGTGAATATGTTTTCTAATTTAATTGATTAAATTTATAGTATTTTTAAATATATGGATATTATACAATATACTATATGTACATATTTCAATGATATTTTATGGGAAACATGTTATATACGTGCATCTTATATAGGTAGACCACATGTAAAGACGACATGTAAGTAATGCATTTCTGAATGATGACATGATGATTGTCTAATGTAGGAGATTGTTTCTGTTTTTTGACAACGGCCGAAAATATTATGTTGTTAAGACTTAAACACAGTATTCTTAAGATACTTAATAATGTTACTTTAATTACTGTTCTATATTAGAAATTTGCATTGAAAGGTTTTTATGGAATATTAGAAACAGTATACATAAAAGTAAAGACTGTTGGAAATATCTTTTTAATAATAATAACAATACACAAAATTAGGCAAAATATTATTAACAAGTGCTCGTGCGGAAATGGGTTAACAAACGTTAACAAACATTTTGTCACAGGCTTTATTTAGCACCATAAATGCATCCTGCTAAATTAGACAGAAATTAGAAACACAATTTTTTTTTTTAACAGTCTATCGTGTCGAAATGTGTTAATATATCACAACAAAATTTATTGAATGAGTTTGTGTGCCAAAGTTCAATACTTGTGCAAATTTTCAATTGGTCAAATCGTTTAAGCACAACAATAAAAAATGAGAATTACATGGCCTGAAGCCTGATGGGTTAATGTATCTTAACCAAATCAACTCAGAAAGCTTTTGTTATAAAGACCTACACTTTTGTAAATTTTCAACTCAAATGGTAAAACCGTTTAAGTGCGACAACAAAGACATTAAAAAATTTTATTGAGCCCTGGTGCCGAAACGGGTTAATGGATAGTAACCAAATCACCTCAGTGAGCCTCCTGTGGTAAAGGGCTACACTTTTGGAAATTTTAAATTCAATTGGCAAAAGAGTTTAAGCGCGACAACAAATAAATTGAAAAATTTCATTGAGTCCTGGTGCCGAAACGGGTTAATGAATCGTAACTAAATCAACTCAGTGAGTTCTTGTGGGAAAGAGCTACACTTTGATAAATTTTTAACTCAATTGGTCAAACAGTTTAAGTGCGACAACTAAAAAAATTACAATACTTCACTGACCCCTGGTGCCGAAACGGGTTAATGGATCGTAACCAAATCAACTCAGTGAGTTGACTATTGAGCTACACTATTGCAAACTTTCAACTCAATTGGTCAAACCGTTTAAGCAGGACAACAGAAAAATTTAATGAACTTCGTTCGGCTCTTCTACCCAAACGGGTTAACAGAACTTCATAAAAATTTGTCACAGGATTTTTTTCGAACCATAAAACCACCATACAAAATTGGACATAATTTTGGAAGCCCGCCGGGCCGAATCCGGCTAACATATTGTATCCAAATGTACAAATTTTCAACTCAATCGATCCAACCGTTTAGGCAGGGCAACGAAAAAATGAAAAAGCTTTAAATTGCTCTCGGGCCGCAATGGGTTAATGAACCAAAACACCATATAGCCCATAACACTTTCCGGGGTCGTAGAAATGTTCCTGCAAAATTTGGTTGCAATCGGACTTGTAGTTTTTACGTGGAAAGGGCACAAACAAACAAACAAACAGAATTTCTGCTTTATATATTAGATTATATATTATTATTATATATTATTATTATTATTATAATACCAATAATAATAATATTATTATTATTCTTAATATACCAATAATAATAATATTATTATTATTATTCTTAATAATAATATTATTATTATTATTCTTAATAATAATATTATTATTATTATTCTTAATAATAATACTTATTATTATTATTGTTATTATTATAATTATGATTGTTACTATTATTATAATAATATTAATAATTATTATTAATATTATTATTATTTTAATCATTATTATTACTATTGTTATTGTTATTATTTATGTTTCATATTATTACTATTATTTTTTATTTATATGAACTAAGTGGGGTTTGAATCCAAGAACTTTCGATTGAAAGGCTGGCGAATTAACTACGCCATGAGTCAGTTAAATTTATTGGAATAAGTTTTCATATTGATTATTGATTCATTACCATTGTATAATTAAAACCATTTACTTTATTATTACATTCTTAAAATGCCTGATGTTGCGTTGATAATACACCGCCGCCTAATGCTTTGGCACAAAACTTGGAAAGTGTGAAAACCAAGATAGTCCACCATACCTTAAATGTGCAAGGATAAAGTTTGATTAACTCAGCGCTAAATCGAACTTCGAAACTTTCTAATAAGAGAGATTAGAAATTCAATGCACAGCACACGGATCCATAAGATTTTGATAGAATGCCATATATTGTGCGATTTCTTAGGGAGTTCTCCGATAATAAATATTAAGAAAATACTACAACCCAATGAGTAGCCTTAAGTATTATGGTATACTAAGCGTCAAACATAATAAAATTATAAGACACGCAGACATAGCACTGGAGCCTTTAAAATATCCCATCAAATTGGAAGCGATTTAACATTGCCTTGCAATGCAATATGCTGACAAAAGAGCAACTACAAAACTAGGTTTGCACAAACCGAAGTAAAAGACTTCACGAATGAAGAAAGTCGGTAATATTATTAGCTAAAGGGATAGTTATGTTTAGTTATTAAAAATGTAACACTATCAAGGGAGTATTCTAGATGCCTTTAGAAGTTTTCCATATCTTTTTGGAAAAAACTCAGAAATTACATGGAAACTAGGACCGGAATATTATTTGAAATACACATTGATTTGGGTCATATTATATTCTTTACAAATTAAATAATACCGTAAATCGCATAGCCGAGAAAACAAAATGAGTATATAAATTCCACCTTCCAAAAATGAATTAAAAAGTTTATAATATAGTTAAACATTGCAAAATTTGTAAAGAATATAATATTCTCAAATAAATGGGTGGTTCAAATAATATTCCGGCCTTCGAGATCACACCACCTTTTACGATTACAGTGAATGGACAAGGAAAACGATTTCATTCTACCCTTACCGAAATTTATTTCCGTTTAGAAACTGAGAAGATACACAGATTTTTCGAAAAACTTTTAGAATGATTTATTTATGAATATAACTCCTTAGTCCCCTAAAATTTCAATCGAAATATACGAAAATGAAAAAATGAAAATATACAAAAAATATTTTCTTAATAAAAGACAAAAATCGTGAAGCTATTTATATAAAGATAAATAAAAAGATCATAATAACTTTGACACGATAAAACAAAATAACAACGTATTAGATAAAAAATTCAAAGAAGTGGAAATTATCAATTAGGAACAGAAAGCAATATAAATTTAAAATAAATAAAAATAAATAAAATTACGAGTAAATATTGTACTTTAAATATAAATTAGATGTAATTAAAAAAGAAATTATAAATATTATTTTGTCAAACACAAAAATGATACAGTAAGAAACAATTTTAATACAGATAACGTATCTTACCAAAAATTACAGGAGACTAAACTAAAATAAATTTTAAAAAAGCGCAAAATAATACTATACTACATTAAAGTCTGTGAAACTTTATTAATAAAAGCCATAAAAAAGGGCAACATTGTAAACAAATTATCTTTTTATAATATTTTAATATGTAAAAAAAAAGTTTTGGAATTAAAAAAATATTATAAAAAATAAATAATAATATGTTTAGTAATATGTTTAGTAATTATGACAATATATTAGATATTACAAATTCAACTTTTATTTCGCTATTGACAAATTTGCGTTAGAGTCCACAACAACCAATAATAAACAGATTACAGATTTTGGAGATTTGCTACCAGGGGTAACACTTCTAATCCAATTTAATGGGCCAGTATACTATAATGACAATAATAAAGTAGTTTAATTAGAACCTTTATAATTTATAAAACAACAACACAAATACCAAATAAATTTTCATATCATAAGAGTATAAATCACTTCCAGCTATCCAGCTAAGAACTTTAAACAATAATACAATTAAAGAAATATTGTTACTAGAAATATTAAAAAGAGGATATATTAACAAATTTCGTAAAATCAATAAAAATAAGCAATATTAACAACATAGTAAGTAACAAGTGGCACATTTATAACTATACTCAATCACAATAATAATTTTCAAAAAACTTTTAGATCAACCAAGATCGGAAATTCACAATATACTAGAAAACCAAATATCCACAAATAATACCACAAGCAACGACAGCACAAAATTACAACAGTCTATGATCTCTTAAAGTCTTACTTCTAATCAGGAACATTTGTTCACAAACTACAAGAAAGCTGATAACAACATTTTGCATAACATATATTCTCACAGTAAAATATTTTATGCTATTCAAACCAATGTATAACAATGTATACAAACCGATTTACAAATAGATTCATTAAGGCATTACATGTTACTACTGGGTAACAAGCATAAGAATAACATTGGCATTATACTATCTAAATAAACAGTTGATTTGGTTACGATCCATTGATCCGCTTCGACAACAGGGCCCAATGAAGTTTTTTAATTTCTTTGTTGTCGCGCTTAAACGGTTTGACCTATTGAGTAAATTTACAAAAGTGTAGCTCTTCACCGCAGAAACCCACTCAGTTGATTTGGATACGATCCAATAACCCGTTTAGGCACCAGTAGGTATTTCTGCACGAGTACCTACTAAAAATATCTCCTCCATACGACTATCATCATGTCATCATACTAACATGTACGGTCTACCTATATAAAATGCATGTGTATAATATATTTCCCAAAATTATTGAAATATGTATATACTATATGTACTCGTATAATGTGCTTATGCTTAAAAATACTATAAACACAATAAATTAAATTAGAAAATATATTCACATTTCTGTACAGTATTTAATCAAAAATTAGTACGTACATGTTTAAAGAACAGAAACCTTTACATTGTTATCCATATACAGTTCTTACACATATTTTTAGCCTATTCAATATCATTTTGAAAACATAATTATACATTGGTAAAAGTTTACGTAAACAAATTCTGTTTGATTTATAAAGGTCTAAATAAACAATCCTGTCTTTTACCTTTACCTTCTTTATACCCGTACGATAAGGATCGGGTGTATTAAAATTGCTAGATATACCTTCAAAGGTATGGATCGAATGATAATCACTTTCTAAGTCAATTAAGCTTTGTCCGTCCGTCCGTCTCTCCGCCAGCAAGATAACTCAAAAACTAAGAAAGCCAGAGTCTTGAAATTAACACAAAATTTTTTTACATCAATTTGTAGGTTTCCTATTTTTTGGTTGAGATCAGACCAAAAATTCGGGTACAAACTAACTTTTAGATCCCCACATTTTTTTTGAAACAGAGCCATGAAATTTTAACTGCTAGATGTCATAAAAATATTAATTTTGTGGAACAACTTTTTTCTGTAGCCCTACCCGTTACGAAACTACAACCCCCACAGTTCGAAAAAGATTTATATTTAAATTGTAATAACACCAGTTGTATCTTCAATTTGAAAACGCCAAACGATTACTGCTATATAAATATAAATATATACTTGTGCCATATACGTTAATTTACCGTTAATTTACCGAAACTAAAATTTTGCAAAATTCTTGACGCCTTCTATCTTGCAAACGGTTTAAGTTAGAAACTTGAAATTTTGAGAAAAATTAGGTCTCTGAAAATAAGAATCAGTCATTTCAGAAAATATTTTTGCATCGCCCCCTGTTTCGGAGCTGTATGGGGTCAAAAATTAAAAATTCCTTATTTTTAAATACCTGTAACTTGAACAACTTTTTTGAAGTAATACACAAAAATTAAAGCTTCTATATTATATTTTTATTTCTATTAATAACTTTTTTTAATAATATAGGGTGTAACTTTTTTTAATAATTGACGAAAGTGTGACATCATTTTTCAAATTTTTTTAACGATTTTTTTGTATTTTTTTTTTATTCGATTATTTGAAATCGTTTGATGCGTAGTACAAAAAAAATTAAATATATCAAAAATATAACGGTTGTTTGAAGAATTTATATTTATATGATATTAGTATAAATACTTATATAATTCAGGTTTATTTACATATCGTATATGTCACTGATGAAAGAATGATATATAATACATATGTATAGTATAAATTATTAGTACATTTGCCGCTATAGCATATTTGGAAAAGTTTTGGATTGATAATCGTTAGGTGGAAGATTAAGAAGACTATGCACATACTAACGCTTCATACGGGTATCTCATAGTTGACAAAGGCAACTGTATTCTTCCTCGTTTTATTAAAAATATGTTAAACAGAACCTAAAATGTATGCATTTAAAAAGAAGCTTTTCTAAAATTTGAAGAGCTGTAGCTGCTGTAGGAGCTGTAACGGTGAGGCTACATAAAAAAATTGTTCTACAACACGCATGTTTAATATTCCATTTCTTTTAATTAAACAGTATATAGGTTTTATAGGCAGACGAAAGGACAGAGTGAAACTAATAGCAAAATTTTCAAAATGTGCTTCAAAAGAGAATTCATAAAAACATGATCTGACACTACTTACGGAAAAAAAATGTATTACATTATGGCGTTTTATAATTGAAATGAAATTTTATGTTTCGGTATTAGCGAATAATATATTGTTAAAACTCACCTCGCCGTAATAGTATACTCAATAGATTGGTGATTCCTTTAAAGATTTTTTGTAAACGAATTGTCTCTAATTCTTCGCTCTCTTTATTCAATTTCCTAGAAAAAAATTGAATGATATTAATTAACTGTAATAAAAATTAAAAGATTAACTACCAACATCTGTAAATGCATAGTAATAAGTGAACTATATTAATTAAATCATGTCAACGCAAACGCAAAAGTTAATAACTTTTATTTCATAAAGCCAACAAAATACTTGTTGTTCTCAAAATGCTCCTCCAAATACTTAATTGTTTTGGTTGTATTTAAAACAAGGTAGAATGTAAACCAACGGCTTTTAAAAGCGCACATTTCCAAAACTCAATACAAACTATTTAGAAGTGTGACTTACACAAAAATTTGAAAATTTCATGTATTAAGAAAAAATGTGAAAATAGGACATTTTTGAAATTTTGAGGGGCCGTAATCCGGAATCTTATATATCTAAGAAAAGCCGTTAACACACGTAAAAATATATTATTGAACCTTTAATTTTTATGTCTTGTCGAAGAAAAATTTGTACAGATGCCTAAGTTACCGGTGTCTAAAAATAGCAAATTTTCAATTTTTGAGGCGTATTAACTCTTAAATAGGGGATTCTACCAAAAAATTTTCTGAGGAAACTTATATTAATTCTAAAAGTTCTTTTTTGTCTCAAAATTGCAGGTTCCTATCTAAAGGCGTGCCAGAGTTATGAAAAAAGAAATTTTATGCAAAATGTGGTTTTCACATAACGGTAAATTTAAATCGTAAATTACAAAATATTACATAATTTTGATAGTGTTTTATATAGATAATAAAATTTTCGATCTTCTGGCGGTTTTAGATTGCAAAACTATTACGCAGAGCCTGAGATATATACATCTGAAAATGGGGCTTTTTCGCAATTTTGAAGAGCTGCAACTTTGGAACCCTTTACAACTAAAATAAACCACACACGTAAAAATATATTTCTGTAGCTTTAATTTTTATATCTTGCAGAAGTAAAATGTGTACAGGTTTCTAAGTTACAAATGTTTAAAAATAGTAAATTTTCAATTTTTCAGCCCTAGTAGCTCATAGGGGGTAGTCCAAAAAAATTTTCTGAGCAAAATTATACTAATTTTAAAAGTTCTTTCTTGCCTCTAAATTTCAAGCCTCTATCTAGAAGCGGGCCGGAGTTATGAAAGTAGAAAAATCATGCAAAATTTGGTTTTCACATAACGGTAAATTTAAATACTAAATTTAAAAAAATTGTATAATTTTGATAGTAATTTACAAAGATAAAAGAAATACCTGTCGAACGACGTTTTCAGATTGAAAAAATTTTAAGCAGAACATAAGATATATGCATTTAAAAATAGGGCTTTTTCAAAGTTTGAGGGGCTGTAGCTCCGTAATGGGAGGGGCTACATGAAAAAGTTGTTCCACAAAATTATTTTTTTTATGAGACCTACCCATGGTTAAATTTTTTTTTCGCTATCTTTAACGGTGTAGAAGTTTTGTAAACAGACGGACGGACGGTCGGACCGAGTGAAACTAATAAGCATATTTTTTCAAAATTTTTTTGGAAATGTGCTAAAAATATATGTACATATATATATATTGTATATCTAAAGTTTAGCTAAACTAATTAATAATAAATAATAATAAGCCTATATTACACAATAAGTCTACCAAAGTTAAATATATCTCAGCTCAAATTACATAATTTGTTTTTCACATCAAAATAGCTGGCACATGCTTTACATTTCACACAAGTCAATAATTGTTTAGCACAACACAGCCTGTCATGTGTGAATATTAACTGAATAATTTAGTATAAATAAGTCGGCCAAAATTGTAATTAATTAACCAATAATTGTACTACATATAATATTTTTTAATAGAAAATAAAATTAAAAGTGTTAACTTATATTACGCGTTCATGTGGGTTTCCTGTAGTTGACACTACCAACAATACATTCTTCCTTGTTTTAATATAACTGATGTTGGGTATAATTTTTTTAAATTTTTTTTATTTTAGGCTGAAAAAAAAGGATGTAATGCGACAGAATATGGATTAGTTTTTGGAGTTTTTGAATTAGTAGTCTTTATAATTTCGCCAATTTATGGACAATTCTTAAATCGTATTGGACCAAAAATATTGTTTAACGGAGGAATATTTACTACTGGAATTTCGGCAATATTGTTTGGATTATTAGATAAAATTCCGGTGAGTACTATTAAAGTTAAATAATAAACAGATAATTAATAAATTTAAATTGCCATTAAAAAAATATAAATAAAGAAACATTAATAGAAATTTCAAAATAACTGCTTTCCTTTTATTCTACAGTTTAGGTTATAAATATAATGTATTTAATATTTTTGATATTAGTTATGGTATTGTTCATGAGTTATAGAAAATGCTGAATTTGTGCACTATATAAAATTGCAATATTTAATAATATTTTATTATGAAATATTCTCTTATTTTGAAAATAAAGATTAGATGTATAGAATTACATAATGACCATAATTTTGCATTACATAATTTTTAAAATTAGACTTAAACAATTCGAAATTTCTAATCTCTGAATTTTGACTTAGAGAATTGTCGCTGGAAAGTCAAGCCTGTTCGTATTGTGAATATTGAAACCTTTTGCCGAAACAATTTCAGTTTTTGGGGTTGATTGCAAAATTATATTAATCTAGTTGGGAAGTTTTGAGATGTGCTTTCAATAATGATTTTTATTTAAGTATAGTGGAACTGAGTTTTAAATTGAGTTTTTAAAAATAAATAATTAAAAGGCATAGAATTTGAATTGAAACTGGAAAAGTTTTTATTTATTTTTGAAGTACAATGTTTGCCATTTATACTCTGAAAATGTATATCCCATGTGACCACCTCTTGTGTCTCTACAGTTTCTTTTATCAAAATTTTCGGTCACATTCTGCCATAGTTGTGGCTCTATCTCACAAAAACTCGAGTAATTTCCGCTTTCAATTCTTCAACGTTTCGAGGATTATCCTTGTAGACCTGTCCTTTCACATAGCCCCAGAGAAAGAAGTCCAACGGTGTCAAATCGCAGTATCTTGAAGGCCAATTCACTTCACCGAATTTGGAAATAACACGGTCTGGAAACTTTGAATGCAGTAATTTCAGTGTTTCTCTGGCTGTATGACACGTAGCCTCATCTCGAAACTACATGTCCTCAGTATCAGTATATTCCAGTTTTGCTCATAAAAAATCATGTCGCGATATCTGGTACCGTTAACGGTTCTGGCTCTTCCAGCATCATTTTCGAAAAAGTACGGACCAATCACACCACCAGACCACAATGCACACCAAATAGTGACTCTTTGTGGATACATTGGCTTTTCTTGGATCACGCCAGGATTTTCCTCTCCTCAAATACGGCAGTTTTTTTTATTAACGTAGCCACCGATCTCGAAATGTGCTTTGTTCGAAAAGATGATTTTTTTTTGACAAATTGTCGCTTTGTTCCAGTATCCAATTGGCAAAGTCCCGACACAGAGAATGATCTTGTGGCAGCAATTCTTGTGTCAATTGAACTTTGTAGGCCTTCAACGCTAAATCTTTGTGCATAATACGCCATATAGTTGAGTCAGAAAGTTCCAATTGTTGTAAACGTCGGGAAATAGACATGGTAGGGTCACCTGTAACACTATCACTCACAGCACCAATATTTTCTTTTGAATAACCGGCATGAGCATACTGATGTCTTTATCGATCTTGTACTGCACCAGTTTCTTGAAATTTCCGCACAATATTACCAATTTGTTGCTCAGTTGGACGATTATTTCGACCATAAACGTAATTTGCGAAATACATTTCTTACAGAACGACCATTTTCATAAAATAATTCAATAATTTCAACACGTTGTTGTAAAGTTTAGTGCAAAGTTTATAGGAAGTCACAAGAAATAGTGAAAGATTCCTATATTAATAACGCACCTCCTATAAAATCCCTAATAATAAGAAACAGTATTATCAAAGTTACAAGTTTCACGTTAAGTTTTGTACAAACTAATATAACTGATTTTGATGAGTTAAAATTGCCTTATTTGAAATGCCTTGATTTGTTTGATTCCAAAGAAGATTAAAAAATGGAACAGAAAAATGAAATGCTTAATACTAGGAATTAACCAATATTAAAAGTTTATATTTCCATATACAAAATCTCTTTAACAGGTTTGTTGAACTAGACTTTTAACAGTTGAGGTGAAATATTTGGCATGTAGAAGTCCATTTCATAGGCAAAAATAGTTAAAATGTTTTGCATGTAATGTAGGGTTGTTCTTTGTCGTTATGAATGAAAGCAATATAATTTTTAAATACCTAATGCTAGTTTTTTTTATTTTAAATATTTATTTTAAATTTTTTTTTTTTTTGTTTGTATCTTTAAATCACTTGATTTGTATTTAAAAAAAAATCAGGACTTTGTTATTTCGTTTTTTTTGTGTGAATTATTTTTTTTTCAACTTTTTAATTTTTTTTTGTTGTCGTACTTAATCGGTTTCACTAATTGAATTGAAAATTTGCATATGTATTCCTCTAGCACAGAAGTTCCTTCAATTAATTTATTATTTAGTCACGATGCATTAACCAATTTTGAAACATTAGTCTGCCAACAAATATTTTTTTTTCCATTTGTGGCCAATTTTACAGGATGAATTTAGGATCTTAAAGAAAGCATGCGAAAAAACACTTCGTTAACCCATTTCGCAATTAATTATGACATCCTGCATAATATTTTCTACTGTTACTATTATTAAAAAGATATTTTTAAAACTCTTTGTCTATATTGTTTTTGTTATTTCATAAAAGGCGTTCAATGCTTTCATAAAAAGCTTTTAATTATCTTGATTAATGTTTTTCAGTTTTAACAACATAACATTTATGGTAGTTATTAAAGAAGTGAAAAAATCTTCTCTCTTAGGATTCTAATGATCACTGTAGCAGTAATACAATAGAATAAGAATATTTTATAGAAGTCCAACGCACTGTAAAAGTTGATTTCAACTTTTTCGTTTGAGATTGCCTCAGAATTTTTTTGTTTTGTTTTTTTATACGTTTTACTCTCTTAGTTTCCCTCAAAAAAATTGATTTTGTTTTGATTTTTTTATTATTTCACTTACACAATACCATACTTGATAGAACAAATACACAGCACAGTAAAGTAAGTACATATTGTACACACTACACACATATTGCCATTTAATTGTGTGAAAAAAATGTATTACATTATGGCGTTTTATAATTGAAATGAAATTTTATGTTTCGGTATTAGCGAATAATATATTGTTAAAACTCACCTCGCCCTAATAGTATACTTAATAGATTGGTGATTCCTTTAAAGATTTTTGTAAACGAATTGTCTCTAATTCTTCGCTCTCTTTATTCAATTTGCTAGAAAAAAATTTGAATGATATTAATTAACTGTAACAAAAATTAAAATATTAACTACCAACATCTGTAAATGCATAGTAATAAGTGAACTATATTAATTAAATTATGTCAACGCAAAAGCAAAAGTTAATAACTTTTATTTCATAAAGCCAACAAAATACTTGTTGTTCTCAAAATGCTCCTCCAAATACTTAATTGTTTTGATTGTATTTAAAAAACGAGGAAGAGTGCAGTAGAGTAGACTGTGTCAACTCTGGGATACCCGTATGAATGTAATATATCCTGTTTCTATAAAACTTGATCATCTTTTAAAAACATTCAGAGTTTTAGTACCGAACTACAGAGATATATTTATGTAAATTGTGGAGTTGTATGATAGCTACCCGAATCTATTGCGCCTAGCTTCATTAAGTTCCAAGAAATGCAAAAAGCCTGAACCGGCTGCTTTAGACCATTCAAATTTTACAAAAGTTTTTGGCATGCAACTCGACACTTTTTCACTAAATTTCAGATAGCTAGCTTCAATAGACACTGAGTTATTTTCATTTAAAAAGAGAAGTTGTATGGCAACTATCCGAACCTGTCATATCATCACAACAAAATTTTACAGTAGTTGTTGCTATAAAACTCGATCATCATTTGCAAAATTTCAGATTCCTAGATTGAATAGACACTGGGTTATTTCCATTTAAAGAAAGAAGTTGTATGGCAGCTACTCGAACCCGGCGGCCGAAAATGCTGGAGTTAAATAGCAAAACTAACAATTTTGTAAAAGTGACGTAAAAAAAATTTCAGCCTCCTAACTCCTTTATTTTTTCAGTTATCGTGCGGACGGACACTGAGTTATTTTCATTTAAAAAGAGAAGTTGTATGACCCGAACCCGTCGAACCACCACAACCAAATTTTGCAGAAGTTGTTGCCATAAAACTTGATCATCATTCGCAAAATTTCAGATACCTAGATTGAACAGACACTGGGTTATTTCTATTTAAAGAAAGACGTTGTATGGCAGCTACCCGAACCCGGGGACAGAAAATGCTGGAGTGAAATAGCAAAACTAACAATTTTGTAAAAGTGACGTAAAAAAATTTCAGCCTCCTAACTCCTTTATTTTTTGAGTTATCGTGCGGACGAACACTGAGTTATTTTCATTTAAAAAGAGAAGTTGTATGGCAGCTACCAGAACCCGTCGCACCACCACAACCAAATTTTGCAGAAGTTGTTGCCATAAAACTTGATCATCATTCGCAAAATTGCAGATACCTAGATTGAACAGACACTGGGTTATTTCCATTTAAAGAATGACGTTGTATGGCAGCTACTCGAACCCGGCGGCCGTAAATGCTGGAGTTAAATAGCAAAACTAACAATTTTACAAAAGTAACGTAAAAAAATTTTCAGCCTCCTAGCTCCTCTATTTTTTGAGTTATAGTGCGGACGGACACTGAGTTCTTTCATTTAAAAAGAGATTTTGTATGGCAGCTACCCGAACCCGTCACACCACCACAACCAAATTTTGCAAAAGTTGTTGCCATAAAACTTGATCATCATTCGCAAAATTTCAGATACCTAGATTGAACAGACACTGGGTTATTTCTATTTAAAGAAAGACGTTGTATGGCAGCTACCCGAACCCGGGGACAGAAAATGCTGGAGTTAAATAGCAAAACTAACAATTTTGTAAAAGTGACGTAAAAAAATTTCAGCCTCCTAACTCCTTTATTTTTTGAGTTATCGTGCGGACGGACACTGAGTTATTTTCATTTAAAAAGAGAAGTTGTATGGCAGCTACCCGAACCCGTCGCACCACCACAACCAAATTTTGCAGAAGTTGTTGCCATAAAACTTGATCATCATTCGCAAAATTGCAGATACCTAGATTGAACAGACACTGGGTTATTTCCATTTAAAGAAAGACGTTGTATGGCAGCTACTCGAACCCGGCGGCCGAAAATGCTGGAGTTAAATAGCAAAACTAACAATTTTACAAAAGTAACGTAAAAAAATTTTCAGCCTCCTAGCTCCTCTATTTTTTGAGTTATAGTGCGGACGGACACTGAGTTCTTTCATTTAAAAAGAGATTTTGTATGGCAGCTACCCGAACCCGTCACACCACCACAACCAAATTTTGCAGAAGTTGTTGCCATAAAACTTGATCATCATTCGCAAAATTTCAGATACCTAGATTGAACAGACACTGGGTTATTTCTATTTAAAGAAAGACGTTGTATGGCAGCTACCCGAACCCGGGGACAGAAAATGCTGGAGTTAAATAGCAAAACTAACAATTTTACAAAAGTGACGTAAAAAAATTTTCAGCCTCCTAGCTCCTCTATTTTTTGAGTTATCGTGCGGACGGACACTGAGTTCTTTTCATTTAAAAAGAGATTTTGTATGGCAGCTACCCGAACCCGTCGCACCAGCACAACCAAATTTTGTAGAAGTTGTTGCCATAAAACTTGATCATCATTTGCAAGATTTCAGACGCCTAGCTTTATTAACTTCCAAGAGGTGCAAGAAGCCTGAACCGGCTGCTCTAGACCAACCAAATTTTACAAAAGTTGTTGGCATATAAATCGACACTTCTTTACTAAATTTCAGATTCCTAGCTTCAATAAACACTGAGTTATTCTCATTTAACCGGATAAGTTGTATGGCAGCTACCCGAACTCGCCGCACCACCACAACCAAATTTTACAAAAGTTGTTGCCATAAGACTTGATCATCATTTGCAAAATTTCAGACGCCTAGCTTCATTAGGTTCCAAGAGGTGCAAGAAGTCTGAACCGGCTGCTGTAGACCAACCAAATTTTACAAAAGTTGTTGGCATGTAACTCGACACCTCTTTACTAAATTTCAGATTCCTAGCTTCAATAAACACTGAGTTATTCTTATTTAAACGGAGAAGTTGTATGGCAGCTACCCGAATCCGCTGCGCCAGCACAACCAAATTTTACAGAAGTTGTTGCCATAAAACTTGATCATCATTTGCAAAATTTCAGAAACCTAGCTTGAATAGATACTGAGTTATTTCTATATAAAGATAGAAGTTGTATGGCAGCTACTCGAACCCGCCGACCGAAAATGTTGGATTTAAATAGCAAAACTAACAATTTTGCAAAAGGGACGTACAAAAAATTTCAGCCTCCTAGCTCCTTTATTTTTTGAGTTATCGTGCGGACGGACGGACGGACGTACATGGCTTAATCGACTCAGAATTCGATTCTGAGCCGATCCATACCTTTGACACTATATCTAGCTCGACTCCTTTAAGGTGTCACAAACGTAATGGCAAATTTATTATACCCTTGAACATAGTTCATACGGGTATAAATATATGTACATATATTTATATTGTATATCTAAAGTTTAGCTAAACTAATTAATAATAAATAATAATAAGCCTATATTACACAATAAGTCTACCAAAGTTAAATATTTCTCGGCTTAAATTACATTATTTGTTTTTCACATCAAAATAGCTGGCACATGCTCTACATTTCGCACAAGTCAATAATTGTTTAGCACAATACAGCCTATACACATATTGCCATTTAATTGTGTGTGGTTAAAAAAGAAAGAATTAAGGTTAAAAATGAATAGAGGTTTTTACTTTATGATTCGATCGAATTGAATGTAAAATATGAATAGCGAATGCATATGCATATAATAATATTTATTGTACCATTGTACATAATATTATATGAATATGAAATTAACATAAAATTTTGTAAAAGTAAAACAAAACATTTGATTTTATAATATTTAATTGATATAGTAAATTCTAATTAATTTAATTTTGATGAGTAAAGAGAAAAATTTATATCCATGTATACATACTACCTACTTATGTATATAAAAACATTTTATCTATTTTTACGTATTGTACGTGGTTTTTTTGTTGTGATGACATCTTATTTTTCGATTTTCCTTTTAAATTTTTTTTTTTCAGAACTTTTCATATTTGACTTTAAATCTCTTGTAAACTAAATGCAGTCCTTCCTTAATAATTTTGATTTTCTTTTTGAGCAACTAAAGTTAGCATCAGCAACTGATTTAACAGCTGAACTTCGTGCTTGATTAAATATTTATGTAGCGAAAGATACTTTTTAGCACATTTCAAAAAATTTTGGAAAATGTGCCTATTAGTTTCATTTTGTCCGTCCGTCCGTCCGTCTGTCCGTCCGTTCGTCTGTTTACAAAACTTCTACACCGTTAAAGATAGAGAAAATAAATTTTAACCATGGGTAGGTCTCATAAAAAAATTAATTTTGTGGAACAACTTTTTCAAGTAGCTTCATCCATCAGGGAACTACAGCCCCTCAAACTTTGAAAAAGCCCCATGTTTAAACGTGTATATTTCATGTTCCGCTTAACATTTTTTCAATTTGAAAATGCCATTGGACAGGAATTTTCTTTACCTTTATAAATCAATATCAAAATTCTATATATTTTTTAAATTTAGTATTTAAATTTACCGTTATGTGAAAACAAAATTTTGCATGTTTTTTCTACCTTCATAACCCCGGCACGCTTTTAGATAGTGGCTTGAATAGGAATTAACCAATATTAAAAGTTAATATTTCCATATACAAAATCTCTTTAACAGTTTTGCTGAACTAGACTTTTAGCAGTTGAGGTGAAAATATTTGGCATGCAGAAGTCCATTTCATAGGCGAAAATAGTTAAAATGTTTTTCATATAATGTAGGGTAGTTCTTTGTCGTTATGAATGAAAGCAATACAATTTTTAAATACCTAATGCTGGTTTTTTTATTTTACATATTTATTTTAAATTATTATTTTTTTTTTTTGAAAACCAAATTTTGCATGATTTTTCTACCTTCATAACTCCGGCACGCTTTTAGATAGGGGCTTGAAATTTTGAGGCAAGAAAAAATTTTTGAGAATTAGTATAAGTTTGCTCAAACATTTTTTTGTACCATCCCCTGTTTATGAGCTATTAGGGCTCAAAATTTGAAAATTTGTTATTTTTAAACACTTAGGCACCTGTACACATTTTTCTTCGGCAAGACAAAAAATTAAAGCTACAGTAATATATCTTTATGAGTGTTAATGGTTTCTTTTAATTTTATAGGGCTCCAAAGTTACAGCTCCCCAAAATTGCAAAAAGGCCCTATTTTCAGATGTATATATCTCAGCTTTTGCGTAGTAATTTTAATAAAACAATATCAAAATTATGCAATATTATATGATTTATTATTTAAATTTACCGTTATGTGAAAACCAAATTTTGCATGATATTTCTTTTTTCATAACTCCGGTACGCTTTGAGATATGAACTTGAAATTTTGAGACAAGTAAGAACTTTTGCCGGCCCCTGCTTAAGAGCTATTAGGGCTCAAAAATTGAAAATTTGCTATTTTTAAACACCTGTAACTTAAGCACCTGTACAAAATTTTCTTCTACAAGACATAGAAATTAAAGATCCAGTAATATATTTTTATGTTTGTTAACGGTTTTTCTTAGTTATATAGGGTTCCGGACTTACAGACCCTTAAAATTCCAGAAAAATCTTATTTCACGTTTTTAGCACATTTCCAAAAAATTTTTGAAAAAATGTGCTTATTAGTTTCACTCTGTCCGTCTGTCCGTCCGTCCGTCCGTCCGTCTGTTTACAAAACTTCTACACCGTTAAAGATAGAGAAAAAAATTTTAACCATAGGTAGGTCTCATAAAAAAAATAATTTTGTGGAACAACTTTTTCATGTAGCCCCCCTCATTACGGAGCTACACCCCCTCAAACTTTGAAAAAGCCCTATTTTTAAATGCATATATTTTATGTTCTGCTTAAGATTTTTTCAATCTGAAAACGTCATTCGACAGGTATTTCTTTTATCTTTGTAAATTAATATCAAAATTATACAATATTTTTAAATTTAGTATTTAAATTTACCGTTATGTGAAAACCAAATTTTGCATGATTTTTCTACTTTCATAACTCCGGCACGCTTCTAGATAGAAGCTTGAAATTTTGAGACAAGAAATAACTTTTAGAATTAGTATAAGTTTGCTCAGAAAATTTTTTCGGACCACCCCCTGTTTATGAGCTATTAGGGCTTAAAAATTGACAATTTGCTATTTTTAAACACCTGTAACTTAGGAACCTGCACACATTTTACTTCTGCAAGATGTAAAAATTAAAGCTACAATAATATATTTTTACGTGTGTGAAAGGTTTATTTTAGTTGTAAAGGGTTCCAAAGTTGCAGCTCTTCAAAATTGCGAAAAAGCCCCATTTTCAGATGTATATATCTCGGGCTCTGCGTAATAGTTTTGCAATCTAAAACCGGAAGAAGATCGAAAATTTTATTATCTATTTAAAACAATATCAAAATTATGTAATATTTTGTAATTTACGATTTAAATTTACCGTTATGTGAAAACCACATTTTGCATGAAATTTCTTTTTTCATAACTCCGGCACCCCTTTAGATAGGAACCTGAAATTTTGAGACAAGAAAGAACTTTTAGAATTAGTATAAGTTTCCTGAGAAAATTTTTTGGTAACGCCCCTTCTTTAAAAGTTATTACGCCTCAAAAATTTAAAATTTGCTATTTTTAGACACCTGTAACTTAGGCACCTGTAAAAATTTTTCTTCGACAAGACATAAAAATTAAAGCTTCAATAATATATTTTTACGTGTGTTAACAGCTTTTCTTAGTTATATAGGATTCCGGACTTACGGCCCCTCAAAATCTCAAAAATGTCCTATTTTCAAGTTTTTTCTTATTACATGAAATTTTCAAATTTTTGTGTAAGTCACACTTCTAAACAGTTTGTATTGAGTTTTGGAAATGTGCGCTTTTAAAAACCGTTGGTTTACATTCTACCTTGTTTCTTATTACATTAAATTTTTAAATTTTTGTGCAAGTCACAATTCTAAACAGTTTGTATTGCCTTTTGGAAATGTGCGTTTTTAAAAACCGTTGGTTTACATTCTACCTTGTTCCAAATGGTTTTGAATTTATGTGTTAGTTTTGGTGCCATTTTAGTAGCTTGAGCATATTCTAAATAATACCATTCCCTAATCGGTGTCGAACTTGTAATGCTATTAAGTTTTTCTATGTAAAGATGTAATTAAACAATTTCTGAAAATTTTAAATAAGTTTGCGGAACATAAAAAAAAAACATATATTTTTTTTAGATTTATGATAAAAAAAATTGTTGACTTGGGTAGATCTTATGGCTATCTTCTAAAAAATTGTTTAAAGCTTTTATATTATTTATTCCTTGATCGCAAACTACAGCTCTAACATTAATGTTTATCGATTGGGAAATTTCAATATTATATTTTATCAAACTTGTTACATCCAATCATACTATTAGCAGTAAGAAAATAATCTAAAACTAGCATCCACGAATCGAAAATTCCTCTAACAATGAATACTGTAGCTTCGTTTGCTATTTTTTTGGATCTACCACCGCCAGTATCGCAAAGTCCAGAAATAATATCTTTTGTATGATTATATGCAAAAAGTACAACAAAAGAAAACAAAAATAATATCTAAACAAACAAGTAGCATCGTTTATAGTATTAAAATCATTTTATTTACGATAATTTCGAATAGCGATGTTGAGAAAAAAAATCAAAAGCAAAGCGAGAGTGAATTTCGAGGCAAACTAAAATCATTGCTGATACAGAAAATATTATTCTTTGGACTTCTATAATCTATTCTTATTCTATGGTAATACATTATTAATGTTACAAAAAACTTTTATTAGAAATTTATTTCACACAAAATTAACAATAATCATTTATTTTTCTTACAATGATATAAACTAAGTTTATTCTATAACTTATTCCTAAAATTTCTTATCTACAAATCGATAAATTACAATTAGTAAAGGTTATTACTTAATCGATTTGTTGTTATACCATATGTATGACATTATTACAACATGATTTAAACGCAACAGTAGTTATAGTGGCAGTCTGTCATGGGAAACAATTGCACCACCTACTGACCTAGATTTTTGATTAATGGTATTAGTGTAAGTCATTCTTGGTTAGTGGGTCAAAAACTTGTTTTGATTTTATAAGCGTGGATTATTAACTTATAAGTTCTAGTAGGAAATGAAGTTGTTGGTACTGTGGAAGTAGTCAGGCAAGGTTAATGAACTAAACAATGGGTTTTATATAGGTTATTCTTGGTTATAAGCATGAGTTGTTAATTTATAAGTTCTAGTAGGAAGTAAAGGTTGTTGGTACTGTGGAAGTTGTCAGGCCGAGTTAATGAACTGAACAAGTTTAATATATTTAGCTTTTTCAATAAATTTATTTCTACTTTGTAATAGGAGATTATACAAATAGTAAGAAAAGATTTATTTTTTTAAGTAAAATCAAGTTTGTTTTTATTGCACAAATTCATATGCTTAAAAAAAGATATAAAAGAAACGAAAAGAAAAAGATTTATTGATGCTTTTGAATATTAAAATATAAGATAATAAAAATAAAAACGAAAACGTGAATGTAAACAAGAAGACGTGTAATCCATAATTTTAGTTCTTAATGTTATTATTTACATAAATAGTATGAAGAGAATTTTTTCAAGTCAAATCAACTTTGTTTTTATTGCCCAAATTCGGTGGCTTTTGTTTTTTTTTTTTGTAAAAGAATACAAGAAAATATAAATCTAAAAATTATATAATCAAACAACAAAATTAAGTTAAATTTTTATTTAAAATTTTACGTTTATAACAATGTAATATTTTTTTCTTTTTTTAAAATAAAAGAAGAATCTAAAATATGAAAGTAAAAATACAAAATAAAAATCTGGAAATTATTTAATAAAATAAAGAACATAAATAAATATAAATAAAAATAAATAACTTTTACCTTTGTCCTATATTCTCATAAATCTACTTACCAGAACTTCCTAAATGAAAAACTTAAATTAATCTAAAATAAGTTCCTATAATATAAATAACAAATTTTAAAAAATTTTTATTTTTATTTTATATTTTATATTTTTTTATTTATTATTACAATTTCCTGTTACTGGTTTTCAGCAAGTGGAAACATTTTTGAATCAGTGAGCAACAAACCCACTTCTTCATCTCTATATACAAATGTTGTCTTTGTTTCATTTCATTTTCAAATTCAATATTTATGATTTCGTCATATTTTTGAGGAATGAAAGTAATAAAATTTTTGGTATCAAAAATCCATTTTACACCATAACAGGTGTTAAGTTTTTGATATTATTTAAAATATAGAGTCTGTTAGACTCCATATCTCTTATTTTTAAGAATTTTTGTTTTTTACTTTCTTTTGCCTTTTTGTTAAAGGCATCAAGAAAGCTTCGTTTTTTAGTCGGCTGTTGTTGTTGCTGTTGTGGTTGTTGATGTTGTTGTTCTTGTTATTGATGGTGTTGATGTTGATGTTGTTGCTGTTGATGCTGATAAGGTGGATAATAATGTGTAAGTTTTGCTTCTTCTGTCTTTTTTTCCTTCTTTTTGTTGGAAGACGCACAACTGATGCATTGTCTGCCTCGTTAAAGAACATACTTATTTATTCTTGTGCCATTATTTTGTAAATTGTTAAATGAAACTGTAACTATTCTACAAATTTCGCTGTATTTAATTTAAAAAGTATTGAAGGTAAATTTAATTTTTTTTTTTTTAATTCTTTTAATTCTTTTTTATTTAAATCGGATGTGAATAGACTTAATATTTTTTGTTTTGATTTTTATTAAACTATAATTTATTAGAATGAACTTTGATTACAATGTTGGAAAATATATTTTTAGTTCTTTTCTATTTTAAGATTGGTTTAAATTTGTGTTTTTATGTTTGTTTTTACTAAACTATAATTTATAAGAATGCCTTTTAACTACAATGTTGCAAATTAGAACCTTTTAAAAGGAAAAATAAAATCCAATATTTTATTCATTAAGTCGTATTTAGTTTCTTTACGTGAAAAGATGTGCAAAAAAATTATTTTACAAAAATTTATGGATGCAAATTCGACAAATTCAGAGACAATACGATATCCAATTGAAAATGTAAGTTTGACTTTCGTAAAACGGTATAATGTACGTGGTCGTAAGATAAAATTTTACAATAAACCAGTACCGCTTAGGTTAGGTTAGGTTAGGTTAAGGTGACTTCCAAAAAGGTACACTTAGACCGTATTTGGTCCATTGTGATACCACATAGAAACTTTTCTATCCCACTCGTTAAAACCAAGCAGAGCTTTTCGCAGAGCTCTTCACATTTTTACCTGCTACATCGCTAAGGTTGCTGAAGAGATATTAGATATTCTTTGTTACAAATGGTTGCCTCAAATGGGTATTCCTTCTTGCCGACAAGGCCGGGCATGTGCAAAGGAGATGGAGAGTAGTTTTCTCCTCTTCTTTATCTTTGCAGGCTCTACAATAGTCGTTTGCGGGTAAGCCAAGTCTTCTGGCATGCTTCCCTATTAGATAGTGACCTGTGATTATACCCACTGTCATTCCAATGTCTGTCCTTTTAAGAGAAAGCAGATCATTGGAACGTCTTAAATCGGTTTTGGGCAATATCAATCTTGCAACATTGCACGAGGTAAAATTCGACCATTTGTTATTTACCATATCCTTTATTTCCGTTCGAAGTAACGTACTGCTTGTGGATAGAGATAACTCTAGTCTTGTCCTATCCGGTTGTACCGATTTTTGCAAGCTCATCAGCTTTTTCATTTCCCGGAATACCTCGATTGCCTAGTACCCAGCAGAGCTGAATGCTAAACTGCCTGGCCTCCTCGTTAATAAATTTTCGGCAGTTTATTACAGTCTTCGAGGTTGTATATGTGAATTGCAGAAATTTTGACGCAGTTTGACTATCTGACAGAATGCGTATTTGCTTTACAGTCAAGCCTTCTTGAATTGCCATAATTTCCACTTGGAAGATTCTACAATGGTCTGGTAATCGGAAATTATGACTGATATTCAGATTTTCTAAGAAGACCCAGCATCCTACACAGCTGTTCATTTTTTAACCATACGTGTAGAATTGTACTCCTCCGAAGGTCAGCACTGTGTTCGAATTCCAAATCTAACGGCTTGGTATACTCGCCACGTGAGATTTCCCGAAGAAGTAAGTGGGGGACGCATAGTCCACCAAAATGGGAGTGGACTTGAACTGGTTTATGGCATCTGAGTGACCTTCTCGTGAATTAATCCACTAGGATGTAGCTTTCAATTTTACACCTGCGTTTGCGGCTGCAAATTTCCTATAATATTCTACAGGCATTAGATTAAGCATGAAGTCTAATGTCGCAGAAGAGGTTGTCATTAAAGATACCACTAATACATAGTGTGGCAGTTCTTTGTACCCTAGCGTTTGCCTTGCGGTTGACCTTTTTATCGGTTGGCTTTCACCATACTAGAACTCCGTACATAAGAATGGGTCTTATTACGGATGTGTATAGCCACTAAGTCACATATGGATGAAGCCCCCATTTCCTACCAATGGCTTTTTTGCACGAGTAAAGTGCTATAGCCTTCTTTACTCTTTCTGAGATGTTAGCCTTCCATCTTAACTTCCTGTCTAGAGTTAGACCCAGAAATTTCGCCGCTTCACTAAAGGCTTTAATAATTTCGCCACTTAACGAAAACGGCTTTAATTTGGGATTTTTATATTTCCTTGTAAAAAGGACCAGTTCGGTTTTCTGTGAATTTACTGATCCATCTAATACTAATACTGATCTGATCCATATCTAATCATGCGGATTGATTCACATGATTTTTAATTTAATGGACTTTAATGTTTTGCCCTTTTTACTTACTTTCTGTTTTGAATTTACAGGGTTAAGTACAGACAAATTTTGCATTGAAATTACACATGTTAGATTACCTGTTGGAAGTGGAAGAAGTAAAAAGTTTATAGGTTTTGAACAGGAACCTAAACAAAAAAAGGCAATCATTTCAATCAAAAATGTATTTATTTATTTATTTATTTATTTAGTTAATATAACTACTTTATAATTAAATGATTTCAAAATTCCTTCATTACAATTATTATTACATAAACTTATTTCTTACATATTCCACAATTTTGTTTTCAAATATATTTGTATTTATTTCATTACTTAATTCGAAAGGTAATTCATTGAAAAGCTTTAAACCATTATACATCAGCATAGTTTTAGTCTTTTCATTTCTAAATAGATTTAATCTAAAACAATTTACATTTCTTAAACTATAATTATGAATATCTGATACATAAACTAAACGCTCACCTAAATAATTTGGATATTTACCTATTTTCGTCTTGTGGACTATTACTAACACATTCATTAAAATTCTTTGATTGACGCTTAGCCATTTTAAAGTATTTAACATAAACTCACTTGATGTGAATCTATTTGCTTTGAGAATTATTCTCATAGCCTTATTCTGTAGCCTTTGCAGTATAATTTTATTAATATTACTCATCATAAATAAAATGGTTGAGCAATATTCAAAATGCGATTTAATAATTGTATTATAAATTGTTATTGCACTTGTAAAACTTAAACTCTTTCTTATTTTTGAAAAAAAATAAATCTTTTTTGAAATTTTACTACAAATGTAATCAATATGTTTTTTAAAATGTAGCTTATTATCGAATGCAACACCTAAATATTTTATTTCATCTACTTTTTCAATTATTTAATTTTCTATTTTAATATTGCCAATTGAGTTTCCATTAATAAACATACATTTGCTTTTCTCAATATTTAAACTAAGTTTATTCATTCTAAACTACATACTTAAACTATCTAAATCATTATTAATGTTTTGTATACCTTCTTCCACGGATTCGCAACAGAATAAAGCAGAGCATCATTTGCGAATAAAACAATATTTGATAATACCACTCGTTCTATATCATTAACATATATTAGAAATAGTAGCACACCAAGAATAGAGCCTTGCAAAACATCAACAGCATCCGATAAAGTATCATTAAATTTAGTTCTTTGCTTTCTATTAGATAAGAACGAAACCACTCCAATTCTACTTCTTTTATACCATAGCTTTCTAATTTTATTAATAACAAATTTCTGTCAACCGTTTTGAATGCTCTTCTCAAGTCCGAGAATACAGCCACTATGACCTTGTTATCATGCACCGATATTTTCCAATTTATAATAATCAAGTTTAACAGAGATTCACAACTATGATCTTTTCTGAATCCTGATTGATATTTAGCTATGAAGTTATATCTTTCAATATAATTCAGCAACTGGTCATAGACTATTTCCTCAAGAATTTTTGCTTCCAATGTAATTGTATTAACCGGTCTAAATTCTGTAGCCTTGTTAGTACTTTTCTTTTTTTCAATGGGTATCACTACCGCTTCTTTCCATATCTCAGGAAACAGTCCACTCTGCAATGAGCTTTTTGCAATTGACACAAAGTTGTTACCAATAAAATCTAGGTTATCCAGTATAATCTGTTTATTTGCGAAGTAAAAGTCTTTTTTATTATTCATTTTATTTAAGATATTTTTAAGTTTATTTATATTTATAGATTTAAATTTAAATGGATTAATGTTATTATTTTCAATTATATTTATAAATTGTACTGATTTTATATTATTATTTATTTCATTTATACTTTCAACAAAAAAATTATTAACTTTATTAGCAATCTTTTTAGGTTCAATTATTTTTTCATTATTAAAAATTACTTCATTAATGACATGTGGGTTTTTTTTAATAACATACTTTTTTATATTTCTCCACATTACAGTTTGATCACTAGTTTGAATTTTATTACTGATATAAGCATTTTTTGTTTTAGTTAAGTCGCTTTTATATATATAAATTTCTAATATACTTATAATTAAGCCAATCACTATTATTATTAGTTAATTTTGCTTTAGTGTACAAAATAATTTTTTGAGCTTTCAATAACCTTAGTTCATTTGTATACCAATTAATTCCATTTTGTTTAATATCTTTTACTACCACAAAGTCTTTCACTATATTATGCAACTTATTACTAAATATATTTGCTTTACTATTACAATCTACAAAGTAAGTTGTTGCAATATCATTAAAAATTATTCTATTTCTAAATAAGTTTTTGTTATATTTCAAAAATTTAATTTTAGTCTTTTGTCTTTTTACATTATTATCGTCTTTTATTATTATTTTCACTGTTTCATGATCAGAGATTTTAAGCTTTTCCTCTATTTGTATCTCAATATTATTAATCTTATTAGTTAAAATCCAATCAATTAAAGATTTACTGTTTTTTGATATTCTTGTGTATTCACAAACTTTTTGTTTGAACGCATTATCAACTAATATTTGGCTAGCTTTAATTTTAATACTATTTTACGTTTCCCAAACCACATTAAAATCCCCCATTATTAAAACATTATCCTTTTCAAAAAGTTCATCCATTAGATTATTCAGGTGACGAAAAAAATCTGCCTCTACATTCAGGTATTTCGGTGCTCTATATAATCCACAGAGATAAAATATTCTATTATCATGATATGTTTTCAAAACCAATACCCATAATTCATTATTTATAGTAATTCTTTTAATAACCTCAACATTCCAATAATCTCGTATATAAAATACTACACCCCCAGTGTGTCTTGAATTACTATCCGTTCTTATTAATCTGTATCCATCGATTTGTAATAGAGAATCCTCATCATCATCAATTAAATGCGTTTCTATTAAATACACAAACTCACAATTATTATTAATTATTAGCACCTCCAGTTGATCAAAGTTATTTCTTAGCCCTTGGATATTCAACGATAAACACACAATTTCATTCAATTGGTAGTAACAAATTCTATCCGATTCTTGTTTCATTTTTTTTTGGTACACCTTGCAGTCGGAACTCAGAGGTAAATGGAAAGTGTTGCAATCATCATCACTTAAATTTAATTTTTTTTTAATTTTAAACAATTAATGCATTGAATTTTATTTACATTTTTAATACAATCTAATTTCCTATGGCCTCTTTCACCACACTTATGGCAACGCTGCTCTTCCTCTTTACACCTATTACTTGTAATTACAGGAAATTTTAATTTTTCTGCATAGGTCATTTTTTTTGATATGTGATTCTGTTTCACTATTTGCTTTAAGTTCTTTTACCATATTTGAAATTTTTTTAATTTCGTTATTACAAGTATTTTTTTCTTCAAATTTTGTTTCATTTTTTTCTTTAAGTTCTTTCACCATACTTGAAATTTTTTGCATTTCACTATTACAAGAAATTTTAATCTCAGTTACATTCTTTTCATTCGCACTTTGTGTATTTATCATATTTCCTTATATCTTAATTCTATCGCCTCTAATAATTTTTTAATTTCAAATTCATTTTTTTGTAAAGAAATTTTAAATTCATTTTTATATTCTTTAAGTTGAAAATTATTCATTTTAACCTTATCTTGAATATCTTTAAGCACTAGATCAACGTTTTGTATATAAACAAAGCAATCATCAAAAATAAATTTAATCATTGTATTAGTGTCCATTAAGGTATCAATTAAATCGCTTGCACTCTGATCTAAACCACTACATTTCACTCCTGAGTGAAAAATTTTGCGACGTACACCCATGCACCTTCTACCCGATTCTCCTCTAATTGCAGCTCTACACTTATTGCACTCTTCTGGCATTATGTAGTATATGCTATACACACCATTAAAAATAATATAATTAAAATGTTTTTAAATCAGTAATTTTAAATTAAGTCTATAATTAAATTGTTTTTATACGCGTTTATATACATATATATACACAATACAGTTTGTAAGTGTAAATAACACTCACCTTTTTACCACTTTTTTTTTTATAAATTATAATTGTCATTAATTTAATTTTAAATTCAAATAATATTAATATAATTGCTATAAATTATAATAATAGAATAGTAAACAATGATAGCTTAATATATAAAATTTCACCATTTATAAAATTTATGCAATAACTAATCTTTCAACTACTTTAATTAAATATTTAAACCGGAGATGATCCAACAACGTGTTTTTGAATCTATAGCACTCAAAACTTAAATAAAAACAATTTATGTCTACCGAGAGCAATAATTGTTGCAATAGGCAAAATTGAAAAATGTATATAAAGATTATAAAAAAATTCTTAATAATACTGGAAAGGTGCAAATGGAATTAGCTTTATGGCTATTAAAAAATCAGGAGTATCAGTCCCTCTGCAAGGTTGCGGAATACCTGAATTGAAAAAATTTTAGGAAAGTTTAAAATATTATAACATTGTTGTATATAAATATGCAACGCAAGGCAGATATGTAATATTTTATGGAGGCAATATTCGAAAAAGAATTAATTTGTAGCATAACAAAAATCATTACAATGTAATTGTTTCACTCACTGCAGCATTTTCTACAGATTATTATTGTGAACAATGCCACATTCCACATCATTATCAATATCAACATAGATGTTCAAAAAGCTGTCCTTCTTGTCAAAAATCACCTACATGCCCTCAAAATATAAAAACTATATTATGCAAGGACTGTAATCGTTCCTTTCGAGGTCAAATGTGTTTTCAGAATCATAAAGCCTCGACGTCAAGCAAAATTAGCTTATGTGAAGAAATTAAAAAATCTAAAAACTATTTAAAAGTTTATAAAGCAGAAAAAAAGTATACATGTGGGGACATTTTCTGTAAAATTTGCTTCAGCTTTGTTTCGGAAGATCACCTATGTTACATTCAGCAGACCAAAAATAAGAATATAAATAAGAATAAAGATGTTTCTGAAAGTTTCCTGTACATATTTTACAACTTGGAGACTAGAGAATAAAAAATTGTGTCGACAGAAATAAAACAACATGAGGCAAATTTATGTGTAATTCAACAAAGATGGCACTTGTGCATCAAAAACAATTCATTAGTTTTTTGTAGGGAAAATTGTGGTTATAGAGAAAAACCATTCGAAAACGAATTTATAATAAAAAACTTAATGGAGTACATTTTAACATTCAGAAACACTTTTAAGAATATTATTGTCATTGCCCACAATAAACAGTCCAAAATTGTCTTACAGTGGTTAATTTGAGAAAAAGATTCACGACAAATTAATTTACAATGTGTATTAAATGGTAGAGCAAAAATTGTTGGGGGTTTTAAAGTAGATGGTTTTTGTGAAAAAGCCATTGAAATATTTGAATTTTATGGATGCTATTACCACGGACATCGAAAATTGTTAACCAGCAATTGAGATGTGAGCTTGTTTAATAGTAATAATGATATGAAGGGTATGAAAGAACAGTAGTTAAATCTGAGCATTTAAAATGTCTTGGATACAATTTAATTGAAAAGTGGGAATCTGAATTTCTCGAGGAAATGAGGTGTAATAGAAATATAGACTATTTGAGAAATCATTTATTAACTAATACTACACCTCTAAATTCGAGAGATGTATTTTATGGTGGGAGAAACGGAAATATGTATACCCACTATAATTGTAAGGCAGGAGAATAAATAAAATATATAGCTGTATGTTCTTTGTATCCATATTTTTGCAAACGAGGAAAATTTCCTGTTTTTCACCCTACAATATATGTAGGAGAATGAGAACAATCTAAACTAAACATACAAAAGATCGATGGAATTATTAGATGTAAAATTTTACCTCCAACTAATTTACTACACCCAGTTTTTCCAATAAAACAAAACAATAAGCTAATGTTTGCGTTATGCAAAATGTGCAGTGAAGAAAAACATCAAGGAGAATTTTGTCAACATTCTGATAACGAGAGGGCTTTAATAGGAACATGGGTAATAGATGAAGTTGTAAAAGTTATTGAAAAGAATTACAAACTTTTGAACATTTACGAGGTTTGGGAATATAAAACTATAAAGGATGATAAAATAAATAACGTTGATGGTTTATTTACCGCCATGATGAATTAATTTATCAAAATAAAACAACAAGCTTCAGGCTGGCCTCTTGATTCCTTTATTGAGAAAGACAAAGAAACATATATAAAATAATTTTCAATATGGAAGACATTAAATTAGAATATCATAAAATTGTCAACAATCCTGGTTTAAGATATTTTGCTAAAATAATTTTAAATTCATTTTGGGGCAAATTTGGACAGAAAGAGAACCAACAACAAACTACAATTTTAAACCAACCGTTTGAATTTTACAAAATGTTAACAAATCCTTCTATAGAGATATGTTAAATACTACCTATAAATGAACAAAATATAGTGGAGAGTTGACAATACAAAGTTGAAGTTGAAACTTCTTTAGCAACAGTTAACGTTAGTATAGCAGCTTTTACAACAACAAAAGCTCGTCTTAAACTTTACAGTTATTTGGAGAAGCTTGATAATAGAGTATTATATTATGACACAGACTCTGTCATGTATATATCGCTCTGCCATTTATATATTTGATCTCCTAACAGGGGAATTTGTAGGAGAAATGACAGATGAGTTAGAGTGTTATGGAGCTGGAAGTTACATCACAGAATTTGTCTGTGGAGGTTCTAACAATTGTATGACAACAACAATTGTATGTACTGCACAAAAGATAACAGCAGAAAACTTGAATGTAAAGTAAAAGGAATTGGTTAAAGTTATCAGGCCTCGCAAAAAATTAATTTTGATTCAATTAAAGAAGCAATTCTAAATCCTGCAGAAAACGAAAATATACATGTAATTTCAGACAATATTCGTAAAAATAAAATACATGAAGTGCTTACAGTACGCGAAATAAAAACATATTATCCTAAATCAGAAAAACGCAAATTTAATGAAGATGGTAGCTCTTTTCCATATGAATATAAAAAATTGCAAAAGAATATTAAAAAATAAAACAAATAAATCTATAATTTCGATATTATGTTATTATTTTTATAAAAAAAAATTTATATAAATTCAAAATGTAAATAAATACTTAATAACTTTACAATTATTTAAATAAAATTTCTTTTTTATTTATTCAAGTATTATGTCTATCATCAAAGCCTAGCCATTTAACGAAAACACGATTACCTTGTTTTTTCAAAATTTTTTCTACAAGATAAGTATCAGGATATTTTACAGGTGTAAGCTCAGCTTGATAAAAACCTCCGGAAATTGGCGTATCAGTATAGTCTGATAATTGGTATGTAACAGGATAAGTATTATTGATTTTTTCAATTTCAAATATTTCAGATGACCAATTTGATAACCTTTTTCGAAATGACCTTTATATTTACTTATTCTTACAAAATTTCCAATTTTTTACTTATTTTTTTGAAAAATTTTAGGTTCCATATATATATATTTCTAAGTATATTTTTTTCGTTGCTCTTTGCAATTTTTTCAGGAGGAAGTTTTGTTGTGCTATGTTTTGTTGAATTATGTTCTTATTAATGATTGTAGAATAGGTAACTATTTATAGTTTCCATTTAAACTCAATTTTTTCCACATGGAATTTTTCAATGTACTGTCAACAATTCAACAATTGATGCTTTTAATTCGTTAAATGTATGATAATGATTGATTGATTTTTGTTTTATATAATTTTGAAACCGTGAGTTAAAAAACTCTTTACCTTGATCAGAGTGAATATTTTTTGGTATGACTTTAGCTCTACTAATATCTGATTTTAAGGCAATTAAGATATCTTCAGCATTTTTTGTTTTCACAGTTTCAGCATAGACATGTTTTGAAAAAGTGTCAATGACCGTAAGAATATATTTATAACCGTTATTAAACTTTGCATAAGGTAACATTTCTATTAAATCAATTTGCCATGTATCATTTATTCGTTTTTGTTTAAATTTTCTTCTAAGAAATTTACGTCTTGCCTGTCTATGAATTTCAGTTACTATTTGAGCTCTTGACATTTTATTTATGTCAACTAAAATTTTATAAATGTTAAAGCTATTAAGATAATAATTATTATATATAAAATAATTGGCCAGGGCATGGTTTAAACTAACCATTTGTTTGAATGTATTTCGCTTTTATACTTTTGTACATGAGTATACAAGTGGATTTTATTTGTATATTTAAATCATTTCCATTCTGACTTTTATTGAACAGAAGACCAAGCTGAAGCAAACGAGCGATTGAAGAAACCGAGCGTGTTAATACACAAAGTCAGATTCAGTATGATGAAATTACATCCATCTTACAGACATCTTACATCTTACATCTAACGGAAACAGAAGAATTTATAGTACCTTCAGATAAATTAATTGGAACGGGAAGGTGAAGGAAAAGAAGAAGAAGAAGATCAATTTGCACAAATTTGGGATATTAATAATCAGTAAGGAGACCCTGATTATTTTAATGATTAATGAATTTTAATTAAAAAATAAATTGTCTATCTAAACGTAAAAATAAAAATAAAACTAAGCTATATATTACTATATGTATTATAATTTATTGTAATCGTTGTATTTAGAATATTACAGATTTTTTCTTTTAAAATTACAGGAATTTCAAAAAATAATCTTGAATAATTACATTGTACAGTAAACCGCTGTATTGGTACATAAATTTCTCTTTGTAAACTTAATACTTGTTACTCGCCACATAATTTCAGATATTGCAAAACATAGTCATTTACATTTATTTCAGCAAATTTATAATAGATCATCACTACGTGGAAAAATCGTTTAAATTGTAAAACTGCTCTGCTTCTTCTTTGTTAATACTTATGCTTTGTCCGTTCGCTAATCTTAGCCCATGATGAAAACTATGTTTTATATCTTTTATTATCTGCTCATTGAGTTTTTTGTTAAATTCGTAATAAAATTTATTCCATTCATGATATTTTAAGACAATTGCCTTTTTTCGAATACGGTGAAATATGATTAAAGCTTCAAATGACTCACATTCAAATCCAACAACAATTATTTAATTTATGACTTTTATTGAGAAAATATGTGTAGCTTAGCAATAAATTTGTATGTCGACCTTCTTTTTTCATTCCTTTAATTTTACTAAAAAGTGTAAATATTATTTTTATTATTTATACGTTTAGAAACACAAGTTTGTAATGAGTTATATTTACCAAATACAATTTGAAAAGTTTTTAGAATCAATTTGTCGTTTTCTAGTTGATTTACGTTATTAAATTTTTTTAAAAAGACGTTCTACGTTCTATACTATTACCGCAACATCTATACCACGTATACCACACAACAATATTATTCACATACATCTGAATAGTTACTTTTTAACGGTTTATCATTAAAAATTATACATTGGTTTTTTAAGTAACTCAAAATTTCTAATTTATCTGGTTTTTTACCAAACGAATCAAAATATTCAATACAGCCATGTTTTGGAATATAAATAGCTAACCAATCTGCCCCTCGATATTTTGCTTTGTCAGTGTTTACAATTAAAAAAGTTTGTTTTTAATTGTTTTGGAGAGTTGATCTAAAGCAAAAACTCCTTTAAAAATTTACTTGTGTATTTGTTACATTTTAATACGTTGCTTATTTCTAGGGTGTTCATTAATCAAATTGACTCAAATCATACACTTTAGTTGCTTCTTTAATGTAGTTCGATAAAAACTGTTTTTTTGATTTCTTATTTGTTATAATAGCATCAAATTTTTCTAGTATTTGACAGAGCTCTTTATTTATTTTATCGTTGTACGCAGTTCCAAAAGAGTAATTTTAAAAATTATTATTTGCCAAATCCCTAGTTGGAAATTTATTATTTATATTATTGAGCTCTTTTGCAATCTTTTTACAAGGTTCTTTAATACCAACTATACAAATATCTTTCGCAAACACGTTATTTTTATCATAAAAAACAGTAAAATGTTACATCCAGAAGTGCACAAGACAGTGACATTTTGTCAGATATTCATATTTACTTTAATATATGCTATTTATAGGTTTGTGAATATATTCCGATTTTTATCAATTTGTAAACCTACATCAAATTCTCCATAAACAATAGTAGTTAGTGCTGATGTAAGGGGATTTGATAGCCTTGCCTTTATTCTAATTGTGTCCTGGTTTAGTAAACCTTGACACACTTCAGTTCCAGATGCATCTGGAGTTAAATCAAAAGCTAGTATAAAAAATTCATTGCTAAACATAGACTTTGTTATCTGATGACTTTTATCATTATGGTAAATTCTAGTACTGGAAAAAATTGTACTATACGCTCTAGTGGCAATTATTTACTTCGGAAAAACTAGTTTCAATTGCTGAATTGGGTACTTGAATCCATTTACGTTTAATATAAATTGCGAAATATCAAAGTGTTTTTAAAATTGTATAGATTTTTTGATCTTTTTCCAGAGTAACCAGCATTTTCTGTCATATAAAATATTATTGTGTTTGGTAGAAGTCCAATGAAAACATTGTCAAGTGATATTGATGAACAATTCTGGGGAATTGTAAAACTTTTTACCTCTACACGTTCGTAATTGTGCTTAAAATTAGTGTTTTCCAATACAGCATTATGTGCCAACAGCACACTAGGATTATTATTTACATGTCTCATAAATAAGGTAGCTTCTAAAATTTTCAGTTGACATTCATCAGAATCGTCTGCAAAGATGTAAAATTCTGGCTTTTCTAGTGTTAGAAGAATTCGAATATCAACATTTTCGTTAAACATATCAAAGGTTGGTTAAACATATCTAAATGTAGTTTACCCATAAGTTATACTACTTTCCTATTTGGGTATAATTTTTGATGTTCTTTTGAACCACTATTATCTGATTTTCCTATATTTGGTTTATCTACCACTCAATTTTTCAATATAAGCTCTGTAATGGTAATTATCATCTGATGGTGATATATTCCTTCCATTTAGTTGAACGTTGCATTGTTTTATTAATGAGTGTAACATATTATTAACTACACTTGGTTGTTGTATAGCAGTTCCATCAGTTTTTTTGTCTTTATCTTTATTCTATTGTGTTCCATCTTTTTGTAAAATTTGTACTTTTAATTTTAGTTATTTAGAAGATTAGTCTCTATATGCATCACCATGACCGAATGAAAAAAATTCTATGACTGATAGATTATTTAGAGAAGCGATGGGGTTATAGGAAACTTCTTCAGAACGCAACATAGTTGACTGAATGGGTTGTGTTTTAAATATATCCAACTCAGATTTCATATACTCAATCATAATTATATCTTTTTGTTTCCTTTTACTAAAATAATTTAAATTGTTAATGAGATGTCTTTTTATAGGTTTTCTTCTTTTTCTTTTACCTTGTCCATACATTTCATTGAGTTTTCGCCTGCGCCTTGCAATTCTCATTATGCATATGTAATTAGTTTTGTATGAGTTTTGTGGTTTTGTACAACGGACACACAAACTTTTATGTAAAATTTTTTGAAAGAGTTGAGTTTTTTTCGAATGAAATAATTTTTTGAATATTAGTTTTTTTGAATATTAAAAAAAAATTTAAGTTTGTGGTTAATGAAAAACGCACACACAAACTTTGCTGCCACACAATTTGTTTAGACGGATGGACATACGGATGGACAAATGAGCTATTTTCATATATAATATATGAAATAGGGAAAATAGAGGGTTGAAAAAAAAAATAGAATATGATTGGAGAGTATGAAAAAAAAAAATTGTGGTTTTTGTTTTTTGTTTTTGTTTTGAAAAACAGAATTGAATAAATGACTGGTTGATATGATTTCCATCAACTTGAATGAATGAATTAGACAAAAAAAAAAAAATTGAATAAATTAATCAGACAGGTTGATTTTCATCATCATCAACTTGAATGAATGAAGCAGACCGCGGTTGCTTGACTGGATCGCAAGCAGAAATGTATGTACGCGTGTGTGTGTGTGTTTGCGGGTAGGTTTGAGTGTGTTCCTAATCAAAATTTGAAAATAAAAAATTAAGTGCGAAGGTTAAAGGGGTAAAAGTTCTGTAAAATATGTAAAATATTTGTGTTTGTATAATACGAATATAATTTGTGTGTTTTTTTTAATTTTTTTCTTTATTCAAACTTAAATTATTAGAAATTATACAATTTTATACAGTTTATAATTCATTATTAGAATTAATTATTGGAACTTGTAAAGGTTGTGATGGTCGAAATGGAAATAAAAATCTATCACAATTTGTGGTAAAATACTTTACCTGAAAAATAGTAAATAATTCACAATAAGAATTGAAATAAAAAAGAAAAACACAAATTATTTTTTGTATTTATCCAATTTCCAAATCTTCTGCAAGAAAAACTGAAAAATTAAAAGTTTTAAATAATAAGAAATTTTTATATTTTTAATATAATTTATTTATTTATTTATTTTTTTTATTTATTCAATTTCAAAATCTTCTTCTAGCTCCTCATCGCTTAATGTTTCATTTGATTCATTTGTAGTAAAATTTATTTTAAACGTTTTTCCTGACTCACCATCATTTACAACGAAATACTTCTCCGACGTCAGATTTTTCATCTCATTTTCACTTAGTTTGTTAAAACATATGGGAAGGAAAATTTTAAAGTTATTCGATTTGAGAATAACTCTCTCCCCATACTTTGTTTTTAGTTTATTTATTGCGACAATTTTGTATTTTTCTTAATTTTCAATCTTTTTATTGGGATTGTTTCCACTTCGCAACTAAACATCTTATTTAATTTTTCTGCAAAATCCATATTTGTAAGTATAGGTATTTACTAATTTTTTTTAAATTTTAAAGCCCTTGTTGAATGCTTCACGAATGAAATTATTTTAAAAATTAAAAACAAAATTGTTTTATAACATGTTTTATAATTTATAATTTTATGTTTTCTAAATTAAATATTTAAAACAATAGTTTTATTGCGGTTTCCTAAATTTTATGAAAATATGAGTAAATAAAAATGAAAATATATACAGCACTTACTATATTTTTGAAAATATAATACTTTTTATAAAACAAAATTAATAAAATTTGAAATATTGAAGATTATTGGGGGAATAAAGAAATAAAGAAATAAGTACTCTTTTTCTAGATGATATAAAAAAGGAAATATATCATCTAGAAAAGAAAGAGGAAACAACACTAATAATGTGAAGAGGTCATGTTCAAAAGCGATAATGAAGATGATTCTGATAAGAAAACAACAACAACACTAAGAACAACAGCACTAATAGATCTAAAATGTGAAGAAGTCATATTCGAGAGTGACAATGAAGATGATGCTGATAAGAACTGTGAATTAAAAAATGAAAATTGTTGTGCTGTTTGTTTTATTATGAAGAATTTTTGAACTAAGTACACTATTTATAATTATTTAATATGGATATAATAAAGAATAAAAAAATTAAAACTTAAATTTTTTTTTCTTTTATTTAAAATCATTCTTATATTTTCAGGTTTTACAGATATTTTATAGGTTTTAATTACTTCATCATCTCATATTTAATATTAGTTGATGATGATGATGATGTTGATGAATCGGTTTTATTGCCCTTAAAGGGGTTTTGAAAAATTTTATATTAAATTTTTTCAAAAAAGAATCTTTCATTTTTATGTCTTTTTTTTATCCAATTTTTTGTGTGTTTAACTGATGAAATTTAAACAGCTATTAAATATTTCAATAAAGTTAAATTCTAAAACAATTGATTTTTTTGAGAAATATTGCTTAAATCATCGATTTTATTAAGTAAACATTTTCTAAAGAACAACATCCAATATGATTGAATGAATGTACACCGTTTTAAAATTTTTTTGTTTTGTTGTTTCATTAATATCTGAAGACTTGTTGAAACTTGTTCATTTAAATCGATTATATTATATTTCTCATTTAAAATATTAGATATCCATTGTTTTTTTGCTTCCCCCTTAACATAAATTTTGATATTATTGCTTATTTTTAAGAAATTGATGACATCACAATAATGTGTTGATCCATCTTCCCATCTAAACCCATGGTGATTTTTAGTTAACCAAGCATTTGTGTATTTTGTTTTTGATGTTAAATAATGATAACTATATGGTGCCTTAATTATTAATTGTTGTATTTCATTATTATACGTAAAAATTGCGATTTCCTTCAAAATGAATTTGTTGTTATTATCCTGAAAACCTTGAATATCTATGATAACATAATCCATTTTTTTTTTTGTATAATTTTATTAACATCACCAGTTAAAGGTGTAAATTCAATTAATCTATCATGTAGCATAAGACAGTATGCTGTTGTATTTTGAGGTAATGGTTTTGATGTTTTCAATTCTATTCTGACATCTACTGCACCCATTTTTAAATTTTCATTTTGATAACGAATATCAATTACCAATATAATAGCTTTTGTTTTAAAATCTTTTAATATTATTAACGGTTCTGATATATCATAATTATAATAATTGTTGCGTATTTCTATCAAAAGATAAATTCACATCTTCATATGGATAACATTCTGAATTTAGATATACTTTAAAATCACTTACATTGTAATGATTGAATTGTGATGGATCCTTCTCAAGTTGATTTAACTTATTTGTTTGTAGAGCAAATATAATAAAACGGGGTTTCTCAAGTTGACTGGTTGTTTTTACATTCCAAATATGATGATCAGTATTAGATGGTAATATAGGATATTCATATAAATCCCAATTTCTGAAAGATAATATCATTTTCGCACCAACATTAATATTTTTGTATAGATTCAATTTTAATATGTTGTATTTTCCATTGTATTTTTTGAATTTGAATTTTCGGTTTTTCATTAATGTTAGAACAAAATAAGGAATTATCATCTGATCGAGATGGCATCAAAATTAGTTCACGTTTTGCATTCGGTATAACATGTTTATAATCTTCAGCAAAACCTAAAAGTTTTCTCAAGGGAATGCAAAAATTGAAAAATAAATTTTTTGTTTCAACAGTTGATCCATATGAGCAACTTGCGTTAGCAAGAGCTTTACTCTCATTTTCACTCAATAAAATATAATTTTTTAAACATGTTGTTATACCAACATTTCGAACACTATCAATTTCCTTACCATTTAGTTCATAATGTATTTCATCAAAGAGAAATGCCATAGCATTATTAATAAATTTTGTTTTTGTTGTTAGAGTTCCATCATCACTCTTTGAAATTGTACCATCAATATAAAGTACACTGGTAGATGGTAAAACATTATTCTGTTTTTATTAAACATTTGATTCTGTATTTCTATGCGAATAATATCGCTTTTGTTGAATGAATTTACAAATGAAGAGTATGTATGCCAGTACGCATTTATTATGCTTTCATCAACAGCCGGCTTAAGAAATAGATTATTGATATTAATATTTTTTTAATTTTAGACCAATAAATTTTAAAAATTGTTGATTTTCTATTGTTAAAGTTCGTATGTTTAATTTCCGAGATCCTCTCTCCCCCAAAGTTGGTCTATTATTAAACTGATGCGTACTATTTTTTAAATAGTTATTATAGTTATTGATGTTGTTGTTGTCGTTTCAAGTGCAGTCGCATAGTTATAGTTTCATCTCTAAAATTAATCAATTTTCCACTCTGATCAACTAATTTTACAGTTATTGAACTTATTCGTTTGACAGCTACTGGTAAATAAATAAGATTTTGTGGAACTTCAATTATTTTATAGCCTGATCCAACATTTGCACAATCCTAATTGCAATTTTGATCACAATTGCAAATTCATGTAATATGTGAGCTTCTTGATCATTGATATATGTTCCTTGTACAATATTACACTCAACACTTACAATATTTATTTTATTTATATCAACAGGAAGATCTGATAAATGCCAAATATTTCATTTTAATTTTTTCCGACTAAAACCTAATAATTTACCAATATTATTCTCCCGCTCAAAATCAATTTCTTGTTCTGAAAATATTTCACATCTTAATGCATAAAACTTTAAAGCTTAAAGCTTTTTCTTATTTGTATTAGGGATTTCCAATTCTTTATACCCGTATGAACTATGTTCAAGGGTATAATAAATTTGCCATTACGTTTGTGACACCTTAAAGGAGTCGAGCTAGATATAGTGTCAAAGGTATGGATCGGCTCAGAATCGAATTCTGAGTCGATTAAGCCATGTACGTCCGTCCGTCCGTCCGCACGATAACTCAAAAAATAAAGGAGCTAGGAGGCTGAAATTTTTTGTACGTCCCTTTTGCAAAATTGTTAGTTTTGCTATTTAAATCCAACATTTTCGGTCGGCGGGTTCGAGTAGCTGCCATACAACTTCTATCTTTATATAGAAATAACTCAGTATCTATTCAAGCTAGGTTTCTGAAATTTTGCAAATGATGATCAAGTTTTATGGCAACAACTTCTGTAAAATTTGGTTGTGCTGGTGCAGCGGATTCGGGTAGCTGCCATACAACTTCTCCGTTTAAATAAGAATAACTCAGTGTTTATTGAAGCTAGGAATCTGAAATTTAGTAAAGAGGTGTCGAGTTACATGCCAACAACTTTTGTAAAATTTGGTTGGTCTACAGCAGCCGGTTCAGACTTCTTGCACCTCTTGGAACTTAATGAAGCTAGGCGTCTGAAATTTTGCAAATGATGATCAAGTCTTATGGCAACAACTTTTGTAAAATTTGGTTGTGGTGGTGCGGCGAGTTCGGGTAGCTGCCATACAACTTATCAGGTTAAATGAGAATAACTCAGTGTTTATTGAAGCTAGGAATCTGAAATTTAGTAAAGAAGTGTCGATTTATATGCCAACAACTTTTGTAAAATTTGGTTGGTCTAGAGCAGCCGGTTCAGGCTTCTTGCACCTCTTGGAAGTTAATAAAGCTAGGCGTCTGAAATCTTGCAAATGATGATCAAGTTTTATGGCAACAACTTCTACAAAATTTGGTTGTGCTGGTGCGACGGGTTCGGGTAGCTGCCATACAAAATCTCTTTTTAAATGAAAAGAACTCAGTGTCCGTCCGCACGATAACTCAAAAAATAGAGGAGCTAGGAGGCTGAAAATTTTTTTACGTCACTTTTGTAAAATTGTTAGTTTTGCTATTTAACTCCAGCATTTTCTGTCCCCGGGTTCGGGTAGCTGCCATACAACGTCTTTCTTTAAATAGAAATAACCCAGTGTCTGTTCAATCTAGGTATCTGAAATTTTGCGAATGATGATCAAGTTTTATGGCAACAACTTCTGCAAAATTTGGTTGTGGTGGTGTGACGGGTTCGGGTAGCTGCCATACAAAATCTCTTTTTAAATGAAAGAACTCAGTGTCCGTCCGCACTATAACTCAAAAAATAGAGGAGCTAGGAGGCTGAAAATTTTTTTACGTTACTTTTGTAAAATTGTTAGTTTTGCTATTTAACTCCAGCATTTTCGGCCGCCGGGTTCGAGTAGCTGCCATACAACGTCTTTCTTTAAATGGAAATAACCCAGTGTCTGTTCAATCTAGGTATCTGCAATTTTGCGAATGATGATCAAGTTTTATGGCAACAACTTCTGCAAAATTTGGTTGTGGTGGTGCGACGGGTTCGGGTAGCTGCCATACAACTTCTCTTTTTAAATGAAAATAACTCAGTGTCCATCCGCACGATAACTCAAAAAATAAAGGAGTTAGGAGGCTGAAATTTTGTTACGTCACTTTTACAAAATTGTTAGTTTTGCTATTTCACTCCAGCATTTTCTGTCCCCGGGTTCGGGTAGCTGCCATACAACTTCTTTCTTTAAATAGAAATAACCCAGTGTCTGTTCAATCTAGGTATCTGAAATTTTGCGAATGATGATCAAGTTTTATGGCAACAACTTCTGCAAAATTTGGTTGTGGTGGTGTGACGGGTTCGGGTAGCTACCATACAAAATCTCTTTTTAAATGAAAGAACTCAGTGTCCGTCCGCACTATAACTCAAAAAATAGAGGAGCTAGGAGGCTGAAAATTTTTTTACGTTACTTTTGTAAAATTGTTAGTTTTGCTGTTTAACTCCAGCATTTTCGGCCGCCGGGTTCGAGTAGCTGCCATACAACGTCTTTCTTTAAATGGAAATAACCCAGTGTCTGTTCAATCTAGGTATCTGCAATTTTGCGAATGATGATCAAGTTTTATGGCAACAACTTCTGCAAAATTTGGTTTTGGTGGTGCGACGGGTTCGGGTAGCTGCCATACAACTTCTCTTTTTAAATGAAAATAACTCAGTGTCCGTCCGCACGATAACTGAAAAAATAAAGGAGTTAGGAGGCTGAAATTTTTTTTACGTCACTTTTACAAAATTGTTAGTTTTGCTATTTAACTCCAGCATTTTCGGCCGCCGGGTTCGAGTAGCTGCCATACAACTTCTTTCTTTAAATGGAAATAACCCAGTGTCTATTCAATCTAGGAATCTGAAATTTTGCAAATGATGATCGAGTTTTATAGCAACAACTACTGTAAAATTTTGTTGTGATGATATGACAGGTTCGGATAGTTGCCATACAACTTCTCTTTTTAAATGAAAATAACTCAGTGTCTATTGAAGCTAGCTATCTGAAATTTAGTGAAAAAGTGTCGAGTTGCATGCCAAAAACTTTTGTAAAATTTGAATGGTCTAAAGCAGCCGGTTCAGGCTTTTTGCATTTCTTGGAACTTAATGAAGCTAGGCGCAATAGATTCGGGTAGCTATCATACAACTTCACAATTTACATAAATATATCTCTGTAGTTCGGTACTAAAACTCTGAATGTTTTTAAAAGATGATCAAGTTTTATAGAAACAGGATACATTACATTCATACGGGTATCCCAGAGTTGACACAGTCTACTCTACTGCACTCTTCCTCGTTTTTAATAAATCTAATATATCTTCGATTTCATAAGAACCAATAGGAATTTTTATATTTTTATTACCAGTGATAAAGTTATTGTTTTCTTCGTCGACATTAGGTATTGAATTATATGTTTGAAAATCAACAAGGGCACAAATATATCCACCCTTTAAATCTATAGGAGGAATATATTCTACGGTTAGAATTGATCTGTTACCGTTTAGAGTTAGTGTTAACGACATGGTTTCTATATAATAAATGAAACATTTTTATTACATTTTAAACCTTTCATAATCATATCATCATCTTTATTATTATTATTATTATTATTTATACTAACAAATAAACAAACATCTAGAAATAAATGGAATTTCGTTTTTATTTATTTATTATTTATGCTATAATTAATATTATATAAAAAAGTTAAACATAAGGGTCCACAATTGTATATATTAAATTTTTGATATGAATTCTAATTATAACCTAAATATTCATCTTATCACCTAAATATTTTACAACTTTAATTGGTGGTTTTAAATTTCCAAAACTATCAAAATATTTAATATTATTTAAATTCTTATAATATGCTACCTAATGAGTTCCAGATCCGCTTGAATTATCTAAATTTATGATACCACATTCAGGTTTTCAAAGTTTCATTTTAGGAAGATTATCTCTCATGAAAACTCCACGAAAATGTTATAAATTCTTTGTACCAAAATTATTTATATCAACATCAGTTAGAGCCCGTTTGTGTAGCATGTAGTGGTTTTTTGGTTTTAAATATAATCCTAATCCCTGTTTATATGGTCTTAAATGTAAACCATTTTCCCTTAAGGAAATGGCTTCCAATATTTTATTATGACGTTCACTTTCTTTTAATTGTGTTTTAGCATTTCTAGCTTCATTGACAGCTTTACTTATAGCAGCAGCACCACCTGCAAGTGCGCCAATAGCTGAAAGCTTTGCAAATATTGAGATCAATGGTATAATTCCACCAGTTTTAGGAACAGGAATAACACGTGGGGTATATCTATTCTATTTTCGACTTCGGCTTAAATTTCCAGCAGCTTACAAAGCAGTTCTAATTGCATCTTTTTTTTTTTTCAAGTTTATGTCCTTTAATTTCTGTTCTAGCCGCTTGAATAATGTTTTTTAAAGATTTTTTTTCGTTTTGTTTTCTTTGTGCACCCCATTGCAAGTTTAACTTTTGCTTTGATGGCGTTTGTAATAAAAAATGCGTTAAGCTTTCACTAATTTTTGAATCACCTGCTAAGCTTTGAATCTAAGCTTTTTCAGCAAGAATTTTATCCGCAGAATGACGTTCAACAATATCTTTACTTTGAGAATATGCTATATCATGTTCTTTACAAGCTTCATCTAATTCATTGATATCTTTATCACCACGTGCCAATCGTGAGTTTTGTGAGTTTTGCACCAGGACTACAATAATTATAGCCAGGCAAATGTGCTTCAAATGGTAATTTATTTATTAAAGTCTTTAAAATGCTACCTCCTCTTTTAACAGATTTATCAATACTGTATTTGGTCTTAATTATTTTCATCATTTTAGGTTTAATCGCAGGACCACCTAATTGCGGTAAAACTAATGTTATGATGAGTTTATTGCTAGACCTTAAGGGTCTTAGATTTCAAAATATATATATATATATATATATATTCCAAATCATTACACCAACCGAAATATGAATATTTGAAAAAAGTATTAAAACCTATTAAAGGTATGATGTACAATGAGTTTTCAAATAATTCTGATGTAATCAAACCTGCTGAATCACAGCCTAATTCTATCTTCATATTTGATGACATTGCTTGTGACAAACAAGATAATATGAGAGAATATTTTTGTATGGGACGATATAATGTTGTAGATAGTTTTTATTTCTATCAACTTATAGTCGAATTCCTAAACATTTAATAAGTGACAATGCTAATTTCATAATTGTATTCAAACAAGATGATTTAAATTTAAGTCATATTTATAATGATCATATAAATGCTGATATGTCATTCAATCAATTCAAAGATTTATGCTTATACTGTTGGAAAAATGAGTACAGATTTTTGGTTATCGATAAAGATAATCAAATTAGTAATGGACGATATAAAAAAAAATTTGAAAAAGTTCTTAATCTATAAATGTATATAAATGCTTCAAAGGAGTTTAATACATGATAAATCATCAGCAGTAATAGCAGCACCTATAAGAATTACATTAACAACAGCAACAACAACAATAACAACAACAACAATATAAAATCTAATGAACAGCTATGGATGAGAATGTTCTAAAAGATTTGATTAAAGTTAGAAAGAATTTCAGGAGAAAATTCGTAGAAATAAAAACGGGCCGAAAAGAAGAAAAGAAAACTTTGAATAAGATATTTAAACCGCTTGTGAAGCCTATTAAGGAATTAATTAATTAAGTAATAAGTTGTGAAATATGAAGCCCCAATCAATTTTATGAAATCAGCATTGAACGAAGAAGAATCTAATAAAGAATTATTCAAGCAAAATGATACAACTTCAAAAAAAAGAACTCAATTTTTGAAAACTTTATTTCATCAACACCTCACACTAGCAAATATGATGATTTATAAAAACAATAATTTAAATAACACCTTATTTTCAACACCATTAAGTTCATATAAATATAAACAGCTTGATAGAAGGTATGGCTCTTATCTTGATATTAATACGAATGCAAAAAAAATGGGTAATTTACACTTCAGTATTGATGAAGGTAATAATAATTTTATAATCGGTGATGAAGTGTATGATAGAACCAAAGGTTTACATGACCTCATATTTAAACAAAAACCTGAGAATTATACTGAAAATAATTTGAAACAGTATAAAAAAATTTTGGAGAAAACTAATGCACATAGGATAAATTATGACAAATTAGGCCGAATTAACGGAAATAAAGGGTATAAATATAAAAAATATTATAAAAAATCTATATGAAAATGTGTATAATACAAGAAGTAAAAAAAAAAAAACAGGAAATGCTTATTCATCCACAAATATCTACTATGGAATACTCAAACAACCTATTCAATATACTTATTGGGATGATCCAAATGAATTAGTTAATAGATTAAGAATTTTAATTGCATCACAAACAGCTGGCAATAATAATCATCATAATGAAATCAACTCCATTATTGAAGAGCTCAAAGAAGTTAATATAATTGAATGACATTCTAAGGAATTTACCATTAATAAAATGACAATTGATAAGTTTGGATGTAGTGGTAGTTTCTCTTCTAAAAATTTCGTTCATCGCTTTCCTCATACTATTTTAATTTTTACAACAGATGCAAATATTGATGTTCAAAATAAAGTTTTAACAAATGTTAAAAATCCAAAGCGCTCACAGGATGCTACAACAAAAGATTATATTGAGACAAGAGAACAAGAGACAAGAAAATATATTAAATATATTAGATAAATTATCTTCGACTTTTGATACAAAATTATTTGTTCTAACAAATGATGTTAAGGACTTGAACATCTGTATTGAAGAAGAAAGCGTTAGATTTAATAGCAAACTTTCCAAATTAATTACCAAAATGGATGAAGAATAAAGAGAAATTATTAATCAACAATCAAAGCGACCTATAAGATTCATTGAACGACGACTAAATGCTGTTGAGGCATCAACTAAAGGTCTCTCTCAAGAATTAATTGCAAAAATATAATAAAGTCTCCTAATATACATTTGCGAAATTAAATTAGTCTATAATACATCTCCAATAAATATGAATATACATCAAATTCGATATTAAAGAATCAAAAACTTAATGAATATAAAAATATTATTTTGGATGAACATTATGATGAGCTACAACAACATTTTGAATTTCTAAAACAATTCCAAAATTCAACATTGGTGAGCAATTCTGATCATGAATATCATTGGTCTATATGTACTATACATCAAATTTAAATTATTTGCTCCCCGATACTTGCTCTTGTGTATCAGGGGAGTTCATTATGATTAGAGTTACTAAATTAATGAATTTATATAAAAAGATTGTACTTAAATAAAATAAACAATATATTATGTAATATATATATAAAACGAAAATTTTTGTTTTGTTGTTTCATTTATAAAACATGAAAGGAAAAGCAAACATTAAGTAAATTTTTATTGACTGTAATTGATACCTTTTCAAAATATGCTTGGGCTATTCCTATAAAAAATAAAACTTCAGAAAATACTGCCGAAGCAATGAAATCTATATTTAAGCAATATCAGAGGCGCCCGAAAAATCTTCAAACTGATGATGGAAAAGAGTTTTTTAATAGTACATTTAAAAACTTCATGAACAAATATGGAGTAAATCATTATTCTACATTTAGCTCATTAAAAGCTTCTATAGTGGAACGTTTTAACAGAACTTTGAAAGAAAAAATGTGGAAGGAGTTCAGTTTAAATGGAAATTATAAATGGTTAAGTATAATCGATAAACTAGTACACCAATACAATAATACAAAACATCGTACAATACACAGATGTCCTTCAAATGTGAATAAAATACACAGATGTGAATAAAAGAAATGCTAATAAATTGTTATCAACAATTTACAATCACATTAAAATTGTGCCAAAGTCAAAATTTAAAATTGGTGACTTTGTTCGAATAAGCAAGTTTAAACATGTTTTTGAAAAAGGTTATACACCTAATTCGACAACGGGAATATTCAAGCTAAGGAAAGTGCAGATTACAAATCATGTAACATATTTGTTAGAAGATTATCAGGGTCAGCCCGTTGAAGGAGGATTTTACGAATATGAATTACTAAAATCCAAATATGATGACATCGATTTAGTTGAAAAAATTCTTAAAACTATAGACAATAAAGTTTTTGTAAAATGGTTAGGATTCCCTTCTAGTTTTTTTATTTATTTATTTTTTTATAATAAAAATTCACAAATTTAGGATATATCCATATTATAAGTTTGTTTTGCTTTTCGTAAATCGATTAATATATTATCATTAGATTGATATTCAGTATCATAAATCGTGTAGCTTTCCAATTCTCCATTGCTTAGAATTCGATCGGTAGCAGTTTCTAAGTTCTCAAAACATTCAATTTTCAATTATCGCTTCTTAAATACCGCATTATATGTACATCGAATCTTGATTTCTTTATTAACATCATATTCCAATCGAAAGTGTCTATAAAATATGTTATTGCTTTCTATTATACTACCAATAACTTTTTCTTTTAATATTAACTCCTTTTTAAATGCCTCAATTGCTTCAGATGCAGTAACTAAATGAGAATCTGATTCACCTTGAGAAATTTGATCATCAGTATTCAGCTTTTTAGTTAATTCCTCAGCTACAGGAGTGGTTATTGTTGTCGTTGTTGTTGTTGTTTCGGTTTTGGGTGTTCCCGTTGATAAAGTGTGTTTTAGCAATTTTACTGACGTGTTAATAATAATGCTTTCATTAGTTGGAAGTAATATACTGAAATTTGTGCTTCCATACGCTGACTCGTCTAATATTATACCAGGAATTGGAGTTGAATAGATACCAATACATAACAAACTTAATGATATAATAATCAATTTCATCATGATTTATTTTTGGAATTAAAATACAGAGTTTACACTTTGAAAATTAATCAGCAAATGATTTTATAATTATTGTTCAATTTCTTTTATATATCGATCATGATTTTTTTAAATTCTTCTTTATTATGTGCATTTTTAATTTTCTCTATTAATTTGAAAACCAACCAAAGGGTACTTAGGTAATCATCTTTCTCCCTACCATAAGAAGAAAACTCAATATGATCAAAATTTTCTTTTTCTACAAGCTCAAGCTGTGTTCGTAATTTTTTAATAAAATAACCACTTTGGTTCTTCTCACCACTATAAAAACTCTCTATAGAGGCCAAAAAGGTTATAGCACTTTCAAATCTTTCCCGCAATAAAGATCTAGTATCTTCTTCATTTGTATTGTGATTTACCAATAAAATGTCATCCAGAGAACTAAGAGATGATGTTTGTGTGATATTCTTTTCATTTTCATCATGTAATATATCTTTTATATTTTTCTCAACCATATCCCACTCATCATCCGGTTCACCAAAAGAACAACCAGATGAAAAATGATTAGGGACCTTTTTTGGATTATCAAATCTAACTGTACTACAAATACTTATATAACCACCATAAACCTTTATTTTTATATGCTGCCAATCAAAAGGTCCTATAGTCAGATTATTTAGTGAAAATTATGCACTATTTACTATTTTGCATAATGAAGCACGTTCACCTCTTTCCGGAGGAACATGTATTTCCAAAAAATCATGAAATATCTTGTAATGCATCACTTTTACATTTTTTCATTTATGTGAACAAAGACAGTATTTATAACCATGCTTAATAGTCTCAAACCAAAACATCATTATAGTATCTATATCTATGTATAATCGCACCTAAATTCTTATTAATAATGACCAATTAATTCAAAATCATCTCTTTCAATAAAAAACTAATGATGTGAAATTAACCTGTTTTCACTTTCATAAATAACCTTGACCTATTTTCCCCATTTAAACTTTTTATTTATGAATAATCAAATATAGGTATCATATTTTTAAATCATATCACTATTACTCACTACGATATGATTCCAATTCATTAATATGTATACTTGCACACACATTATATTTATATATTTATTATTTTCATACAGTCATTTTTTGTTTTTTACTCCCATCTGTGCTAACACTTATTATGATTTATAATAATTAAAAAAATTAAGTATTTAGAGGATGTATGCGATGGTGTTTTAAGGTTCTAAATATTTAAAATGACAAATTTTGAAAATTTTTTCATTCATTTATTTATTCATCAATAAATTATGAGTTTTATAACAATGATTTTAGGTTACATATAATTTCTTACATAATTGAACTTATATTAAAGATTATATTAATTATATTCCTCATTTATAATGCAATAATGACCCCACGGTAAAGTTTCATATGAATTTTGAATTAAGTATCTTTTATTATCATGAGGGCTTAAAGCAATTTTAGTTTGAATAATAGAAGACACCTCGAAGAGAGGAATAGTTTTTATGATTTTATCAAGTTTTGAGAAATTATTTTATTTGTATTATTATTTAAGCAATAGACATAATCATTAGAAGTTATTTTATTTTTTACTATATTTCTTTTAACACTTTTAAATTTTTTTACTTTATCTTTATTTTCTACACGGATTACATACATTTTTGAACGTAAACCTACAAATTCAGTCATAATAACGCCATTATTTGCATCCTTCATTAAGCCTAATTTCTTTTTATTAACTAATGGTATATCAAATTTATTACTGATTGGATATTCACTTGTATCAAAGTATAAATTGCAGTTCAATTTTATATATTTATATATATCTGCACATTTAACTTCACATATCAAAGAATCAGTATCAGTATAGCAAATTGTACAATTTGATTTAAATTCTGGGATCATGTTATTAAAATGAAATTCATATATTCTAGTTTTACCAATATATAAAATGCACACACCAACATATATTGGTTGCTCCCCTCGCGGTCTGATTGATGACGTTTTGCAGTTTTGTCAGGTTGTTTTGGGTGATCTGGCTATATATGGGAAGGCAGTGGTCTAACTTACCATAGTGCAAAGTTTTACCTATTTTTGCCGCCACGTGCACTGGTGGGCCAGTTTTTCTTCTACATATGTACTTGAGCAAATTGTTGGTTCTGTACATGCTCTTTTGTACTCCCATGTGTACTTAGCTGTGCTTAGGTGACTTACGTATATATTGAAGAGTTGAACCGAAAGTGGTGACCCTTGGGGGATACCAACGCTGATATTTCCGCTGCTGGAAAGCACTTCACATAGCTTTACCGAAATTTTCCGGTTATGCAGTATTCTTCCAATGATGTTGGTTGTCTTTTCGCCTGCATTCCATTTTGATAAGACCTTAGTGATTGTCCGTAGTGGTACTTTATCGAATGCTTTTTCAAGGTCACATGAGATGGTGTCGCCGTGTGCTTTTCTTTTTAGAGTTTCTTGGGCCATGTATGTGATCTGTAGAAGCATCGACATGGTACCTCTGTTCGGCCGGAAACCGTGAATATTTTCGGGCATCATATTTTCTGCTAGCCAACTCAACCGTTTGGCTATTATTTTTTCAAATAGCTTCGATTGCGTTGGTAGTAGTGATATAAACCTATAACTTTTAAAGTGGTTTGGGTTCTTATCTGCTTTGTGCAGCGGGATGAGAACTGCGTGTTTCCAAGCATGAGGAAAGACTCCTGTTTCCATTATTCTGTTGAATAATTGGGTGAGTCTTTGGAAGGCTGTTGGGCCTAAGTACTTTAGCATGCCATAAGAGATTTTCTCCGCACCCGGTGTCGTTTCCTTGAAGTTCTTTAGTACCGCCCCGACTTCGGTATTATTAAAAAATATTTCCGTTTTATTTAACTCGATAACTACCAAGTTTTCATTAAAAATTGTGGAAGCCTTAAATTCGGGTTTCGCAATAAGAGCTTCAGCTCCATACCATCCTAACCATTTTGTAATCAACTTTACGTTGCTATGTTTTCTAACATTTTCCATTGTTTTACCGAAAACAGCATTCTTCATAAGTTTAAATAAATTCTTCTCAAAAAAAGTAGATAAATAAGATTTTATTTCTATTTCTATTTTTATTTTTGTTTTTTATTTTAAATAGATTTTGTCTGTATAAATACCATTTTTGAGTGTCTGTTAGATATTTATTTAACAATATTTTTTTCATATTTTTTTCCAACTCATTAAGTTCAACGTCCGCATTTTGCTTCATTTTCTCATAAATCTTAGGTTTTAAAATTATCATTTTGTTAAATGTTGTATTATTCATTTTATAAAATTTCCGATTATTCCTGATAGTATTTCACCAAGAAGTGTAGGTAAAAATCCACCACGTTGAATAATAATTTTTCTTTTGCTATTTATAGATTTTTTCCGGCAAATAAGTGATCTCAATTCCTTTTTACATACTTTCGTAATTGGGTTGTTGATTTTTTACTTAGATTACAATTACCTTTTAAAATATTTAAAGCAATTTCACAAAATGTTTTGATTACTTCAGGGTCACAATGTTTTATAATTACTTTCTGAAATTTTGGTTTAGAGATTTTTAATAAGTGCAATATATCTAGCGTTTCATATTCTTTCCCAAATTGTTCTAATTGATTTCTTGTACAAAGCACAAATTTTTTCCAATTATATCACTTCTTATTCGAAATAAATCATTAATGTCTTGAGTAAGATCAATTAATATATAACCATATGGGTCTGACGTCACATCATTATATAGTTTTTCAAATGATTTGATTTGATTGGAATATATTTGGCGAGCTAGAGGTAATATCTGCGATTTATCTCTTGGATTTTTGAGAAATACTAGATATTTACAGTTAAGAGAAATGCCTCTTGAAAACTTACCCTGATGAAAAATATTTTGAGTTACAAATATCACAGACAAGTTTCTTGTCTGAACAGGTCTGGTCTGGTCAGAACCTCTGGTAAAACAATCACACATATACCTATTATTAGAATTTAGCATCATATCAGCGATAATAATTAACAAAGGTTTTTGATTATCATTAAAATCTGATATTGTATTACTATATTCAACATCTTTTATATATGGTGGAAGCGCGTTTTTGTCTGGATTACACCAAATAATTCTATTAATGTGTGGTAGTATATTTTCTTTTTTATATGTTATTAAATTATGGATAAAAATAGTTTTACCACTGCAGGATGGCCCAGCCACCAACATTAAATGGATAAAACAGCATAATTGTATTAGTTAAAAATTAGCTTAGCAGTATTTTGCAGTGTTATCAAATTAGTGAATGCAGTATTTCCTAAAAGAGCTAGCTATTCTTACAAAAGGAAGTTTAATTCCAATTGTGTATCACTTTAAACCACCATACCACGCAGAAGAACTTAGTCAGCAGGTAAAATTTAATAATCAACATTGTGAAAATAAAATAAATGAACTTAAATGGGCTTACTAGCTGTTGTTTAATTGATTATTTGAACGTTAAACCTATATTAAAACACTATTTAGAACCAGCACAAAAAATTTATGTCAAAGGAGAACAAAAAAACTTTTTCTTGAAAAGTATATTTACAGTAGTAAAATTGAAGATCTAGCCTAAATCTCTGGTCATTACTAAAGATTGATAATTATAAATCAACATGTCCTATACACGTATCAAACAACAGTTTTAGATATGCTGTTAAAAATTGTTATAATGTGTACATGTATCTTTTAAAAGAAAACATTTTAAATTAAAACCTACAATTTTCATACTTGCACGATATGATTTTAAATAACAAAACTAAAAAAGTTTACTTCAACTTAAAACAAGAATTTCATGTGTGGGAGTATGCTTACAGATCAGCACGAAAAGGTCATTGGGTGGAATACGTACGTGATAGAAGTAGATTTCAAAGACATATAGAAAAAGTTCTTGAATCTTAACATCTGATAATCGCAAAATTGTAAAAGCTTTTTTAGTTAGATAAATTTTTTAAATATATAACACCAGCTGTTTTATTTTTATAATTTTTATGTTTACTAATAAATACCAAAAGCAATAAACTTGTCCTTGATTTTTTTTCATTTCTTAGCCTATACAATGTAACAATAATAACACAAAGAAACAAATCATAGATTTCTGATTATTTTCTCAATGTTCTTATAGAAAAGAAAAAAGAAATCGTACATAACCATGCACCTATTCGATAATTTTTTTTCATTTTTTTTTTTAGCTTTTACATTCATAAGTTTTCAATTGTTCGAAAAAGTCAAACTAGTTCTTACAATTTATTTTACACCAGGTAAATAGAAATTAAAAAAATACAAAATATTTTGAAAGTTTATGTGTATTTCCTTAAATTACATAGGTCTTATGGTTTTTCTCATTATCTCATTATTATTCTCAATCTTTTTCTTCAAACAAAATCGGTTTTTTATTTTCAGATTTATATTTTCTTGTATTCTTTTACAAATAAAAACAAAAGCCACCGAATTTGCGCAAGAAAAACAAAGTTAATTTGACTTGAAAAAATTCTTTTCTTCTTATTTATGTAAATAATAACAACTTTTAAGAACTTAAATTATAGATTACACGTCTTCTTGTTTACGTTTACGTTTTCGTTTTTATATTTATTATTTTATATCTTGATATCCAAAAGTATCTTTTCGTTTCTTTTATATCTTCTTTTAAATACATACATATGTATATGTTATTAAGCAAATGAATTTGTGCAATAAAAACAAACTAAAAAAAAAATCTTTTCTCACTATTTGTATGATATCCTATTACAAAGTATAAATAAATTTATTGAAAAAAACTTGTTTAGTTCATTAACTCTGCCTGACAACTTCCACAGTACCAACAAACCTTTACTTCGTACTAGAACTATTTGATTTTAAAGTAATTTTGATTTTAAAGTAAATTATTTCTTTGTAATTTAATTAGGGCAATTCAGTTATTGGAGGGCAATCTTGCTTGTTCAATTACGTTCGAAATATGGCAAGATATTATTGTAATATTCCTTCTCATAATTTTCTTGTTGAAATGAATAAAGTAAAATTTTACAGTTTGTAAATTTTATGACATTATTGCTTTTTATGTGGATCATTTCTGGTTGACCACAATTATTGTAAAGAATTCTTTTGTTTAGGTTAACCGTTACAACTACAGTATTCGATATTTTTATTTTATTTGCAGAAAAATTTATTTAAAAATTACAATTCATAAATTTTTTAGTAAATTTTTTATATAATTATCATTAAAGGTATCAAATCATTTTCCATAACATTTTTCTTATCAATAAATTTAAAAATACTTGTAAAAAATACATGTAATAATTTTTTTTTATATTAGTGTCTAATTCTAAATTTACAATTTAATTGGGCCTTTTTCTAAAATACACAGCCTTTCCTGTTCAGGCGTGGTTGTAAATGTCGTAAGAGGGAGTAACTCTTACAACGTGTGGGGATTCGAACCCACATTCCCTTTATGTTTACAGCGTATTTTATACGCTCTTACCCACTAGGCCACCGAGGGCCCAATTCCAAAATAGTTATAAAACACTTTTAATGAAAAGTCGTATCTATAGTGATATTGTAATCTTTAATTCTTTTTTGAGTTAAAATATCCTTTGACAGTATTCCTAACTTACTAGCTAAAATTATTTCCTTAAAATTTAAAATTTGTCTTGTTAATAAATCGATATTTTCTATTATTTCGATTTTGTTAATCATAAAATACTCCAATTTTTTATCTATTTTATTAATTTATTTTGAAAATTATTTATTACATTTTTTATTTCATTTTGAGCTAGATTAATATGATCGTGAATATTTTTTATTTCATTAGATATTTTTTATTGGAATAATACTTGGTTAACATTATTAATTATTTTACCGTTATTTTGTTCTATTACCTTTAAGCGTTCTTCGATTTCCTTTCTATCGTCATCGTCCATTACACCAACAGCAAAGCGAAGAAGATCTCCACTAAAATTAAACAATGATCTTTTACTTACGTGGTGTGGAATAATACTATTGTAATTTTCTCTTAAGTGTTTTAATTTATGCAACAAAACTGAAAGAATATCAGTGGAAGCGGCCTGTAATTCTGCTTTATTAAGTGCCGCTTTCCCAAAATCCCGCTTTTCGAAAATAGCGCTTTTCCAAAATCCCACTATTGTTAAAAATCCCGCTTTTTAATTTTTTTTTTTTGTATTTTTTATTACAGGGAAACATCATAAGTAAAATGTAAATATTTTTTTTTATAAATATATAGTTAATAATGAAATGCTTTTGTTTTGAAATATACATAAGAACAAAACTAATTCCGACAGATGTTGGTTTCAAAATCAGGGTTTCGATAACTAAACGGGGGTTTGGGGACGGTTACCCCCACTATATAAAATGCTTTTGGAGACTTTTTTATATAACAGTATTTTAAATTTTTTGATTTAGTACAATTCTTATAAAATACGCCGAAATTAACGAAAATGGTCTTCAATGTTGGGGATTTTATATATATATTTTATAAAATATCCCAAAAGTATTATACAAATTTGGAGGACTTTTTCCGTTTCTGATTTTGAACACTTTTTGCATAGCGCCTTCAAAATTAAGGTATTTCCCTTTTCGTGAATATTTATATACATGTGTATGTAAGATTTTGAATTATTGAGGGATTTTAAAGTTGGATTCAAAATCAGGGCTATACGCTTTTCCAGAATTTTTATATGTATTTTTATCTGAGATTTTAAATTAGGAGGGATTTTAGAGTTGGTTTAAAAATTAGGGTTTTTTCTTTTTCCAGAATCTTTATCGCTTTTTATAGTTTTTAATAAATAAAAAAAAACCACTGAAAAAGCGGGATTTTGGAACTGAGGGATTTTAAAAAAGTGGGATTTAGGAAAAGTGGGATTTTGAAAAAGGGGATTTTTGAAAAGCGGTATTTTGGGATAGCAGAATTTGCTAAAGTAGGATTGCGGGCCAGACCCATATCAGTTTTATTTTGAGGTTGTAGTATATTTGATTCGATTTTATTAATAATTTTCTCGTATTGAGTTAGATCGATAACATGCAATATTCTTTTTTAACTTTTTATTATTTTAAACTCAGATTCTTCAAAGAGAATATAGCCATTTGCAGGTGGTCTTTGGCTACCATTTATAGATGAGCGGGATAAGACAAATGGAAAACCCAGTTAAAGAACACAGCGAATTAATCCTAGAATAAGATATAACTTTTAAGTTTTGAATTTTAAGCGTGAATTTTGTTTTAAATTAATTAATATAACGTGGAATATTTTCTTTATTAATTTTAAAGTGATCATTATTTCAGTCGGTGATTTGAATTTTTTTATGATAAGGTTGTAGTTTTGAACCATATTTATTTAAGATAATTTATTTAAGATAAAGATAAAGGTTCACCATTGGTTTTTCCCTTATTAAGTTTTTTAATAGATTTTTCATCGATTTTTGCATTAAATTCCTTGATATAAGGATATTGATCAGAAAAGATAACGCCATTTAGAAAACCGATAGACCTTTTGCCAGTTGAAGCGTGGATAGTGTCGTTATAGAACTTTAAGCTTTTGATTATGGGATCTTCATCCATGATTTCAGTTTCTTCTTTTTTGATCTAGTTCAAAACTCGTAGGTGTTCATTTAAGGTATTATGGAATCTTTCAATATCCGCATAACTACTATGGAAATATTTGAAATTGATGCTGTTAAAGCTCTCCTCTTGCTCGGTTACAATTTTAACAGGTTTATTGAAAGTTGCTATATATTGCATAAATCCTTTTTTCGTAGATTTTAAGCGAATGATTTGGGCGTGCTTCGAAAACCTGTCAATTATTATCAAGTATGGATTTCCTTTTATCTGAAACACTATGTCTTGTGACACCATAAAATATAGACTATGTGTAATTTTTAAGGGTAGATTTTAAGGACGTTTTTCATACTTCGCAATCTTGCAAATGTGACAATTATTTATAACATTTTGAATTTCGTTTTTCAATTTAGGAAAATAATAACTTTTCTTTAAATTTAAGTAAACAACATTAATTCCTCTATGACTAGTTTTTATGTATTGGTCAAGAATAAGTTCCTTTATTTCGAAACGATATAAAATGTCAGTAAGTAAGAGTGAGCATTTGTTTAATTTTATTAGTTTACTGTTTGAAAAATATTTTAAATATGTATTTTAAAAAATTATATCTTCAGTCATAATTCCTATCAATCATTTTCAATCATCTTCCTTTACTGGTAATATGATTTTTAAAAACTTCAATAAAAAAGTCTTCGTTAGGACTAGGATGTATGAACATTTTCCTTGTTCTACGATGGGTTTTAAATAATTTTAATTATTCTTGTGAACCCTTTTTTATGAGGATTTGTGTTGTGTAGAAATTAATTGAGGATTTTGATAATATATTCGGAATTGTCTTCGTCTGCTGAATGCATTGTAGCAACAGTTGATCGTATTTCATCAATATCCATTACGGTTAAATTATTTTCATTTAAATTTGGTCTATTTAAATTTAATTCGTTTAAATGAATCTCAACGCGTGAAAGAGCATCGACAACTTTGTTTGACCGTCCATTTCAATGTTCTATGCCAAAATTAAATTCTTGTAAGTTGATTTTCCATCTTTACAACTTGTAATTAGGTTTTCTCAAGTTATGAAGCCACTGAAGGGGTTTGTCATCCATTTTAATAATGAATTTGCATCCAAAAAGGTATGGACGGATATATTTAGTTTCTTGTGATAAAACAGAACCTATAGCGAAATCACTTGCATCCATGGTTAAAACAAAAGGTTTTAAAAAATTTGGATAAACCAGAATAGGATACGTTGTAGTAAGCAATTTTAATTTGTTAAAATCAGTGTTATGACATCAATACGTTTTCCTTTTTCTAAGCAAAATGTAAATGGTTCAGCAATTTTTGGGAAATCTTTAATAAATTTCCTATAGTAACCCACTAAAACTATTCGTAATGCTGTTGAAACATTAGATTGGATTATTAACTTAGAATTAGTTTTGTTTTAATTTTATTGTGTAGTTTGTTGATCATTTGTTGTTTGTTGTTGACTGTTGAAAGATGCTTCTAGTTGCTTGTTTTTTTTATCTTATTAATTAAGATTATTATTTATTGTTAAGTTTGTTATTGTTGTTATTAAACAAAAACAAAGTTTACAATAACAAACTGGATTTCAACAAGTTTCTTCTACTAAAAATCTATTAAACAAACAATTAGATCTTCTTTTTACTTCTGGCTGGGTAAATGTAACTAGTACATTGACAGCAACACCTCTTTCAAAAATTGATTGTCATCATCCCCCCTTTAGTTTTCAATTTCATTATAATTGTTTAAATAAATCTTCATTAAATATCTCTTATAAATTTAATTTTCTAAAACTAATTTTTATATTCTTAATAATTTTTTTCATTCAATTGACTTTAATTCTTTACTAGACATAAATGATTTAAATAATGCGAGTGATAAGGTTTACGAAGCAATTCACCATGGATTTGACTTGTATGTTCCTCGAGTTCGTGATATAAATGTCAATTCAAGCCCACCATGCTATGATGGAGAAATAAGAACTCTTAGAAATAAAAAAAATTAAACGTGGACTGCATATTTTTAAAAAAGAACGATAATATTTCTTTTTCAAACTTTTTAAATTTATTTACCGCATTCAAATGCTTACTAAGTCTTAAATATGGGGCTTACATTAGTAAAATTGCTTCGCAACTTCGTAAATGTCCTAAATGTTTTTGGAACCTTGTAAACTCAAAACGTCAATCCGATCAATATCCAAATTATATTTTATACAAGGATCCGAAATCCAACGACTCAATTGTTATATTTATCTAATTAATTAAACGATTTTTTAGCCGGTAGTTATTCTACTTCTGCTTTCGATATTGATGAATCCAATTAAAATTGAATCTAATTAAATTAATCATTTGGAAGACTTTCCAAGTTTACCTTTTCAAAACACTAATTTTACACCAGCCGCGATACAGCTTTATTTAACTAAATTGGGTGATAACTCTGCTCCTGGACCAGATAATTTATATAAAATATGTAATTATTTATATGCAAATATGAATATGTAATTAGAATTGATCATTTAAATAATTTTGTTAATTTCTCCTGTTAACGGTTTAAATTCCACTAAACGATCATGTAAAATAAGACAATAAGCTGTCTGGAATTTTTTTTAAAGTCTTTAATACAATTTTGACATCAACTGGACCCATTTTAAAATCATTATTTTGATAACGAGTATCAATTATGAAGATTGGAGAATCATCTTTAAAGCTGTCTCATGAAACTAAAGGTTCTGATATTGAGTTATTATAATAGAAGCTTTTAAAATTCGAATATGCTTCATATGCTAATGCATAACGATCTTTACCAAAATTTAAATTCATATCTTCATATGGATATAATTTAGAATTTAAATATAGTTTTATATTTTCAATATCACAATAATTAAATTTTGATGGATCTTCCTCAAGTTTATTTTGTTTATCAGTTTGTAAAGCAAAAATAATAAACCGAGGTTTTTCAAGTTGTGAAACTGTTTTAACATTCCAAATATGATGTGTAGTTCCTGCTGGTAATATAGGATACTCATGTAATTCCCAATTTCTAAAAGGAATTTTCATAACCGAACCATTTTCAATACGTTTGTATAAATTTAATTTAAGATTATCAGCTAAGTTAATATGTTGAACCTTCCAATATATTTTTGTAATAAGAATTTTCGGTTTTTCAATAGCAGCATTAGTAGCATTACATAATAATGAATTATCATTTAATCGAGAGCGAGTTAATATCAGTTCATGTTTTGCATTTGGAATAATATTTTTATAATCTTCTGCAAATCCTAATAATCTTTTTTAGGGTATACAAAAATTGAAATAAAGTCCTTTCATTTTAATTGATTCATTAGCTGACCAACTTCCATTATATAAAGCGATACTTTCATTTTGAGTGAGTGAAATATAGTTTTTTAATGTTGAAGTTATACCAACATTACGATTATGATCAATTTCTTTACCATTAAATTCATAACGAATTTCATCAAATAGAAATGGTATAGCATTATTAACTAGTTTAGTATGTGTAACAGCTGATCCATCATGTTTTGATGCATATCCTTCTATATAAATTAGACTTGTTGAAGGTAATATATTTAAATTCTGATTTGTATTTTAATGATATCACTTAATCCAAATGAACTTGTGTATGCTGAATATGAATGCCATTGAGGGCTAGTTATAGTTTCATTAAAAACAGGATCATTAAAAGCTCCATTTTAATTTGCTTTTAGTAAATAGCCAAGAGATTTTAGATATTCTTTGTTCTCAAATGATAATCGTTTCTTATATTCTAAATGTTGGTAGCCACCTCCTACTCCTTTGAATAACTTTGATTGATTAAACTGTTGTTTCTTCCTCTGCGAAGGTATATATATAGAATAGATGAGATTGATTTTGATTAAATGTTAGCATTTTGAAGCTTTAAATGGTAAATAAATTTTATTATTAGGAACTTCAATTATTTTATAGCCAGAACTAACGTTAATAGAGAATTCATGTAAAATAAATTATAAATTGTCTCTCATCGAAAATTTTTCAAGTATTTTTTACTAAATTTTTTTAAATGATAATTTGTAAGTGGTCTTTTGGGTAGCTTATTTAAAGGTTTTCTGGGTTCAAATAAAGACCTAACCCTTCCATCATTTTATTATGACGTTCACTTTCTTTTAACTGATTTTACGCACTTTTAGCATCATTTGCAGCCTTAGCTATTCCTGCAGCGCCACCTGCAAGTGCTCCAACAGCTGATAAGCCTCCAAATATTTGAATTAAAGGTAACAAACCACCAATTTTAGGCACTGGAATAATTCGAGGTGTATCAATTATATTTTTTTGTTCTTTTGAAAGTTTTCGAGCTGCATGCAAAGCAATTTTTATAATATTTCCATCATTCATTGCCTTTTTTAAAGTCTGAACTGCTGTTTTTGCTTCTTTTATAACACTTTTCAATTATTTTTTTCTGTTTTTTTGTTGTTTTTGTTTTTTTACAGTTTTCTTTTTCAACCCCATACCGAATTTAACTTTAGCTTTCATAGCGTTTGTAAATAAAAAATCACTCGCTTTTTCTCCTAAACCAGAATCTTTAGCTTTGACTCTTTGCCAAGCTCTTTCTGCAAGTGTCTTGTCAGCTATATGACGTTTATTTTGTTCAGTACTTTGAGAATATGCTATATCATGATCACCACAAGCCCGACCTAAACGATTAATTCCTTTATCACCTCTGGCTAACCGTTTTTCCAGCTTTGTTCCAGGTCCACAATAATTATAACCAGGCAAATGCACTTCAAATGGCAATTTATTTATTAAAGAATTAACAACTTCTCTTCCTTTAACAGATTTTTTATTACTATTTGAATCTTTATTATTGTCAGGCATGATTTGTAGTTTAGTTTATGGAAGTTAATCAAATACTAAACACCTTTCAAAGAAACCCATTAATATTATTTAAAACAACGATTCTTCTGCTAGTTTAAAGATGAAATTTATAAAAGTAGATAACGCGATAAAAGTAAAAAATGTTGATCAAAATTCGAAGAAAACAATAAAAAACATGGAGAATTCTTTCCAAATAGTAATGGGTGTTCAAAACTTAGGTATCATTTTAATTTCAATAAAAAAAGACTTTTTTTTTGAAATATTAAATATATTTTTATTTTAATTTATTACAAATAGGTTCCGGTTAATAATGAAAAATTATGTCGGCCAAGTGGCCCCCTCTACTACTTCGGCAGGCTTCCAATCTTTTACCAAAATTCTGAATCACGTTTTTCAATAAACTGTTCTCAATGGTTGAAATCTGCTCGATAATGTTGTTTTTAAGCTCTTGAATTGTTGTAGGATTATTACTGTACACTTTCGATTTCACAAAACTCCACAAAAAAAAATCCAACGGTGTCAAATCGCACGATCTTGGTGGCCACATCACTCCTCCTCTACGAGAAATAATGCGATCTTCGAACTTTTCCTTCAAAAGATCCATTGTTTCTCTTGCGGTGTGGCAAGTGCCACCGTCCTGTTGAAACCAGATATTCTCTACGTCCAAATCATCAATTTCTTGCCACAAAAAGCTTCGGGTCATCTCCCTGTAGCGATTTCCATTGACCGTAATCGCAATTCCACTTGCGTTTTCAAAAAAATATGGTCCGATGATTCCTCCTGACCACAAACCACACCAAACCCTAACTTTTTGTGGATGTACTGGTTGCTCTAAGATAACCTTTGGATTCTCTTCACCCCAAGTGCGGCAAATCTGTTTATTGACGTAGCCATTGAGCTGGAAATGAGCTTCGTCGGTGAAGATTATTTTGTTAAAAAAATTCTCATTTTCTTCTTGTTTTTCGATTGCCCAAGAAAAGAATTGCCGACGTAATGCATGGTCAGTTAGTTTTAATTCTTGCGTCAGCTGGATCTTATAAGCCTTTAAATGGAGATGCAAAATGTTGAATAATGTGGATGGTTTGATGTTTAATTGCTGTGAACGATGACGAATGGAAGTTTTTGGATCTTCTTCAACACTTCTGCTCACAGCTGCTACATTCTCGGATGAACGGTCACTACGTTGATAAATGTTGCCTCTGTTATCAAGAACAGATCCAGTTTCTAGAAATTTATCAACCATCAGCTTGATGGCACGATTTGTTGGAGCATTTTCTCTACCAAATTTTGTTCGAAATTTCCTAATTACATCTTGAAAACTTTTACCATTTTCAAAAAATGTTGTAATAACAAAAACACGTTGTTCCTTCGTGTAACGTTCCATATTAACTAACCGGAATGTATTTAGAATATACCTAAAGAAACGTCGTATAAAAATTCCAGGTAGAAAAAAATGGCGGCAAAATCAAAATGATACCTCAATTTTGAACACCTTATATAAGAGGATTCATAGTTGGACCGTCAAATTGTGGTAAAACAAATGTTATGATGAGTATGCTGCTAGATCCAAAAGGGCTTAAATTTCAAAATATATATATTTACTCAAAATCATTGCATCAACCTTAATATGAATGTTTATATTTGATGACGTAGCTTGCGATAAGCAAGATAACATAAGAGGCTATTTTTGTATGGGGCGTCATCAAGGCGTCATCATAGCTTCTATTTATGTCAATCCTATATAAAAATTCCAAAACATTTAGTTAGAGATAATGCAAACTTTTTGCTTATATTCGAGCAAGATGATTTAAATTTAAAACATATCTATAACGATCATGTAAATTCTGATATGTCTTACATTGATTTTAAAAAATGTGCATGCTGCTGGAATGATAATTATGGTTTTCTATTAATTGATAAAGGTAGCAGTTTAAACAATGGTCGCTATAGAAAAACTTTTGATACAGTTGCTAAATTTTAGTAATCAAGAGAATAGGTCCCACAGCAGGTAACAGTTACTAACTGTACAGGTCTTTTAGCAGTTAGCAGTTAGCAACAGAGCAGTTCAGTTGATAATTTGCACTTAATAATTAACCAGATCAGTCAATATTTAAAAATGGATGAACAACTTTTGAAAAATTTGATTAAAACTCGAAAAAGTTTAAAAAAGAAATTTCAATCTTTAAAAGTTGCAAAGCTATCAGAAGATCATAATCGAGAAGAAGCTTTTACTCAAATTATAAAACCATTGAAAGAATTAACGAATGTTGTTAAACAACAACAACAATTTTCAGGTAACTTTATCAAACCTCAAATTAAATCGACGGATGATGATGATGATAATAACACTAGATCAATGACGTCATTCATGCAGTAAGCTAAAACACCTAGCAACAAAAGTAATTTTTACAGTAAATTTAAAACTTCAACCCCGAATACTATAAAATTTAAAACACCATCTATAATTGATAATTTCAGTGATGAATCATCAATTTCACAATTTCCTGTTTTTAACAAGTCAGAACTTGATAGGTCATATGGCTCCTATTTTGATGCGTCATTAAATGTTCGAAAACTTGGGAATGCTAATTTCAAAATAGATGAAATTAGTAAAAATATATTGATTGATAATGAAATTTTCAAGGAACTAATGGTCTATATGCATTAATATTTAAAAAAAAACCTATAAACTATACTGAAAGTGATTTAAGTACATACCATCAAATACTTAACAAAATAAATGCACATAGAAGAAATTATAATCATTTAGAACAAATAAAAGGGAATAAAGGATTTAAATATAAGAATATATTAAGAAAATTATATAAACATGATTACAACACTAGACATAAAAAAATTGGTTCAAGTTATTCAAAAAAAAATTTTACTAACTTTTTACTTAAATTTTTTTCACCAAGAACTCAATTAAATTTTACAAATCAATCAAATCAATATATTTATTGGGATGATCCTAATAAATTAGTTGATAGATTAAAACTTTTAAACCAGAAACAGCTGGTAACAATAATCATAACAATGAAATTGTATCTATAATTGAAGAATTGAGAGAAGCAAATATTATTCAATAACATTTTACATTAGCAATCAGTAAAAATCAAAATGCCGCTAGATAAATTTTTAACGTAGTTTGAATTCATCTACTTCTAGAAAACTACATACTCAAGGTCCAAGATTCTAGATAGTAATCACCGGAAACAAATTTTTAATGAAAGATTTTCTAATTAATTATAATTATAAATTAGAAATAAATAGAAAAAGAAGCAAAATAAAAATTTGCCCCTTTAAAATGAAAAAAATGTTTTTAACTAAAATGATTTAAAGGAGGATTCTTTTTATTAAAATATATAAAAAGAAAAACAAAAATATACTACAAAGTTTTTTAGTTTTTTAATATTTTCGATATTTATAATTTTTTTCTTTAAATTTCCTTACAATTTTTGCTAATCGCAATAGACATTTCTTAGGAAATTCAATTGAATTTAGAGTAAATAAATCTGTCCATTTATCATCTTGAACTTCTTTGAATGAATTGAACTGAATTAATGTTGAGTCAGCATAATTCCTCAGAAATTTTATATGATATTTAATTTCACTTCTATATTTCTTTTTAAAATCTTTTTTATTTTTAAGAAAAAATTTATCAAACGTAAGAATTGCTCTTGCGAACTCCATTTTATAATTAAAACTAAAGAAAATTTATTAAACAAAAGAAATAAAATATAAAACTAGCAAGAATTAAATAAATCTTCAGTGGGTAAGAGTGCTAAGGCGTAGATAAAGTCTATTAGGTAAGTTTATAATTATGATATTGTGCTTAGGTTCGATCCTAGTTCTATGCTTTTTTACTCAGTGAAGATTTTTTTTATTTTTAACGCTTATCTACACCCAAAATTGCAGTGTTTTTTTTAATTTTATACTCAAAATTGTATAAAAGGTTAATCTTAATATGAAAAATGTCATAAACCGATTAGATTACTAAGTAGAAGCATCATAATGTTTTCGGCTGAGAACATTCTACATGGTTATAAATATTGTATTTGTGGTCGGAAGTGGGCTTCAAATAATCAAAATAATTCATTGGAAAATATTTCATGATTTTTTGGAGGTTTATATAACTCCAGAGGGTGGGGAAAAAATTTGTTTATTTAAAATTAGAAATGGTGACTCATTAACTAACAAATTTGATTTATCTCCTTTAGATTGGCAACATTTAAAAATCGAAGTATATGGTGGTGATATTACCATTATTGGTAAAATAAGAGATTCAAGAAATAAAAAAAGCAAATACCTAATCATTTTCATACTGATTGCCCATTTGCTGAAGAAGATGATTGAGAAATGATTGAGAAGAATATTTCAAATGTACTATCAAAAGATAAGAAAAAAGGAATTATGCAAACTATTGAATCATTGTCAATTAAAGTAAATGAATATGAAGAAGATCAAAATGAACTGAAAAAGACAATGATAAGGAAACGAATTGACGATGGAATTATATTTATAGCATCAATAGAGAATATGTATATTGAAAAAAATAATAAGTCAGAAATTGGTGACGTGCTAACTAATTTTAGAAGATTACTTGAAACTATAAAAGAGGAATATTTAGATTATATGGAAGCTTATTCAGATGGAAGAGATAAATTTTTATGTACGTTTGCTCTATTATAAGTCAAGTAAAGTTTGTACATAATAAAGAAATTTCTGAAAAATAAAAAGTATAAATTATATATTTTTAATTTTTAACAAAACATTACTGCGTTAACCTTTAAAGAAGATACATCATACTTCCTTTTGATTAACTATGAAAACATCTTTATTGTTCGTATTCTGTTTGTTAACTATTCAAGCAAATTCCGCTCTAATTTCTAATATTAGATTAGATGAATCAGCGTTTGGAAGCACTTACTTTAATATACTACTTCCAAATAATGAGTGTAATAATAACCGTGAAAGTAAATTTATCAGTCCAGCTATTAAAACATGTAATTTCACCAGAATTAAACAAAGCAACAACAACAACAGTAGCATCAATAACTACTTTGGGAGTAGATGAGCAATTACTTAGAGATAAAGCTGATTCAGTACCTCAATATGTTTCTATAGATGAAGCTATTGAGGCTTTTAGGCAGGAATTAATTTTAAAATTACGTAATATTGGTAGAATTATAAATAGCAAACATATATTTTACAGACATTTTCAATTGGAATATGATAATAATAAAGATATCCATATAAGATGTGAATATGATAGCAATTTTAAACAAAAGGCTCTCGCAATTAAATGTTTAGAATATCGTGAAATATTAGCAGATAGAATTTTAAGTAATGGAGAGGTGGAAGCCGTTCCTATTATAGATGCAGATTATAAATCAGGCTACACTATACTTGATTTGCGATCCATAAAACAAAAAATATCGTATTAAATGGAAATTTCTTAATTTATCAAAATAAAACAATATATTAAAATAATTGCAAAAAAAAAAAAATTAAATAAAATATAATATTTTTATAATAAATGCTTTTTATTTATCCATGAATTATGATTAGAAGAAAATCCTAACCATTTAACAAAAATTTTATTATCTCTAGTTTTAACAATTTTTTCAATCAAAAACACATGTTTTTTTCAGTTTTTAACAATTAATATTCATAGAACTCCCCTTGTATGGGTTGACCTTGATAATCTTCCAGTAAATATGTGACAGGGTTAGTGATTTGAATTTTTCTTATTTCAAATACTTCCGTTGTCCAATTTTGAGTATAACCTTTCTCAAAAACATGTTTATATTTGCTTATTCGAACTGAATCAGCAATTTTAAATTTGCCCGGCGGAGATATTTTTATATGATTGTATACAGTTTTAAGTAAATTAATGGCATTATGTTTATTAACATCTGAGGGACGTTTCTTAATTGTTCGATGTTTACTGTTGTTATATAGCTCAACAAGTTTTCTAATTAACTTAATCTATTTGTAATTACCATTAAAACTGAACTCTTTCCACATTTTTTCTTTCAAAGTTGGATTAAAACGTTCTATAATAAATGCTTTTAATGTGCTAAGTGTTGAATAATGATTTATTTGATATTAATCCATCAATTTTTTGAATATTTTATTAAAAAATTCTTATCGGTTTGTAAATTTTGTGGTTGTCTTTTAGAAGTTTTAAAAATATTTTGCATTGCTTGTGAAACATTCTCTGAAGTTTTTCTTTTTATAGGGATCGCCCATGCATATTTGAAGAAAGTATCAATCACAGTTAATAGAAATTTAAAGCCTTTATTCTCTTTAGAATATGACCCCATTTCTACTAAATCAGCTTGCCACAGATCATCAAATCCCTTAATTATAACTCAATGTCGTTTAAATTTCCTCCGAGCTGGCTTATGCAGTTCATCGACAACCTCTCTTTTACTCATTTTAAATAAAACAAAAATAAATTTTCAATACAACAAAATATATTCTTTATTTATTTATATATATATAATATAGAAATTTTAGAATATAATTAGAAAATTTTTTATTTTTTTTCTATTCTTCTATATAATTCCATCAATTTTGTATATTTTAACAAATAAGTTTCTGCAGAAAAGGAAGGACAAGTATCAGTTAGACTTGTGGTGTCCTCTAGTGAATATGGACATATATCCCAATGATATCCATATTCTTTTGTTTCAATTTGAATAGAATTTTGAAATAATTTCAAAAATTTGAAATGTCCTTTTAACTTTTCCTAATGCTCTTCTAGTAAAATATCCTCACAGTTGTTTAAAAATTTGTTTAAAGAATATCCGATTTGATGTATATCCATTTTGAAAGTTAAATGAAAACTAACCACAATTAATTCTTTCAATTATTAATTAAATCTGATGCTGATTGCGCTTTAGCTTCAGCGTTTTGTAGTCGTGTATTAATAAATCTAATTGGTTTTTTAACTTAAAATTCAACAAAATCATTCATTTTTGAAAATTTTTCATTTAACATAGCAGAAAATTTGATGTGGATATTCTCTAAACTATCTTGCATTTTTTCTTCTAAAATTCTTAATTTTTCTTCTGCTAATTTAAGTTCTATAGATATTGCTGAGTATGTATGATCAAACATTTCTCCTATGTAGATTTTTATTAATTCTTTGTGAAAGAAAATTTGGTTATTCACAAATGTTTGCGTTGCTGCATTATTTCTGTTAACTGGTTCTTGAACATTTGATAAAATGTTGTTATTTAAATCATATTTTCCTTCGGAAGTTAATTTGAAACCTATACCGGGAGGACCTTCAGTATATAATTTTCTAGAAGTAGATGAAGTCATACTACGTCCAAACTTATCTAGCGGCATTCTGATTTTTACTGATTGCTAATGTAAAATGTTATTGAATAATATTTGCTTCTCTCAATTCTTCAATTATAGATACAATTTCATTGTTATGATTATTGTTACCAGCTGTTTCTGATGCAATTAAAAGCCTTAATCTATCAACTAATTCATTAGGATCATCCCAATAAATATATTGCTTTGATTGATTTGTAAAATTTAATTGAGTTCTTGGTAAAAAAGATTTAAGTAAAAAGTTAGTAAAATTTTTCTTTGAATAACTTAACCAGTTTTTTTATGTCTAGTGCTGTAATCATGTTCATATAATTTTCTTAATATATTCTTATATTTAAATCCTTTATTCCCTTTTATTTGTTCTAAATGATTATAATTTCTTCTAAGTGCATTTGTTTTGTTAAGTATTTGATGGTATGTACTTAAATCACTTTCAGTATAGTTTATAGGTTTTTTTTCATTAGTTCCTTGAAAACTTCATTATCAACCAATATATTTTTACTAATTTCATCTATTTTGAAATTAGCATTCCCAAGTTTTCGAACATTTAATGACGCATCAAAATAGGAGCCATATGACCTATCAAGTTCTGACTTGTTAAAAACAGGAAATTGTGAATTGTGAATGAACAGAAAATTATCAATTATAGATGGTGTTTTAAATTTTATAGTATTCGGGGTTGAAGTTTTAAATTTACTGTAAGAATTACTTTTGTTGCTAGGTGTTTTAGCTTACTGCATGAATGACGTCATTGATCTAGTGTTATTATCATCATCATCATCAGTCGATTTAATTTGAGGTTTGATAAAGTTACCTGAAAATTGTTGTTGTTGTTTAACAACATTCGTTAATTCTTTCAATGGTTTTATAATTTGAGTAAAAGCTTCTTCTCGATTATGATCTTCTGATAGCTTTGCAACTTTTAAAGATTGAAATTTCTTTTTTAAACTTTTTCGAGTTTTAATCAAATTTTTCAAAAGTTGTTCATCCATTTTTAAATATTGACTGATCTGGTTAATTATTAACTGCAAATTATCAACTGAACTGCTCTGTTGCTAACTGCTAACTGCTAAAAGACCTGTACAGTTAGTAACTGTTACCTGCTGTGGGACCTATTCTCTTGATTACTAAAATTACTAAAAAACTAAAACTTACTAAAATTTAGCAACTGTATCAAAAGTTTTTCTATAGCGATCATTGTTTAAACTGCTATCTTTATCAATTAATAGAAAACCATAATTATCATTCCAGCAGCATGCACTCAATTTTTTAAAATCAATGTAAGACATATCAGAATTTACATGATCGTTATAGATATGTTTTAAATTTAAATCATCTTGCTCGAATATAAGCAAAAAGTTTGCATTATCTCTAACTAAATGCTTTGGGATTTTTATATAGGATTGATGACGCCCCATACAAAAATAGGCTCTTATGTTATCTTGCTTATCGCAAGCTACGTCATCAAATATAAACATTCAAATTTAGGTTGATGCAATGATTTTGAGTAAATATATATATTTTGAAATTTAAGCCCTTTTGGATCTAGCAGCATACTCATCATAACATTTGTTTTACCACAATTTGACGGTCCAACTATTAATCCTCTTATACTATTTGGAAAGAATTCTCCATGTTTTTTTATTGTTTTCTTAGAATTTTGATCAAAATTTTTTACTTTTATCGCGTTACCTACTTTTATAAATTTCATCTTTAAACTAGTAGAAGAATCGTTGTTTTAAATGATATCAATGGTGGGTTTCTTTGAAAGGTGTTTAGTATTTGATTAACTTCCTTAAACTAAACTACAAATCATGCCTGATAATAATAAATATTCAAATAGTAATAAAAAATCTGTTAAAGGAAGAGGAGTTGTTAATTCTTTAATAAATAAATTGCCATTTGAAATGCATTTGCCTGGTTATAATTATTGTGGACCTGGAACAAAGCTGGAAAAACGGTTAGCCCGAGGTGGTAAAGGAATTAATCGTTTAGATGGGGCTTGTCATGACATAGCATATTCTCAAAATACTGATCAAAATAAACGTCATGTAGTTGGTAAGATACTTGCAGAAAGAGCTTGTCAAAGAGTCAAAGCTAAAGATTCTGGCTTAGGAGAAAAAGCGAATGCTCTTTTAGTTACAAACGCTATGAAAGCTAAAGTTAAATTCGGTATGGGGTTGAAAAAGAAAACTGTAAAAAACAAAATCAACAAAAAAACAGAAAAAAACAAAAACAACAAAAAAACAGAAAAAAACAATTGAAATATGTTATAAAAGAAGCGAAAACAGCAGTTCAGACTTTAAAAAAGCCCATGAATGATGGAAATATTATAAAAATTACTTTGCATGCAGCTCGAAAACTTTCAAAAGGACAAAAAAATGCAATTGATACACCTCGAATTATTCCAGTGCCTAAAATTGGTGGTATTTTACATTTAATTCCAATATTTGCAGGCTTATCAGCAGTTGGAGCACTTACAGGTGGCGCTGCAGGGATAGCTAAGGCTTTAAATGATGCTAAAAGTGCGCAAAATCAGTTAAAAGATAGTGAACGTCATAATAAAACGATGGAGGCAATAGCATTAAAAGCGGGTAATGGATTACACCTAAAACCATATAAAAAAGGGTTAGGTCTTTATTTGAACCCAAAAAACCATTAAATAAGCTACCCAAAAGACCACTTACAAATTATGATTTAGAAAAATTTGGTAAAAAATACTTGAAACATTTTCGAGAGGTTTTTATGAGAGACAATTTACCTGTAAAAAAGCCTTGGAAATTTGAATGTGGTATAATAAATTTAGATAATTCAATTGGAAATGGAACACATTGGGTAGCTTATTTTAAAAATGCAGAAATTTGATAGTTTTGGGAATTTACGTCCACCATTAGAAGTAATTAAATATTTATGTGATAAGCTTGTATATAATTATAATAAATATCAAAACTTTAATACATATAATTGTGGTCATTTATGTTTAGAATTTTTATTTCATATTGTTTTTTTTTTTTACACGCTACCCAAACTTTAGAAAAATTTTCCTTTTTACAAAATTATTGTAGGTTTTAGCAAGAAGCAGACGAGTTCAGGGGAAATATGAATTTAGAGGAGAATTGGCGGGTAAATGGGAGACAAACCTGAATAGGTTCGTTTTGAAAAGTTGCAAATTATATAATGAACCATTAGAATCAGAGGGGAACACGTTGGATGGAAGCATATTTCACATTTTAGCGGTTCTCACAATAAAAGAGTTTCCAAAGCAGTTTTAAACCACCTAGGAATAAAGAAAAAAATAAAGCAAAATTATCAGTAAATAAAACATAATTAAACAAAAATAATTTTTTTTATTATTAGTCTAGCTTTATTAAAACTAACCTACATTAATAATTTTGATCAAGTTAAAGGTTATTTCTTTCTTTCTATTTGAATAAAAAGAAACATAAAACTATCTGATAAAGAATATTTAGAATTTAGTAATACAAGAAATTTAAAGAAAAATTAGAATTAGAAATATTATATGGGTATACATTTATGATGATGATGATGATGATGTATTACCCTTGAAAATCTATAAAAGCGGAATAGATTTACGAAATATCTCTTTATTTCAATTAAAGACATGTCAATAACATTAACTTTAAACGGAAATTGTTCCATATTAACCACTAGATATTTTCCTGCTATAGACCTAAAGTGGGAAGAATATACATGTGTGGAATATTTTAGTAGATTTTTAAACATATAATTCAATACCAAATATAGATGAGGAAAATAATAGATTTATTATTGATAATAAATCCATCATTTTTCCCACAGATTCATATGAAAAAGACCTAATAATAATATATTAAAATTTGAAATTTTTGCTGATAAGAAAATTGATTTCGAAAGAGCAGATACTATTGGTAGGTTATTTGGTTTTAGCAGAAAAAGATTATTGCCAAACAAATGGCTTTCTTCAGATCTATTTGTTGATATTAATAAAATAAACATAATAAGAGTGGAATGTAATATTATTTCCAGAACTTATATTAATGGAGCAGAAGCTCACATTTTACATGAATTCTCTATTAACGTTAGTCCTGGCTATAAAATAATTGAAGTTCCTAATAATGTAATTTATTTACCAGTAACCGTTAATCAGATAAGTTCTATTACTAAACTGCTTGACCAGAATGGTAATTTAGTTAATTTTCGTGGAGAAACAATAACAATTAGATTGCATTTAAAGCCTCAAAATGCTAACATTTAATCAAAATCAATTTTATATACCTTCACAGAGTAAGAAACAACAGTTTAATCAATCAAAGTTATTCAAAGGAGTAGAAGGTGGCTATCAACATTTAGAATATAAAAAACGATTATCATTTGAGAACAAAGAATATCTAAAATCTCTTGGGTATTTACTAAAAGCAAATTAAAATGGAGCTTTTTAATGATTTTGTTTTTAATGAATAGAACCAGCGCTCAATGGCATTCATATTCAGCATACACAAGTTCATTTGGGTTAAGTGATATCATTAAAAGACAAATCAGAATTTAAATATATTACCTTCAACAAGTCTAATTTATATAGAAGGATATGCATCAAAACATGATGGATCAGCTGTTACACATACTAAACTAGTTAATAATGCTATACCATTTCTATTTGATGAAATTCGTTATGAATTTAATGGTAAAGAAATTGATCATAATCGTAATGTTGGTATAACTTCAACATTAAAAAACTATATTTCACTCAATCAAAATGAAAGTACCGCTTTATATAATGGAAGTTGGTCAGCTAATGAATCAATTAAAATGAAAGGACTTTATTTCAATTTTTGTATACCCTAAAACAGATTATTAGGATTTGCAGAAGATTATAAAAATATTATTCCAAATGCAAAACATGAACTGATATTAACTCGCTCTCGATTGAATGATAATTCATTATTATGTAATGCTACTAATGCTGCTATTGAAAAACCGAAAATTCTTATTACAAAAATATATTGGAAGGTTCAACATATTAACTTAGCTGATAATCTTAAATTAAATTTATACAAACGTATTGAAAATGGTTCGGTTATGAAAATTCCTTTTAGAAATTGGGAATTACATGAGTATCCTATATTAGCAGCAGGAACTACACATTATATTTGGAATGTTAAAACAGTTTCACAACTTGAAAAACCTCGGTTTATTATTTTTGCTTTACAAACAAAATAAACTTGATAAACAAAATAAACTTGAGGAAGATCCATCAAAATTTAATTATTGTGATATTGAAAATATAAAAATATATTTAAATTCTACAATAATCCATATGAAGATATGAATTTAAATTTTGGTAAAGATCGTTATGCATTAGCATATGAAGCATATTCGAATTTTAGAAGCTTTTATTATAATAACTCAATATCAGAACCTTTAGTTTCATGAGACAACTTTAAAGATGATTCTCCAATCTTCATAATTGATACTCGTTATCAAGATGATAATTTTAAAATGGGTCCAGTTGATGTCAAAATTGAATTAAAGACTTTAAAAAAAATTCCAGACAGCTTATTGTCTTATTTTACATGATCGTTTAGTGGAATTTAAACCGTTAACAGGAGAAGTTAACAAAATTATTTAAATGATCAATTCTAATTACATATTTATAAATTTAATATGAAATACATTGTAATTGATATTGATATTCAATTGCATGCTTATCATCAAACTATGAAATCAGCACTTTATTATAAAAGCTCCTTATGGATATCATATTATAAATAATAATACAAAAATAATAAATAAATGGTTAACAAAAAATCATCATGGATTTTGGAACGCTTGGAAAGTTGAATCATCTCATTTCTGTAATGTAATCAATTTTTTAAAATCATATATAGATTATCAAACTATAGTTTACGTTAAAGAGGATGAAAAATAAAAAATTATTCAAAGTTTTTTCAAGCGAAATAATGTTATAAACTTAGATGAACAAGTATCAACAAGTTTAAAAAAACATTAAAAAAATTCTATGAAAATCAGTATAAAAAATGTCTATTTAATCATTTTGGATTCTGTGCTCTTCAAAATGTTTACAGCTTAAAATCATTAGTGAAAAAGCTGACTTAGACATTTTAAAAGTATTTAAACCAGTTTTGAAGTAAAAACCGTATCAGTCAAAATATTTGTTTCTTTTGAAAATCATTGGGTCACCAATTTCATCACACTCTGATAAAAAGTTTGGTTTTTACAATCATTATGGATAATAAAGAACAAGAAAAAACAAAAATGGCTCAACATCAAGAATATAGGAGTCCAAGTAAATCTAAGACATCAGCATCTTGCACAATATCATGTATGCATTCATCATCAGCAACTAGCGTAAAATATCAAAAACAACACAAAGCTAATAGCAATGGAAGTTGTTGTAGATTATCATAAAAATCTGTTAAAATAATAAATTTGACTTTTTATTTTGTTATTCAATAAAAATATAAAAAAGAAAAAATTTTTTAATTAAATTTTTTATTTTTCGTTTATTCAAATAGCTATACAATTTATCAACAAGATAAACTTTACAGATGTAGTATGAATCTAAAAAGAATTTTAAGTCATGTACGGTGTAGAACTGGTATCTCCATATAATTAAAACTCTTTTTTCTTATTTAGATTGGAAAAATCTGGAAATGTTAGAAATTAAAAATTTAAAAAATGAGTTGTTTAATTTTTATTATATCTTTATTTTTTTTTGCTTTTTATAAATTTTCACATTTAAAGTCGATGAAAAAAAATTTTTCTTTTTTTTCGATTATTTCGAAAAAATATTTAATATCATTATTTGATATTTTTCGGTTTAATATTTCCACTATTTGTTGACTATGCTTTAAAGTATAATATTTGGATAAATAGGTAAAAAAATTATTTGTGTGTACTACTACACATCTGACTTGATCTTTGCTCCATTTTTATATTTTTTTTTTATTTACTATGTTTAATTGAACTGTTCAGAAAAGAATAAGATCTTAAGAAATGTTAGCTGCTATTTATTTGAAAATTTTTAAATGATTTTTTTTTTTCTTCAATTTTTTATTATCATTATAATTATATAATAGTATTTTTATGGGACTCGATGTGATAACACAAATTTTTTAACAGAAATCAAGACAAAAGTTAAAAATTTCTAAGTCATTCTAAATAAAAATGTTTGCGGTTTTATGTTCTGTGTCATGAATTTTGATTATACTAATTTCAAGAGCTTAAAAGTACTTTAAACATTTATTATATTAATTAAATGGTTTATGCTTTCTAACTTATCTTGATTCAATTTTTAACACAGATTTTTAAATTTTTTTTTGGGTATGTATGTGGTTTTATGGTGCCAACATTCTCCAAAAATGTCTCTCTAAATTGTTAAAAGAAAAATATATATGAAACTTAATAAAACAATAATTGAATTTATCTTAAAATTATTTAATTTTGTTTTTTTATTTTATAATTTTTTTATTTTATTGCAAAATGACCCCAAGCCAATATGCGTACATTATCATCTAAAACATATATTTTATCATCGTGGTAACATAATGAAATTTTATTTAAATTTTGTGTGTACAAATTATGAATCTTCTAAAAATTAACATATTACTTTTAAAAAGTTTTCTTTTATATAAACATTCTCTGTAATCATCTAAAGTGAGTAATTTTACAACATTTCTTTTGATACCTTTTGCTTTAACTATAACATTTTTATTTTCAATATAAATCGAATACATTTTCGCTTTTAATCCAACATATTCTTTAATTACACTACCATTACATTCATCCTTCATGATACCTAGAACCTTTTTATTTTTCAGAGGAATTTTATAATAATTATCAATTGAATATTCTGATGTATCATAAAACTTTTCTATGTCAGGTTTAATATCTTTGTAAAAATCTTCTGTTGTAATGGTATATATAAATGAGTCAGTATCCACATAATTCAACTTAACATTTTTATTAAATTTTGGTTTAATATAATCATAGTGGAAATCATACATTTTGTGTTTTGAAATTTCTAATACAGAAAAGCCTACATATAAAAGCTTATTATAGTATACACTAGTTCTATTCAACTGAATTGCAACCATATCACTTGTAAATTTAGGTAAACTGTGAAAATTTGGTTTAGATATCAAAGCTCTTGCCCCCAAACTTTTTCCCTGACTTTCCAAACTTGTTACAATTTTAATATTTTTTCGCTTATCTATATTTTCAATAGTTTTTCCATATATCGCATTATTTAATAATTTGAATGTATTTTTTTCAAAATTATTCTTTGCTAGTGTTCGGTGATAGTTATTTAAATGTATATAACTTTTCAACCAACAATCTTGGTTAAAGCTCAAAGCTCTGTGAATCTTTTTTAATATTAATCCATGTTTTACACATTGTTGAAGGTTTGTATAATGGATAATATATTTATTTTTTTCTTCTAAACTGGTAATTCGCTTTATATATACTTTTCATTTTTGAATGTTTTTTATTTTCTGGACAAAATGGAAGATCGTTGTGATCATGTTTGTCAACAGGATATTCTAAATCTACTTCTAAAATGTATCCTATAATTGAATCAGAAGGTATATTTAAAAAATCAATATTTTCTATTTTATCACACTAGTAGAAATTAGATATTGGTAAGAATTTAGACATAGCAAACCCATACAGATTGTTAACATCTAAATATGTTATAAAATTTGAAGGTTTTGTTCTATCAAAATTACTTAAATATTTATTATTTGCTTTAGAATGACGTAATGAACACTGTGAAATTGCACCTATAATACCCATTTTGAAAAAATTATACATATTAATATCAGTTAGTAACTGAAGTTCTACTTTTGTATATTTGAGCATAGCATAACAACTAAAACCAGGTAACGTATAGTATTGACATACATCTAATTCATATATCTGCTTACATACTTTTCGAAAATTATCAAATACATCTGCTAATAGAATAACATCTGTTTTTAAATATATTTTAAATAGTCTTTAAAATATTTGCAAATGTTTTCCAAACAGTCTTTGCATGTTGATAGTTTTTATCTGAAATAGTTTTTTTCGAAAATTTATTATCAAAACTTCTTTGACAAGGTAACTCTGTTTGATACAATTTTTCAAAAGAATTTAAATATTCATAAGAAAATATCCCCTTTCGGTTCACTAAATTAAATTTGTTTTCATTTGGATACATTTTCTTTAATATTACTAAATTATCAAATGGTAATTGAGAAACTAATGCATTTAAGCTTGATGATATAAACTGAAATGAATCTAAGGACCTCAACTCTATAGATTCCCCTTCATCAACCTCAATCCATTTTGATAAAGAAATATACATAGTTTTCCTTATTCATAGGAATAACATTGATTTTACCCGGAAATTTTATTAAGTTTTTAATAAATAAGTGACAGTCGTAACCAGAAAAGTTATGAAAAAATTTTGGAATGAAATTTGGTAATTGACATTGCAAATTACAAAATGAATGTGCTGGTCCCCGATATATTCCAGTTAAATGACAATGGTGTGCAACCCTATTTTCATCTAACATTTCATTACAAATATGACAATTTCTACTTTCTAAATGAATTATTCTTTCTTCATCTGTAAAAGTTTTCATTGTAATAATATTTTTATAATACTTACTATAAATTTGTTTCACATCTTCTATTAATTTCTCCAAAAAAATATCTATGCAAGCAGTTCCAGTATACATCCTAAATATATTAGAGTTTTGGTCGAAAGGTGATTTGATGTAATATGCCATCGCACATGGAATATGTTCTTGAACGTTAGTTGTTGTTGATGTAGATGAATCTGGTAAACATGTTGTTATATCTTGAAGAATGCATTCAAAGTCTGCATACACGACAAATGGTACATCCATTTTTTTGTTGTAGTTTTCAAATTTTAATGTTGCTTTTTCAGCTGTTGGAAGATTTGTAACTACATTGTTGCACTCACTTTTATGTAGTTTTAAATTTGCCTCATTATTGAAATGAATTAAGCAATGATTGCAAAATATTAATTTTCTATTATTCTTTGTAATTTGCGAATGTAATAGTCGACAAATATTTTTAATCCAAACATAATGTGTTCTCTGATCCTCTTGTATTAATAGCAAATTAATATGATGAAGTTTCTCTTATTTTGTACAATGAAATGGACCTACAATTTTGTAGAATGTATTTTGAGATGTTTCTTGTTTTTCAAAACCAAAAACATTGATACTAATTGTGGTATTTAATTGTTCAATTTTTTTATATCAGCAACTTTCATAGGAAATTCTAAAACATCAAAATTTAGTATAATATTTTGTAGTTGTATTTTATTCGATTGTATATCAGCAATCCCATATGTTTGTGTTCGTTCCAATCTACCAGAACCTTGTACAGAGCTGATATTATACTCCATTTAAAACAATACACATCAACGCTCATTACGTTGATACAAGCCTTTTTAGTTTTCAAAAATTTTGGTAACGGAAGATATTGTGATCCTCGTAAAAGTTTGTATTGATTAATGTTTACTTCTAAATGTATTGTTAGAAGTAGAGCCCAACCACTATCCCTTTCTTGAAATTCTTCACTTTTAACAACAAGACACTGCAATAATTTATCTAACTTTTCTAATATTTCGGTTGGTTGTAGTATAATTTCCATTTTCGTATTGAAAGACTTTATTGATAAATTAAAATCATCTAAGTCATCCAAATTATTATTATTCGTTTTCAAATATTTTATATAATCAATAAATAATTCAAAGTTAAATTTGAAAGAATTATGTTTTTTCAAAGAATTTTCTAATAATTTAATTATTTTATCCTTGGAACTATGTAAAAATTGTTACAAATATGACAATTTCTACTTTCTAAATGAATTATTCTTTCTTCATCTGTAAAAGTTTTCATTGTAATAATATTTTTATAATACTTACTATAAATTTGTTTCACATCTTCTATTAATTTCTCCAAAAAAATATCTATGCAAGCAGTTCCAGTATACATCCTAAATATATTAGAGTTTTGATCGAAAGACGATTTGATGTAATATGCCATCGCACATGGAATATGTTCTTGAACGTTTGTTGTTGTTGATGTAGATGAATCTGGTAAACATGTTGTTATATCTTGAAGAATGCATTCAAAGTCTGCATACACGACAAATGGTACATTCATTTTTTTGTTGTAGTTTTCAAATTTTAATGTTGCTTTTTCAGCTGTTGGAAGATTTGTAACTACATTGTTGCACTCACTTTTATGTAGTTTTAAATTTGCCTCATTATTGAAATGAATTAAGCAATGATTGCAAAATATTAATTTTCTATTATTCTTTGTAATTTGCGAATGTAATAGTCGAGAATTATTTTTAATCCAAACATAATGTGTTCTCTGATCCTCTTGTATTAATAGCAAATTAATATGATGAAGTTTCTCTTCTTTTGTACAATGAAATGGACCTACAATTTTGTAGAATGTATTTTGAGATGTTTCTTGTTTTTCGAAACCAAAAACATTGATACTAATTGTGGTATTTAATTGTTCAAATTTTTTTATATCAGCAACTTTCATAGGAAATTCTAGAACATCAAAATTTAGTATAATATTTTGTAGTTGTATTTTATTCGATTGTATATCAGCAATCCCATATGTTTGTGTTCGTTCCAATCTACCAGAACATTGTACAGAGCTGATATTATACTCCATTTAAAACAATACACATCAACGCTCATTACGTTGATACAAGCCTTTTTAGTCTTCAAAAATTTTGGTAACGGAAGATATTGTGATCCTCGTAAAAGTTTGTATTGATTAATGTTTACTTCTAAATGTATTATTAGAAGTAGAGCCCAACCACTATCCCTTTCTTGAAATTCTTCACTTTTAACAACAAGACACTGCAATAATTTATCTAACTTTTCTAATATTTCGGTTGGTTGTAGTATAATTTCCATTTTCGTATTGAAAGACTTTATTGATAAATTAAAATCATCTAAGTCATCCAAATTATTATTATTCGTTTTCAAATATTTTATATAATCAATAAATAATTCAAAGTTAAATTTGAAAGAATTATGTTTTTTCAAAGAATTTTCTAATAATTTAATTATTTTATCCTTGGAACTATGTAAAAATTGTTCTGGTAACGAAACACTTTCATCATTATTTTCCAATATAAATGTTTCTATTCATTCATTGAAACAGCTTTTAACACTTTTTCGATTTGCTTCAATATAATCACCACTGTTTGTTTTATGTAAAAATTTTCTTATATGATATAACCATTCTTTCAATGGTATATCTTTTTTACAGGTTTCACAGAACTTAATATCTGAGTGACTGAAGGTTTTACTACCAGATCGTTTCATTTTCTTTTCTTTTTTTTAAATTTTTAATAAGAACAACAATTTTAATTTAATAATAAACAATTAATAATAAGTTTTTCAAACAACACCTTTTATTTATACAAATTCTATTCATCCATATCATCATATCATATCATTCAAATGTGTGCGGGATTCCCTGACATCATTTTTTAATTTTATTAATAATAAGTATAATAAAATATGTATCACAACATTTTATGATATAGAAATTTTTTTATACTTTATATTCTTAAAACTGCAACATTCATTCATTTTTCATTCAAAAATTAAAATTTTTTGTTTATTTTTTTTTACACTCTAATTTTTATTTTTTATACACTGTAATATAAAAACCGCAACTTTTTTTCATTGAAAAATAAAATTTTCTTATCGCAAACACAATTCATTTTTAAATTTCTGATTTCCTGTAAACTATAGGATAGATACATCTAAATATTTTGATTACATTATATTTAGCTTGGAAATATGAATACTTTTAATGAATAGAAGACATGTCAATATTTATTCAAAGTTGTAGAGCAATTCCATATGTGTGAGATCATCATATATTCACATTGATATCGGTTAACGAGAGCAAAACTTCAAGTATTTTTATTTAATTTTTATTCATATTCCAGCTTCTAGCCCCAGGTTCTGCACCCAACCCAAGTTCTCCGCTGAGACCATCATTTTCATTCACTTTCAGAAACGAAAATTCAATTCCATTATACCACCTCGAATTTCTATTACATAATACCTTAACTGTCAAATTTGATGGGACATCATTTGACAGTCCTAGAACGTACATATTATTACTATTAAAAGCACTAATCCCATGTGTGTTTCTTGTGGGAAATTGTATATAACTTCAAACGAATATGATCTACTATTAGATGTCTTGACCGAACAATCAAATATGATTGAACCTATGTAAGAAAGATATTCTAAATACCAAGAGTTTGGAGTTTCGAAAGAATTACGAAATGATCAACCTTGTCAAAGGTTTTGGAAATATCAGTAAATATGGTATCGACGTGATAACCTTATTCAATTGCGTTGAAACTTGTGTGAAAGAATATAGCCAAATTTGTGGTTTTAAACCTTTCCTCTATAAAACCATGCTAATTTGGAGACATATGCTTTTTAACCAAGAAATAGGTTTTATCAGTTACTATGATAGCTTCGAAAACCTTAGGAATGGAGGATAATTTAGCTGTAAGCCAATAATTTTCAGCAACAATTTGCAATTCTGTTTCAAAAATAGGAACAATAGCCGAGATTTTAAATCCATCCAAGAAGATTCCCTCATTCAATGATATTGTGAAAATTCAGTAAAGAAGGTAAACCAAACTATAAATACAACTTTTTAAAACAAAATTCGGAATGCTATCTGGACCAACACTTTTATATCAAGGGTTCTAATTTTATTCAAAATATCGCAGTATTATTATAGTTGCAAAACTCTCAAACCAACAATTGGGAGAAGGTGATTTGGTAAACTCACTTTTGGTTGTAACTTGATAAAAACTGATTGAAAATATTTAGCAAATACAAATCTGATTGATTGCAAATCTGTAGCGGTTTCATTGTTATAAGAAATACCTTGCGGGAACTCGGAGGAATTCTTATGAATGTTTATAAATTTCAAGAATAATCTTTTTAAATTAAAGAATAAAATTTTTATAAAATACGCTTAGTATTTTATCGTAAAATCGTACTCTTAGAGCAGTCTATGAAAAACAATTTGATCAGAGAGGAAGTTAATTTATATTTGTTAAAGCACATTTCTTGCATTTTTTAAAGCAAGGAATCTTTTATTGTACCACGGTGGATGTCGAATGGAAATATGTTCTATCAGAGGATTGAATTTAACAACCATTAAATAATAAATCTGTAAAATTTTTATAACAATGATCAAGGCTAAATTTAGGCTAAACTTAAAACTTCGTTCCTAAATAAGTAACTTCGTTCCAGTTACTTATTCAGTAAGTAATTATTCAAACGGCAAAATTACACTTTTTAAAATTAAATTGAGAAATGCACGCATGATTAACAATACTACAAAGACAAGCAATTACATTGGTAAAAATATTTCAGTACAATAGTTATGGTGTTGTGACAATTACTTTTTTTCAGCTTAATCTTAAACTTTATTTGCACGAAATCTAAGAAAAGTATGGCGGAGACAGATATACATATAAATTATTTAATTTTTCGCGTCAACTAACGTCAAAATAATAAAAATATTTGAATTTTTTATTTTTCATTTCATATTTTTATTTTATTGGTTGTAATAAAATAAATAAAAATAAAACTATTTTGGGATGGAAATTTGTAACCTAAAAATTAGTTTTAAAAAAAAAATTATTGTTTGACAAAAATTTAGTACAAAAAAAATTTTTCAATGTAAATGAATGACAAAAACAGTAAGAAATATCAAAATAAGTACACGAAAAAGAATGTAGAAAACATTCTATAAAGTTATTCTAATAAAATTTCTAAAAACTTAAGTTCACGAAAAAATACACGAAGTGAATATACAATTCATATATCTAACTCTTTCACATTTACGCAACATTTTCATATGATTTTTTGTTTCTTTTATTGAATTTAAAAAAGTTTAAGATTAAGCTGAAAAAAAAGCAAGTGTCATAACGGTGTAATCAAAAATCAGTACGTACATGTTTAAAGAACAGAAAATCTTACAGTTCTTACAGATGTACATATTTCTGAACTTACCCTAAGACTAAAGAAATATGTTCTTACATATTTCTTTAGCCTTAGGGTAAGTTCACATGGGATGCATGCATCCAGATGCAAAAATTATTTCGGTTACATTTCGTGTACTCTTCGGTAATATTAACGAATATTTTGTATTCTTATGCATCCACTCGTTCACGAGATGCAAAACGACGACGTTTTTATTTTAAAAGTTTTATTTGAAAGGACCTAGTACGCTATTATGTATATATTGTTTTGACATTTGATGAAAAAATTTTTTATTTACAAAATTCAAAATGGTTAAACAAGAGAAAATTATTATTTTATTTACGAAAACATTTTAATTAATATAAACTAAATGTAATTTATTAATACACATATAAAATTAATTAATAGCTTCAAAAGTAATTCTGATTTTTCTTCTTTAATATTAACTGCAAATAAATAGCAACCATTGCAATTTTTTTCATTTTTATTATATCCATCTTCACGATATTGCAAAATATTTCACGTTTAAAATTTTTGACTTTTGATTTTACGTCTGTATTTTACGTTAAAATAAATTTGCATCTTGTACGCTTCTTATTGAGGATGCAAAAATTTGTTCATCTAAAATTAGCGAAAAGGAGAGCATGCCATGAATACAATATATGTATATTTTCAACCAATTAAATGTTTGCATCCGGATGCATTCATCCCATGTGAACTTACTCTTATTCAATATGCATTTAAAATTATTATTATGTATTAGAAAAAGAAAAATTAAAAAAAAAATGATTTAAATATATAAATAAAATAAAATTAACGCGACAATAACAAAAATAATAAGTTTAACTTATTTTATATATTTATTCATTATAAAATGTGACGTAACTATACTATATATTCCTAACCACAAATTTAAATTTATGTTCTTAATATTGTTTTTATTTTACATAATGATAATGCAATGCAAATTAATGTAATGATATGCAAATTAATGTAATGATATGCAAATTAATATCGGTTGGATTACTTGTAAAATTTTAGCAGGTAGAGATAACGGGATAATTCTCACCAATATTGTTTTTTGTGATAATGATGTCCTAATAATTTTTATACTTAAGAACTTTTATGTGAATCGCTACATCCCGCTCTAATTGATAATTTGAATATTTCACAATAATTCCAATATATTCAAAAATACTATTTTTAATTAAAATTTAAAATTAAATTTGTTCTTACAAATCATAAATTCAAATAATCAATATATTTATAATAAAATTTCAATAATATGTAAATTTTAAGTGTAATTTTATGTATTTATAAAATTATTATTACAATTAAGTTTAATAATCTTAAATTTAAAAGTTTAATTCATTATTTTAATATTTCGCTGGCTGAATCTTTATTTGCCACACGGCATTTTTTTGTTAGAAACACAGCTATAGTAGAGCATTCTCTTTTAGAAATCACAGTCCATTTTTTTAGCTTTTACCATTTCTGAGTTACCCAGGTCTTTTTTTATACTATACCCACTTTTTGTGAATATTTGTAATCCTGTTTGCTTTAGGTAATAATGGTTGCCCTAAGAACCCGGAAATAATGGTTCTTAGGGCGATTTTTTTATACTATTTTCCCATAATTTTTGATGAATTCTTATTTGCCTTCGTCAATGCGTAATTGATACAGAACTAAAAAAAAATGTTTTTTTATTTGCCCCATATCTATACAAAACTCATTAAAAGCTTTACAAACTTCATAACAGTTTTATTTCGAAAATAGTAGTGAGCAGACGTGTTGATGTCGTCTCTGATACCAGAAATATCTATGTACAGAATTTTTAGAGTAAGTATAAAAATATAATATTCAATACATTTTTAAAATTCATGTTATAATTTTTATTTATTTTTTTAGTTAGCAAGAGGAAATATTTTCTTCAGAGGAAGATACAGATGCTGAGGCTGGGGCTGAATTAGGCTCCTCAAATGACTTTTCTTGTAAGTTAATTAAAATTTAAAGTAAAACAAAATTAAAAGTACTCTTATTTAAAGTATAAAGTATATGTATAAATATCCAGTATCATTATATAAATACGCCAGCATTGTTTTTTGGATCCCTTTTCATAGAAAAGTACTGCGCCGATTTACATGGTTTATCATTAGAAAGAATGAGGAGAGGAAAAACAAAATATGTTTTTACCTTTTCGATCGGGGTGGTAGTTTACGAAATACAACTTATCAAAAGAAATACAGCTTGGCACATATGCATTTTTTTACACGACTTTCTATGTATTTACATACTGATTCTTTTTTTTTTTCTTTCTTTTTAGTACTTGCTTTTTATTAGTTCATAAATCGTAATAATATTTTTTGAGGTATATAGGTACTTATTTATACTTCAGAATGTATATAAGCATTTGTGTTTGCCTCTCGCATATCTATGATTAGTATTATCTATTTACACTGAGTTCTATAGAATATGAATATAATTATATGAATATGATATGAGGGTGTAAAATTTTTTAAATTGGATTGGATTGGTGGATATTATTAATATATTTTAATTTTTTAAAAATTTTGTTTGGAAGTTTTGTATGAAATGGGTAGCAGTTTTTTTTAGTCCACTGATAAAAAAAATTTTAAGTTAGAAATTATATTGTTATTATAATAATCCAAATTAATAATAGTTAAAATAAAATTATTATAGATATTAGTTAAATTTAGTTTAATTGTCAGGCAAAATATATGTATGTAAGTAGTATATAAATTATTAGGTACTTAGATTAAATTTGCAATAAATTTCAATTTTTGTTTTTTTTATTGGAATTTTATGTTTTGTTTTTGATAATTACGTAAATGAAAAGTTTCAGAAGCTCTTTATATAATACATATATTTTTATGTTGGTATATTTTATATTTTGTAAATTTGATAGCATACATTTTTTGGAGTATTTTAAATCAAAATTACGATTTACGAATTTAATTTTTTGTACCTATAGATACAGTGTCTATTTTTTTTAACCACCAAATGCATATATGTACATACATTACATATGTAAGTATGGATGTGATTTTATTTAAACTAAAACGTTTACTCAGAGGCATGTCCGTACCCATTCATAAATTTGACAATATAATTAAAAAAAAAAATCAGAAAATAAAATTTAAAAAAAAAATGGATTCTATTTTGATTGACAAAATGTAAAGACGTATGTATGCATGTATAATAAGAATAAAAAAAAAACTTTTTTTCTACTTCTTAATACCTCGAATCATCGAATGTTTGTATGTAACCACACATGGTTACAACATGATTACATAACGTCATCTCAAAATATTCATACATACATATTATGTAAGTATGCGCTTTCGGCTTAAACTTAAATTTCATGCTTAAACCAACAACAATAAATTTGAAACGTTTTTATTAAATGTGAATGTATATGTTTGTTTATATATGCATGCATATTATATTTACGTTTAAAACTAATACGGTACTATTAATAAATAGAAATTTTTAAGTTAAAAAAAATAATTGTGTTAGCTGTAGTAGGATAGTACATATACGTACATATGTATTTTGTAAAAACAACAATAAAAATTTTAGCGTACAGGAATAATATCAATAACATGAGAGTAGAATTTAGAACTTACAATTTTAGTACTAAACTAATTAATATTATGTTAAGAAATATTGAAGAGAATGAAATATATATTAATATATTATTATGTATGTACATATATTTAAAAAAATTTAAATATTATGTATTTTTCTATTTTAAAAAGTTCAAATTTTAATGTATGTAGTATTTTATGCAGTTATGCTTTTATGGCCAAGGCCCATTAGTATGATTTGTGGTACGTATTATTTATATTATTTTGTCATTGAAAGAGTGGCACAGTACAGTACTAACCAAGTACTAATTTACAGAGTACAACCAGATAACAGACATGACGTGAAACATAGCAATATTAACAATAACAATATGAAAATTTAAGAGACAGTAAAAAATGTTTGTTCCTTAAATTAAATGTAAATGATTACTTTTTTTTGGTTTATAGGATTTTGCTTATGTATGTTGTATATTGTATTGTGGTCAGTGGCAGTCCAGTGGTGAAATTTTTTTAAATTGTTGAACAGCTTCTCTCATTTGAAAAATTTGGAATTTAAAATATTCAAAGATGTTGAAAAAGGTTACTATTACAATTTATCATAAAATCGATTTCTTTTTGACTGGATCGAGTGTGAATTTTAAAAATGTTAAAGAATAAGTACATATACATACATACCGTATTTACTGAATAATAGATAAATTTTTGCAATGTATGGGGTGCACATTTGAAAGTTTTAGAATTGAAACATTTTTAAAATAATAGGTCTAATATAAAATGCAAAATTTATGAGTTTCAGTTAAGAACTAATATGTAAATGCCTATATATTAAAATAATTTAAAATAATAATAAATTTTTGAGTTGATTTTATAATAAATTTATTTATGAGAATGAATAATATATAAATATGAATTTATGATTTCAAAAAATTTTAATACGTTTTTTTTAATGCTAAAAAAAATAATTATATTTTCCGTACTGGAACTCTCTGGCTTTTTACTGCGCCATCTTACTGTGCATATAAAAGCGTGCGCCGTAAGTTGTCTACATGAAAATTTTAAAATAATATGTAATTAAAAAAAGTAATTGTAATTATAAAATGTTTTATATGTGACTCTCTTATGTATATGTATATGTATATGTATACTTGGCATAATAAGTAGTCCAATTTTAAGGATTTGTTTTTAATAATTTAAAAGTTCTTTACATTACTTTACATAGTTCTTGACATAATTTTCTTTAAAGTACTTATTTAGTTTAACGTTTTGTTAATAATAATTTGCGGTTTGCTAAATTGGTAGTACGGCTGTAACACGCAATCCATCCCTGAAACAGAACGAATCCTCGCTTACACATCACGAACTCAGACAACAACTTTCGGCTTTCGAAAACGGACAAGATGTACACTATGTAGCTGTATTTTAATCTAGATTTGCTCGATTTTCGAGCAGCGGGGAAATACTAGTATGTATAAATATCCAGACTTTGTTTTCCAAGCAAAGCAACAAAAGATGTATGTCTTCCTAATTAGATTCCAAGCTTTGTAGTTTCTGGTATGTTATTTTTTTATATTTGTATAATGATTTTTGAAATATTTAATTTTGTATTTATATATGTATAAAATATACATATTAGTAAATATTAATAATATTCTAAAGAAATTTAAGTAATTATAATATATTTCTAATTAATAAGCTTTAATTGCAAAAATAACTGTTACAAAATTGACCTATTAAAAGAATACGGTGATAAGTGTTGTTGTTGTATTAAAATAATCTATTTATACTTTCGTTTTGCAGAGCCAAGTAACAATACAATAGAAAATGATATCAATTACGAAGTATGATATCAAAAAAAAAAAAAAATTACGAAGTATTCCGACATATTATAGTTCTTTTGTTAAGTTATTTTGTCAGTAAATCCTTTTAAGAAATTTAAATTAGTTTTAACGTCTTACAGAAAATAGGAACTCACCTAGATTAGCTAAAAAAATAATGAAAAATACTGATAGCTGGAAAAATATTGTTTCAGAAAAATTGCGAGAATCTGGAAAATCATATTATGTCAATTTTAAAGGTATAGAAGTCGAAACAAAAAAAATTAAACCTCTATGTCCACGTACTTGATTTTTTTGTGTTCAAAATTTTCTACGCAGAATGATAGAATTCAAATCTTTAAAAAATTTTGAAGTTTTCCAGTCGATCATAAATCTAAATTTTTTTTAAAATGTGTGAAGTGTGCTCCTTAAATGTCGTAGACAATTATTGTCAGCTGTAGAAGAATTTTACTATCATTATTATCTAGAAATCAAGCAAAGTATTCATCGAGTGCGTATATGACATTTCTCAACACTCTAGGAATCGAAACTTCAATAAAAAAGAATATATTATTGTTTTAAAAATATGGGTTCTGAATATCACAGAAACCCGGCCCCAAAAAAACGGAAAGTACGTTGAATAAAACTCCCCCCACATTAGGGAAATTAGAATATGAAAAACACATGCTCGAAAAACTTGCTGTTAAATTAGACAAAAATGTAAACAGATCTAATATAGATAAATCTCATCTTTTAATTTGCTATGATGAACAAAGTGTTTTCGCGCTGCCAAAAGGTAATGGCTAATTTTTTTTCTATAAAAGAAAGTTGAATGTATACATTTTAACAGCCATCGCAATACCATATTTTTCTGTTGGCAAAAAACTTACTTATTGTCCTATCAAAAAGAGATTAACAGTGGTCGCAATGGTAATGATATTTCAAGCAATTTTTAATAAAAAATGTAAACAGTGTAGTAAAGGATTTTGCCCAAGCCAGGATTTTGTACTCCGAAGAGTAATTCTTGTGTGGCACAAAATAAAAACCAAATCAATTCAACTCCTATTAAAATGTTTTTAAAATCTAATACAAATATAAGGAAAATAATTCAAAAATTTTGTGAGCCCGACAATTCAAGAAATTGATAGTGTACATACTTTTTCAAAAATCAAAGCTATACACTATGACTCGGAAGAATTTTAATTAAAATATAAACTTTCTGCACAAGAAATTGAAAACCATATAGTTTTATTCAGTAAAAAAACCAGGAAAAATATAAAGACTTGTATAACTCCAAATAATTTATTTTCTCCGACTATACCACCAAACAAAAATACGTCCGATAATTTCGTCAATAAAAAAATCTGATCTTCAAGATTTATTGCAATATTTGCCACAATCCAGCAGAACATATTTCGAAACAGTGCTTAAACTTAAAAATAACTGAAAATAATCAACAATTAAAATGCTTTTATACTTAAAAGCATAAAGTTGATGTATGTATTATTAAATTTTAAGTAATTGAAATGCTTTATTTATATAAATGCTATATTTATATAAATATTAATTTATATAAAATAAATATTTAAATAAATGCTATATTTATATAAGTGAACAGTCACCAATATTAAAATTATTCTACTTACAAAAAATCGAATACAAACAATTAAATAAAGTTTAATGCTCTTATCAACTACATTAACCTTTTATTAACTAACAAAAAATTTAATTAAATTTGAAATCTTAAATAAAGTTTAATGCTCTAATCAAACATGTTAATTTAATCATCTTTTAATCATTGTACAATATTAAATACATTCATTGTATTATCATTATTATATTAATAATAATGCAATAACCTGTAGTAATGTAATACACTTATAATTTTTAATTAAAGTAATGTAAAAATTGCTGCGTTATCAAAATGTAACCTACATTAAATGTATAAAAATGTCTGTATTTTAAAATGTTCTTTAGAATAAAATTTAGAGTGAAATAAAACACCTGTTTTTTATTTTCATTAACTGGCACCCAACGTAAACTTTTTTTTCTATAAAAAATTCTCCATAGGAGAAAACAAAAGAAAAAAATCTAAAAATTCTCCATAGGAGAAAGAAAAATAGTTTTAATTATTAAAAAAAATTTCTCCATAGGAGAAAACGAAGGTGGAAAAAAAAAAAAAAACTTATCTAGTAAATAGTTCTACTTATAAAAATCTAAAATTTAAAATTAGAACGAAAGTGAAAAAGAAAAAAACTGTAATATTTAATTAAATTATTAAATTAAATGTTAAATAAAAAATCACTAAGTACTTGGAAAAAAAGGTGAAAAATCCTCTATAAGAGAAAGTATATTTATTTCCAAATATAGAAAAAGCAAAAAACTTAAAGTGTGAAAATTGTGATTTGTAAACTGCTAACATTGGAAATACAAATATGATGAGAAGATGGACAATAATATCGCTTCTAAACATCGTACTCTAAGTTAAAAGGTTTCTGTTTCATTCACAATAAAAACAATGTTTTTCTTGTAATTTAGCTTTTATTAATGATAAATTTTAATACAAAATTCGTTCTTTAAATACAATTTTATTTAGGTTAATATTATGATACATTACGTTCAAAATACAAATTTTAACTTTCAATTACATTATGCAACTAAATTAGCTGACACAACATTTAAATATTTTCAATTAAAATAATTAATGTAGGTTAGTATGAATTTATACAAAAAATGTTTTAAAATGTTCTACATTAAGTTCATACGAGTCATATTACAACAAATTTATATTAAAAAGAATGTATTAAAGTTATTAAGGGTAAATTGTAATTTTAATTAACCCTAATGTTGTTACATAGATAAAAATTTAAATTTTAAGTTAATGTCAAATAGTATATTTTATTATTATAAGTTTAGATTTTATTTTTATTTTTATGTTCTTTGAACATGCTCCCCCCGGGTTGAATTAATAATTAAATGGATGCTGTCTACAAACGACTGTAGGTGTGCTGCTAGTTACTGTAATCACTGATTCTGCAATCTTTATAGTTGGATCCATAGTTGATGTGTTCGATGAAGTTACCAAAACTCTTCTATAACGGCTCAACCAATAGCAAATAGCTATTATGCAAATGAATACAAGAATTATAGAAACCATGGCATAATGATGAACATCATAAATATTAAAATTTCTAACCGCTGCTATTTCATTTCCTTGATCATTTATATTAGTATGTAATGTTTGAATGTCGGCTGATATTATTTCGTCTTCCAAAATTGACAGATTATTTAAATCTTTATTCGTCTTTTCCGAACTGTTAAGATAATCACCTAAAATATCATGTGGTATTTCTGATACTATTAAAAAGGATGATGTTATGTTTGCTCTTGACTAGACTCTTGATAAGCTCTTGACTAGACGATAGAAACATACCAGAATTCTTAAGCGTACAACCAGAGTTTAAGCGAATAATCCCATTTCCAGTTAATACAATTTTTTCGAAATGACTACCACAATTTAAATCGACTATGCTTTTTTTCTATGACTATTTTTTTAACGATGGTAGCTCATCTCTAATTTTTTGCCATTCCTTAAGAATGTGATTTGATACTGGCTGATCCCAATCAATCTCTTCCAACCATATCTGTTGAAATAATAATTTGATTTTTATGGTAACTGGTGATAGCAATTCAATTGGATCAAAAATTCGAGCAGCCTCGGATAAGATAGATCTTTTCGTAAATTCTTCTGCAATTGGTTGAATATTTATGTTGAACTTTAGTTTGTCTCTTTTTGGCACTCAATAGATTCCTAAAGCCTTATCGACTTCTCCGTCATCAAATGTTTTATTATTTGCACCGTCTCTTAACTCAGGTGGTACTTGTTTTAATAAATGAGAATCATTGAAATTCCATTTGCGTAAATTGAAACGTCCTGCCTTTAACAAGTTAATTAATTGAATGCTTGCTGAAGTTGATTTTTCGTAACTATGTGCTCCTGAAACGACGTCATCTATATAGGTATCCTTACAAATAGCCCTTGCTGCCAAAGGACATAATTGGCCATTATCTGAAATTAATTGACGTAACGTTCTTATAGCTAAGAAAGGCGCTGGCCCAGTTCCATAGGTAACGCTTTTTAACTTATATTTCTTTATCGGCTCGTTTGGAGATTTTCCCCAAAGGATTCTCTGAAAGTCTTGATCTCAGACATCTATTCGAATATGGCGATACATTTTCTCAATATCCGCTGTAAATACCACCTTATGCTTGCGCCATGGCATCAAAATTTCGGTTATATTCTGCTGTAAGTTTTTTCCAATCATCATTATATCGTTAAAACTTTTGGATGAATTTCTTTTGGCCGAAGCATCAAAAACTAATCTCAATTTAGTTGTTGAGCTGTCGTGTTTAAATACTGCATGATGAGGTAGATAGTATTTTTTTTCGGTATTTTCAGAAGCTGGAACCATATGATCTAACTGAATATATTCCGCCATAAATTTTTTGTCCATAATTTCCAGCAAGTTGTTAGATTTAAATTTTCTCTCCAGTTGAAATAGCCTTGCAAGTGCTAATTCTCTAGACCCCTGTAATACGTAACCCCTGTAATAAAATTGGAATGTTGGCGAAACGGTAATCGTACAGTATATGTTCCATTCTTTTGACGGATTTGAAATGAACTCTATTTCTTCAGCTATCGCAGTCCTCTCTGGTGAAAGCTCTTCACTCTCCCAAAATTTACTTAGTTCTTTGCTAATGCCAGTTTCACCAATAAAGCAGTTAATTGTATTCTCTGGAGCCTCCCCTTGTACTTCACCTGATAAGATATAACCAAACTTGGTTTTCTGTGCTATGTGAATTCCTGGATTTCTCCTTATAACCTTATTTTGAATTATTTGACAGAAGACATCAGCTCCCAAAATTATATCTATTTTATTTGGTGTATTGAAATTTGGATCTGCTAGTTCTAAACTTCGGACATGTTTCCAATTGTGATAGGAAGTTACACTTTCTGAGGGCAAATAGCCGGTCAATTTTGGTAAGTCTAATGCTTTGGTTACGCATAAAAATGATGTATTCAATCTCGATTTTAATGTAATTAGTAGTAGAATAAGCGGGTCCTGGATTCATGGATTCATAAATTTTTTTATATAATTTGATGGATATAATATTTCAATATAATATTTTTTATGTATAAAAAACAAAAAGGAAAACAAAACAGTATATGAATTGAGGTTTTACTGATAACAGAATAGCTGTATAACAAAAAAGTATTTGAAGTGAGGTTTTACTGATAACAGAATAGCTATGAGGTTTCGAGCCCACTTTCAAAAACTATAAAGCTCCAAAAAAATAAAATAAAACAAAATAAAATAGAATCATGCAGTAAGGATTCGAACCAGCTCCTTCTTATTTATCACTGTGTTACTCAATAATTTTTGATTGAAGGTTATCTCTTAAAAAGGCGGCCCGTACTAAGTTACAAAGTTGTAGGAGACCGAAAAATTTTTTGTTTGAAGACCTAGAGTTGTGACAGATTAAAAAAAAAAAATTTATATTTATAACGGTTATTTGTTTGAAATTTAGAAAAAGAATTTCTTATCTGTATTAATAATATATAATATTTAAAAATGCTCAACAAATTTTTAAAGTTGTAAAATAAAAATCTGAAATGACGTCAGGGGATTCCTATTGTTAAAATAAAATAAAAAGAAAAAAAGTCAAATATATGTATGGATACTACAAAGTTTATTCATTTATTTTTAGTGTTTTTCTATATTTACATTTTTTTTTCTTGAAATTTCTTTACAATTTTACCTAATCGTAATAGGCATATCTTGGGAAATTTGATTGAACTCTGAGTAAGTAAATCCCTTCATTTGTCATCTTTATCTTCTCTCAATTTATTCATTTGGGTCAATGTTGAGTCAGCATATTTTCTCCAAAAATTTATATGATATAGAATTTCACGACTATATGTTCACCTAAAATTTTTTTTATTTTTAAGAAAAAAATTATTAAATACGATAAGTGTTCTTGCAAACTCCATTGTAGTTTTAAAACTAAAGAATACTAATTAAGCCGTTAATTTAGAAATAAAATATGAAAATGCTGGGAATTAACTAAATTTTCTGTGGATAGGAGTGTTAAGGTGTAGATAAAAATCTGTTAAGTAAGGTATACGACACTTGGTAAGTTTATGAATCTATTATGTTAAGGTTCGATCCCAGAGAAGATTTTTTTATTTTTTGTTCTAAAGAATTTAGTAAATCGAAAACATTTATGGATTCATCATCATATAACACAAACCTAGGGCATATTGGTTCAACTGTTTTTGTACATCAAACATTTAAAACATCTTTTGGACCTTATCCTCAAGTAGCAGTATGTTTGAATTGCGGTGAAAAAAAGGTAACGAAAGTTGAATATGAAAATGCTAACAAAACTCATATTGCAACTTTATTAATGTGTTTGATAGAATTATGGTGTTGTTGTTTTTGTATTCCATATTGTGTTGATAACATGAAAAATATAAATCATTATAGTAGTATAGAATAGATGTGGCGATTTCAGCACAGTTTTGACAGCTGTCAGTTATTTTGATAGCTATGAAAAAGATAATTTGGAAAAAAAAAAATGATTTGGAGAATGTTTGGGTGGTATAATAAAATAAAAATTTGAAGTGGTATGCTGGAATTGAATTTCGGTTGTCAAATTCGGACCCGGCGCAGCTTCGGCATTGGGTTTGTTAGGAATTTTGTCTGATAATTTAAATAATTAAAACTTAACCTCAGAAAACTGTTTGTAGGTATTTGCCGAAGTTATTGATAGTAGGTGCCCGAGCAGGCACCAGTACTAAATTGCTAAAAACAAGTACAAAGTTGTAGGAGACTGAAAAATTTTAAATTTTATTTATTTTGAATTTGCATAATAATCAGTTGGAATCCAAGCTTTTGGTACTTAAATAATATTATGAAAATTCTGTTGACATTATAATATCCTATTGTTAAATGGAGAGTTTAAAGTATTTGCAATAAGAGAATTATTTTAATTTTCAGTGCGGTTTTGAATAATGAAAGAAAGAAAATATCTATTTAGACTTTGAAGTAAAATAAAATTTTTGATAAAGGCGTTTGTTATTAAATTTTTGAATCAAAAGTTTGTAATTTTTAAAGAAAAAGAAAAAAAAGTGATAAGAAATAATGTTTGCGGTTTTTTTTATACCCGTATGAACTATGTTCAAGGGTATAATAAATTTGCCATTACGTTTGTGACACCTTAAAGGAGTTGAGCTAGATATAGTGTCAAAGGTATGGATCGGCTCAGAATCGAATTCTGAGTCGATTAAGCCATGTACGTCCGTCCGTCCGTCCGTCCGCACGATAACTCAAAAAATAAAGGAGCTAGGAGGCTGAAATTTTTTGTACGTCACTTTTGCAAAATTGTTAGTTTTGCTATTTAAATCCAACATTTTCGGTCGGCGGGTTCGAGTAGCTGCCATACAACTTCTATCTTTATATAGAAATAACTCAGTATCTATTCAAGCTAGGTTTCTGAAATTTTGCAAATGATGATCAAGTTTTATGGCAACAACTTCTGTAAAATTTGGTTGTGCTGGTGCAGCGGGTTCGGGTAGCTGCCATACAACTTCTCCGTTTAAATAAGAATAACTCAGTGTTTATTGAAGCTAGGAATCTGAAATTTAGTAAAGAGGTGTCGAGTTACATGCCAACAACTTTTGTAAAATTTGGTTGGTCTACAGCAGCCGGTTCAGACTTCTTGCACCTCTTGGAACCTAATGAAGCTAGGCGTCTGAAATTTTGCAAATGATGATCAAGTCTTATGGCAACAACTTTTGTAAAATTTGGTTGTGGTGGTGCGGCGAGTTCGGGTAGCTGCCATACAACTTATCCGGTTAAATGAGAATAACTCAGTGTTTATTGAAGCTAGGAATCTGAAATTTAGTAAAGAGTTGCAAGATTTAGTAAAATTTTGCAACTTTTGTAAAATTTGGTTGGTCTAGAGCAGCCGGTTCAGGCTTCTTGCACCTCTTGGAAGTTAATAAAGCTAGGCGTCTGAAATCTTGCAAATGATGATCAAGTTTTATGGCAACAACTTCTGCAAAATTTGATTGTGGTGGTGCGACGGGTTCGGGTAGCTGCCATACAACTTCTCTTTTTAAATGAAAATAACTCAGTGTCCGTCCGCACGATAACTCAAAAAATAAAGGAGTTAGGAGGCTGAAATTTTTTTACGTCACTTTTACAAAATTGTTAGTTTTGCTATTTAACTCCAGCATTTTCTGTCCCCGGGTTCGGGTAGCTGCCATACAACGTCTTTCTTTAAATAGAAATAACCCAGTGTCTGTTCAATCTAGGTATCTGAAATTTTGCGAATGATGATCAAGTTTTATGGCAACAACTTCTGCAAAATTTGGTTGTGGTGGTGTGACGGGTTCGGGTAGCTGCCATACAAAATCTCTTTTTAAATGAAAGAACTCAGTGTCCGTCCGCACTATAACTCAAAAAATAGAGGAGCTAGGAGGCTGAAAATTTTTTTACGTTACTTTTGTAAAATTGTTAGTTTTGCTATTTAACTCCAGCATTTTCGGCCGCCGGGTTCGAGTAGCTGCCATACAACGTCTTTCTTTAAATGGAAATAACCCAGTGTCTGTTCAATCTAGGTATCTGCAATTTTGCGAATGATGATCAAGTTTTATGGCAACAACTTCTGCAAAATTTGGTTGTGGTGGTGCGACGGGTTCGGGTAGCTGCCATACAACTTCTCTTTTTAAATGAAAATAACTCAGTGTCCGTCCGCACGATAACTCAAAAAATAAAGAAGTTAGGAGGCTGAAATTTTTTTACGTCACTTTTACAAAATTGTTAGTTTTGCTATTTAACTCCAGCATTTTCTGTCCCCGGGTTCGGGTAGCTGCCATACAACGTCTTTCTTTAAATAGAAATAACCCAGTGTCTGTTCAATCTAGGTATCTGAAATTTTGCGAATGATGATCAAGTTTTATGGCAACAACTTCTGCAAAATTTGGTTGTGGTGGTGTGACGGGTTCGGGTAGCTGCCATACAAAATCTCTTTTTAAATGAAAGAACTCAGTGTCCGTCCGCACTATAACTCAAAAAATAGAGGAGCTAGGAGGCTGAAAATTTTTTTACGTTACTTTTGTAAAATTGTTAGTTTTGCTATTTAACTCCAGCATTTTCGGCCGCCGGGTTCGAGTAGCTGCCATACAACGTCTTTCTTTAAATGGAAATAACCCAGTGTCTGTTCAATCTAGGTATCTGCAATTTTGCGAATGATGATCAAGTTTTATGGCAACAACTTCTGCAAAATTTGGTTGTGGTGGTGTGACGGGTTCGGGTTGCTGCCATACAACTTCTCTTTTTAAATGAAAATAACTCAGTGTCCGTCCGCACGATAACTGAAAAAATAAAGGAGTTAGGAGGCTGAAATTTTTTTTACGTCACTTTTACAAAATTGTTAGTTTTGCTATTTAACTCCAGCATTTTCGGCCGCCGGGTTCGAGTAGCTGCCATACAACTTCTTTCTTTAAATGGAAATAACCCAGTGTCTATTCAATCTAGGAATCTGAAATTTTGCAAATGATGATCGAGTTTTATAGCAACAACTACTGTAAAATTTTGTTGTGATGATATGACAGGTTCGGATAGTTGCCATACAACTTCTCTTTTTAAATGAAAATAACTCAGTGTCTATTGAAGCTAGCTATCTGAAATTTAGTGAAAAAGTGTCGAGTTGCATGCCAAAAACTTTTGTAAAATTTGAATGGTCTAAAGCAGCCGGTTCAGGCTTTTTGCATTTCTTGGAACTTAATGAAACTAGGCGCAATAGATTCGGGTAGCTATCATACAACTCCACAATTTACATAAATATATCTCTGTAGTTCGGTACTAAAACTCTGAATGTTTTTAAAAGACGATCAAGTTTTATAGAAACAGGATATATTACATTCATACGGGTATCCCAGAGTTGACACAGTCTACTCTACTGCACTCTTCCTCGTTTTGTTTGAAATTATAATTGTATTCTCTGGAGCCTCCCCTTGTACTTCACCTGATAAGATATAACCAAACTTGGTTTTCTGTGCTATGTGAATTCCTGGATTTCTCCTTATAACCTTATTTTGAATTATTTGACAGAAGACATCAGCTCCCAAAATTATATCTATTTTATTTGGTGTATTGAAATTTGGATCTGCTAGTTCTAAACTTCGGACATGTTTCCAATTGTGATAGGAATTTACACTTTCTGAGGGCAAATAGCCGGTCAATTTTGGTAAGTCTAATGCTTTGGTTACGCATAAAAATGATGTATTCAATCTCGATTTTAATGTAATTAGTAGTAGAATAAGCCGGTCCTGGATTCATGGATTCATAAATTTTTTTATATAATTTGATGGATATAATATTTCAATATAATATTTTTTATGTATAAAAAACAAAAAGGAAAGCAAAACAGTATATGAATTGAGGTTTTACTGATAACAGAATAGCTGTATAACAAAAAAGTATTTGAAGTGAGGTTTTACTGATAACAGAATAGCTATGAGGTTTCGAGCCCACTTTCAAAAACTATAAAGCTCCAAAAAAATAAAATAAAACAAAATAAAATAGAATCATGCAGTAAGGGTTCGAACCAGCTCCTTCTTATTTATCACTGTGTTACTCAATAATTTTTGATTGAAGGTTATCTCTTAAAAAGGCGGCCCGGACTAAGTTACTGAAAACAAGTACAAAGTTGTAGGAGACCGAAAAATTTTTTGTTTGAAGACCTAGAGTTGTGACAGATTAAAAAAAAAAAAATATATGATTTGTTGAATTTGAAAGTAATTATGTGATAAGGAAAATAAAAAATATAGTAATAATTTTATTAAAATATGAATGAAAAAATTTGTGATAAATGTGATAAAAATAGTGATAAGAAATAATGTTTGCGGTTATTTGTTTGAAATTTAGAAAAAGAATTTCTTATCTGTATTAATAATATATAATATTTAAAAATGCTCAACAAATTTTTAAAGTTGTAAAATAAAAATCTGAAATGACGTCAGGGGATTCCTATTGTTAAAATAAAATAAAAAGAAAAAAAGTCAAATATATGTATGGATACTACAAAGTTTATTCATTTATTTTTAGTGTTTTTCTATATTTACATTTTTTTTTCTTGAAATTTCTTTACAATTTTACCTAATCGTAATAGGCATATCTTGGGAAATTTGATTGAACTCTGAGTAAGTAAATCCCTTCATTTGTCATCTTTATCTTCTCTCAATTTATTCATTTGGGTCAATGTTGAGTCAGCATATTTTCTCAAAAAATTTATATGATATAGAATTTCACGACTATATGTTCACCTAAAATTTTTTTTATTTTTAAGAAAAAAATTATTAAATACGATAAGTGTTCTTGCAAACTCCATTGTACTTTTAAAACTAAAGAATACTAATTAAGCCGTTAATTTAGAAATAAAATATGAAAATGCTGGGAATTAACTAAATCTTCTGTGGATAGGAGTGTTAAGGTGTAGATAAAAATCTGTTAAGTAAGGTATACGACACTTGGTAAGTTTATGAATCTATTATGTTAAGGTTCGATCCCAGAGAAGATTTTTTTATTTTTTGTTCTAAAGAATTTAGTAAATCGAAAACATTTATGGATTCATCATCATATAACACAAACCTAGGGCATATTGGTTCAACTGTTTTTGTACATCAAACATTTAAAACATCTTTTGGACCTTATCCTCAAGTAGCAGTATGTTTGAATTGCGGTGAAAAAAAGGTAACGAAAGTTGAATATGAAAATGCTAACAAAACTCATATTGCAACTTTATTAATGTGTTTGATAGAATTATGGTGTTGTTGTTTTTGTATTCCATATTGTGTTGATAACATGAAAAATATAAATCATTATAGTAGTATAGAATAGATGTGGCGATTTCAGCACAGTTTTGACAGCTGTCAGTTATTTTGATAGCTATGAAAAAGATAATTTGGAAAAAAAAAAATGATTTGGAGAATGTTTGGGTGGTATAATAAAATAAAAATTTGAAGTGGTATGCTGGAATTGAATTTCGGTTGTCAAATTCGGACCCGGCGCAGCTTCGGCATTGGGTTTGTTAGGAATTTTGTCTGATAATTTAAATAATTAAAACTTAACCTCAGAAAACTGTTTGTAGGTATTTGCCGAAGTTATTGATAGTAGGTGCCCGAGCAGGCACCAGTACTAAATTGCTAAAAACAAGTACAAAGTTGTAGGAGACTGAAAAATTTTAAATTTTATTTATTTTGAATTTGCATAATAATCAGTTGGAATCCAAGCTTTTGGTACTTAAATAATATTATGAAAATTCTGTTGACATTATAATATCCTATTGTTAAATGGAGAGTTTAAAGTATTTGCAATAAGAGAATTATTTTAATTTTCAGTGCGGTTTTGAATAATGAAAGAAAGAAAATATCTATTTAGACTTTGAAGTAAAATAAAATTTTTGATAAAGGCGTTTGTTATTAAATTTTTGAATCAAAAGTTTGTAATTTTTAAAGAAAAAGAAAAAAAAGTGATAAGAAATAATGTTTGCGGTTTTTTTTATACCCGTATGAACTATGTTCAAGGGTATAATAAATTTGCCATTACGTTTGTGACACCTTAAAGGAGTTGAGCTAGATATAGTGTCAAAGGTATGGATCGGCTCAGAATCGAATTCTGAGTCGATTAAGCCATGTACGTCCGTCCGTCCGTCCGTCCGCACGATAACTCAAAAAATAAAGGAGCTAGGAGGCTGAAATTTTTTGTACGTCACTTTTGCAAAATTGTTAGTTTTGCTATTTAAATCCAACATTTTCGGTCGGCGGGTTCGAGTAGCTGCCATACAACTTCTATCTTTATATAGAAATAACTCAGTATCTATTCAAGCTAGGTTTCTGAAATTTTGCAAATGATGATCAAGTTTTATGGCAACAACTTCTGTAAAATTTGGTTGTGCTGGTGCAGCGGGTTCGGGTAGCTGCCATACAACTTCTCCGTTTAAATAAGAATAACTCAGTGTTTATTGAAGCTAGAAATCTGAAATTTAGTAAAGAGGTGTCGAGTTACATGCCAACAACTTTTGTAAAATTTGGTTGGTCTACAGCAGCCGGTTCAGACTTCTTGCACCTCTTGGAACCTAATGAAGCTAGGCGTCTGAAATTTTGCAAATGATGATCAAGTCTTATGGCAACAACTTTTGTAAAATTTGGTTGTGGTGGTGCGGCGAGTTCGGGTAGCTGCCATACAACTTATCCGGTTAAATGAGAATAACTCAGTGTTTATTGAAGCTAGGAATCTGAAATTTAGTAAAGAGTTGCAAGATTTAGTAAAATTTTGCAACTTTTGTAAAATTTGGTTGGTCTAGAGCAGCCGGTTCAGGCTTCTTGCACCTCTTGGAAGTTAATAAAGCTAGGCGTCTGAAATCTTGCAAATGATGATCAAGTTTTATGGCAACAACTTCTGCAAAATTTGATTGTGATGGTGCGACGGGTTCGGGTAGCTGCCATACAACTTCTCTTTTTAAATGAAAATAACTCAGTGTCCGTCCGCACGATAACTCAAAAAATAAAGGAGTTAGGAGGCTGAAATTTTTTTACGTCACTTTTACAAAATTGTTAGTTTTGCTATTTAACTCCAGCATTTTCTGTCCCCGGGTTCGGGTAGCTGCCATACAACGTCTTTCTTTAAATAGAAATAACCCAGTGTCTGTTCAATCTAGGTATCTGAAATTTTGCGAATGATGATCAAGTTTTATGGCAACAACTTCTGCAAAATTTGGTTGTGGTGGTGTGACGGGTTCGGGTAGCTGCCATACAAAATCTCTTTTTAAATGAAAGAACTCAGTGTCCGTCCGCACTATAACTCAAAAAATAGAGGAGCTAGGAGGCTGAAAATTTTTTTACGTTACTTTTGTAAAATTGTTAGTTTTGCTATTTAACTCCAGCATTTTCGGCCGCCGGGTTCGAGTAGCTGCCATACAACGTCTTTCTTTAAATGGAAATAACCCAGTGTCTGTTCAATCTAGGTATCTGCAATTTTGCGAATGATGATCAAGTTTTATGGCAACAACTTCTGCAAAATTTGGTTGTGGTGGTGCGACGGGTTCGGGTAGCTGCCATACAACTTCTCTTTTTAAATGAAAATAACTCAGTGTCCGTCCGCACGATAACTCAAAAAATAAAGAAGTTAGGAGGCTGAAATTTTTTTACGTCACTTTTACAAAATTGTTAGTTTTGCTATTTAACTCCAGCATTTTCTGTCCCCGGGTTCGGGTAGCTGCCATACAACGTCTTTCTTTAAATAGAAATAACCCAGTGTCTGTTCAATCTAGGTATCTGAAATTTTGCGAATGATGATCAAGTTTTATGGCAACAACTTCTGCAAAATTTGGTTGTGGTGGTGTGACGGGTTCGGGTAGCTGCCATACAAAATCTCTTTTTAAATGAAAGAACTCAGTGTCCGTCCGCACTATAACTCAAAAAATAGAGGAGCTAGGAGGCTGAAAATTTTTTTACGTTACTTTTGTAAAATTGTTAGTTTTGCTATTTAACTCCAGCATTTTCGGCCGCCGGGTTCGAGTAGCTGCCATACAACGTCTTTCTTTAAATGGAAATAACCCAGTGTCTGTTCAATCTAGGTATCTGCAATTTTGCGAATGATGATCAAGTTTTATGGCAACAACTTCTGCAAAATTTGGTTGTGGTGGTGTGACGGGTTCGGGTTGCTGCCATACAACTTCTCTTTTTAAATGAAAATAACTCAGTGTCCGTCCGCACGATAACTGAAAAAATAAAGGAGTTAGGAGGCTGAAATTTTTTTTACGTCACTTTTACAAAATTGTTAGTTTTGCTATTTAACTCCAGCATTTTCGGCCGCCGGGTTCGAGTAGCTGCCATACAACTTCTTTCTTTAAATGGAAATAACCCAGTGTCTATTCAATCTAGGAATCTGAAATTTTGCAAATGATGATCGAGTTTTATAGCAACAACTACTGTAAAATTTTGTTGTGATGATATGACAGGTTCGGATAGTTGCCATACAACTTCTCTTTTTAAATGAAAATAACTCAGTGTCTATTGAAGCTAGCTATCTGAAATTTAGTGAAAAACTCGACACTTTTTGCATGCCAAAAACTTTTGTAAAATTTGAATGGTCTAAAGCAGCCGGTTCAGGCTTTTTGCATTTCTTGGAACTTAATGAAACTAGGCGCAATAGATTCGGGTAGCTATCATACAACTCCACAATTTACATAAATATATCTCTGTAGTTCGGTACTAAAACTCTGAATGTTTTTAAAAGACGATCAAGTTTTATAGAAACAGGATATATTACATTCATACGGGTATCCCAGAGTTGACACAGTCTACTCTACTGCACTCTTCCTCGTTTTGTTTGAAATTATAATTGTATTCTCTGGAGCCTCCCCTTGTACTTCACCTGATAAGATATAACCAAACTTGGTTTTCTGTGCTATGTGAATTCCTGGATTTCTCCTTATAACCTTATTTTGAATTATTTGACAGAAGACATCAGCTCCCAAAATTATATCTATTTTATTTGGTGTATTGAAATTTGGATCTGCTAGTTCTAAACTTCGGACATGTTTCCAATTGTGATAGGAATTTACACTTTCTGAGGGCAAATAGCCGGTCAATTTTGGTAAGTCTAATGCTTTGGTTACGCATAAAAATGATGTATTCAATCTCGATTTTAATTTAATTAGTAGTAGAATAAGCGGGTCCTGGATTCATGGATTCATAAATTTTTTTATATAATTTGATGGATATAATATTTCAATATAATATTTTTTATGTATAAAAAACAAAAAGGAAAGCAAAACAGTATATGAATTGAGGTTTTACTGATAACAGAATAGCTGTATAACAAAAAAGTATTTGAAGTGAGGTTTTACTGATAACAGAATAGCTATGAGGTTTCGAGCCCACTTTCAAAAACTATAAAGCTCCAAAAAAATAAAATAAAACAAAATAAAATAGAATCATGCAGTAAGGGTTCGAACCAGCTCCTTCTTATTTATCACTGTGTTACTCAATAATTTTTGATTGAAGGTTATCTCTTAAAAAGGCGGCCCGGACTAAGTTACTGAAAACAAGTACAAAGTTGTAGGAGACCGAAAAATTTTTTGTTTGAAGACCTAGAGTTGTGACAGATTAAAAAAAAAAAAATATATGATTTGTTGAATTTGAAAGTAATTATGTGATAAGGAAAATAAAAAATATAGTAATAATTTTATTAAAATATGAATGAAAAAATTTGTGATAAATGTGATAAAAATAGTGATAAGAAATAATGTTTGCGGTTATTTGTTTGAAATTTAGAAAAAGAATTTCTTATCTGTATTAATAATATATAATATTTAAAAATGCTCAACAAATTTTTAAAGTTGTAAAATAAAAATCTGAAATGACGTCAGGGGATTCCTATTGTTAAAATAAAATAAAAAGAAAAAAAGTCAAATATATGTATGGATACTACAAAGTTTATTCATTTATTTTTAGTGTTTTTCTATATTTACATTTTTTTTTCTTGAAATTTCTTTACAATTTTACCTAATCGTAATAGGCATATCTTGGGAAATTTGATTGAACTCTGAGTAAGTAAATCCCTTCATTTGTCATCTTTATCTTCTCTCAATTTATTCATTTGGGTCAATGTTGAGTCAGCATATTTTCTCAAAAAATTTATATGATATAGAATTTCACGACTATATGTTCACCTAAAATTTTTTTTATTTTTAAGAAAAAAATTATTAAATACGATAAGTGTTCTTGCAAACTCCATTGTACTTTTAAAACTAAAGAATACTAATTAAGCCGTTAATTTAGAAATAAAATATGAAAATGCTGGGAATTAACTAAATCTTCTGTGGATAGGAGTGTTAAGGTGTAGATAAAAATCTGTTAAGTAAGGTATACGACACTTGGTAAGTTTATGAATCTATTATGTTAAGGTTCGATCCCAGAGAAGATTTTTTTATTTTTTGTTCTAAAGAATTTAGTAAATCGAAAACATTTATGGATTCATCATCATATAACACAAACCTAGGGCATATTGGTTCAACTGTTTTTGTACATCAAACATTTAAAACATCTTTTGGACCTTATCCTCAAGTAGCAGTATGTTTGAATTGCGGTGAAAAAAAGGTAACGAAAGTTGAATATGAAAATGCTAACAAAACTCATATTGCAACTTTATTAATGTGTTTGATAGAATTATGGTGTTGTTGTTTTTGTATTCCATATTGTGTTGATAACATGAAAAATATAAATCATTATAGTAGTATAGAATAGATGTGGCGATTTCAGCACAGTTTTGACAGCTGTCAGTTATTTTGATAGCTATGAAAAAGATAATTTGGAAAAAAAAAAATGATTTGGAGAATGTTTGGGTGGTATAATAAAATAAAAATTTGAAGTGGTATGCTGGAATTGAATTTCGGTTGTCAAATTCGGACCCGGCGCAGCTTCGGCATTGGGTTTGTTAGGAATTTTGTCTGATAATTTAAATAATTAAAACTTAACCTCAGAAAACTGTTTGTAGGTATTTGCCGAAGTTATTGATAGTAGGTGCCCGAGCAGGCACCAGTACTAAATTGCTAAAAACAAGTACAAAGTTGTAGGAGACTGAAAAATTTTAAATTTTATTTATTTTGAATTTGCATAATAATCAGTTGGAATCCAAGCTTTTGGTACTTAAATAATATTATGAAAATTCTGTTGACATTATAATATCCTATTGTTAAATGGAGAGTTTAAAGTATTTGCAATAAGAGAATTATTTTAATTTTCAGTGCGGTTTTGAATAATGAAAGAAAGAAAATATCTATTTAGACTTTGAAGTAAAATAAAATTTTTGATAAAGGCGTTTGTTATTAAATTTTTGAATCAAAAGTTTGTAATTTTTAAAGAAAAAGAAAAAAAAGTGATAAGAAATAATGTTTGCGGTTTTTTTTATACCCGTATGAACTATGTTCAAGGGTATAATAAATTTGCCATTACGTTTGTGACACCTTAAAGGAGTTGAGCTAGATATAGTGTCAAAGGTATGGATCGGCTCAGAATCGAATTCTGAGTCGATTAAGCCATGTACGTCCGTCCGTCCGTCCGTCCGCACGATAACTCAAAAAATAAAGGAGCTAGGAGGCTGAAATTTTTTGTACGTCACTTTTGCAAAATTGTTAGTTTTGCTATTTAAATCCAACATTTTCGGTCGGCGGGTTCGAGTAGCTGCCATACAACTTCTATCTTTATATAGAAATAACTCAGTATCTATTCAAGCTAGGTTTCTGAAATTTTGCAAATGATGATCAAGTTTTATGGCAACAACTTCTGTAAAATTTGGTTGTGCTGGTGCAGCGGGTTCGGGTAGCTGCCATACAACTTCTCCGTTTAAATAAGAATAACTCAGTGTTTATTGAAGCTAGAAATCTGAAATTTAGTAAAGAGTTGCAAGATTTAGTAAAATTTTGCAACTTTTGTAAAATTTGGTTGGTCTAGAGCAGCCGGTTCAGGCTTCTTGCACCTCTTGGAAGTTAATAAAGCTAGGCGTCTGAAATCTTGCAAATGATGATCAAGTTTTATGGCAACAACTTCTGCAAAATTTGATTGTGGTGGTGCGACGGGTTCGGGTAGCTGCCATACAACTTCTCTTTTTAAATGAAAATAACTCAGTGTCCGTCCGCACGATAACTCAAAAAATAAAGGAGTTAGGAGGCTGAAATTTTTTTACGTCACTTTTACAAAATTGTTAGTTTTGCTATTTAACTCCAGCATTTTCTGTCCCCGGGTTCGGGTAGCTGCCATACAACGTCTTTCTTTAAATAGAAATAACCCAGTGTCTGTTCAATCTAGGTATCTGAAATTTTGCGAATGATGATCAAGTTTTATGGCAACAACTTCTGCAAAATTTGGTTGTGGTGGTGTGACGGGTTCGGGTAGCTGCCATACAAAATCTCTTTTTAAATGAAAGAACTCAGTGTCCGTCCGCACTATAACTCAAAAAATAGAGGAGCTAGGAGGCTGAAAATTTTTTTACGTTACTTTTGTAAAATTGTTAGTTTTGCTATTTAACTCCAGCATTTTCGGCCGCCGGGTTCGAGTAGCTGCCATACAACGTCTTTCTTTAAATGGAAATAACCCAGTGTCTGTTCAATCTAGGTATCTGCAATTTTGCGAATGATGATCAAGTTTTATGGCAACAACTTCTGCAAAATTTGGTTGTGGTGGTGCGACGGGTTCGGGTAGCTGCCATACAACTTCTCTTTTTAAATGAAAATAACTCAGTGTCCGTCCGCACGATAACTCAAAAAATAAAGAAGTTAGGAGGCTGAAATTTTTTTACGTCACTTTTACAAAATTGTTAGTTTTGCTATTTAACTCCAGCATTTTCTGTCCCCGGGTTCGGGTAGCTGCCATACAACGTCTTTCTTTAAATAGAAATAACCCAGTGTCTGTTCAATCTAGGTATCTGAAATTTTGCGAATGATGATCAAGTTTTATGGCAACAACTTCTGCAAAATTTGGTTGTGGTGGTGTGACGGGTTCGGGTAGCTGCCATACAAAATCTCTTTTTAAATGAAAGAACTCAGTGTCCGTCCGCACTATAACTCAAAAAATAGAGGAGCTAGGAGGCTGAAAATTTTTTTACGTTACTTTTGTAAAATTGTTAGTTTTGCTATTTAACTCCAGCATTTTCGGCCGCCGGGTTCGAGTAGCTGCCATACAACGTCTTTCTTTAAATGGAAATAACCCAGTGTCTGTTCAATCTAGGTATCTGCAATTTTGCGAATGATGATCAAGTTTTATGGCAACAACTTCTGCAAAATTTGGTTGTGGTGGTGTGACGGGTTCGGGTTGCTGCCATACAACTTCTCTTTTTAAATGAAAATAACTCAGTGTCCGTCCGCACGATAACTGAAAAAATAAAGGAGTTAGGAGGCTGAAATTTTTTTTACGTCACTTTTACAAAATTGTTAGTTTTGCTATTTAACTCCAGCATTTTCGGCCGCCGGGTTCGAGTAGCTGCCATACAACTTCTTTCTTTAAATGGAAATAACCCAGTGTCTATTCAATCTAGGAATCTGAAATTTTGCAAATGATGATCGAGTTTTATAGCAACAACTACTGTAAAATTTTGTTGTGATGATATGACAGGTTCGGATAGTTGCCATACAACTTCTCTTTTTAAATGAAAATAACTCAGTGTCTATTGAAGCTAGCTATCTGAAATTTAGTGAAAAACTCGACACTTTTTGCATGCCAAAAACTTTTGTAAAATTTGAATGGTCTAAAGCAGCCGGTTCAGGCTTTTTGCATTTCTTGGAACTTAATGAAACTAGGCGCAATAGATTCGGGTAGCTATCATACAACTCCACAATTTACATAAATATATCTCTGTAGTTCGGTACTAAAACTCTGAATGTTTTTAAAAGACGATCAAGTTTTATAGAAACAGGATATATTACATTCATACGGGTATCCCAGAGTTGACACAGTCTACTCTACTGCACTCTTTCTCGTTTTGTTTGAAATTATAATTGTATTCTGTGGAGCCTCCCCTTGTACTTCACCTGATAAGATATAACCAAACTTGGTTTTCTGTGCTATGTGAATTCCTGGATTTCTCCTTATAACCTTATTTTGAATTATTTGACAGAAGACATCAGCTCCCAAAATTATATCTATTTTATTTGGTGTATTGAAATTTGGATCTGCTAGTTCTAAACTTCGGACATGTTTCCAATTGTGATAGGAATTTACACTTTCTGAGGGCAAATAGCCGGTCAATTTTGGTAAGTCTAATGCTTTGGTTACGCATAAAAATGATGTATTCAATCTCGATTTTAATTTAATTAGTAGTAGAATAAGCGGGTCCTGGATTCATGGATTCATAAATTTTTTTATATAATTTGATGGATATAATATTTCAATATAATATTTTTTATGTATAAAAAACAAAAAGGAAAGCAAAACAGTATATGAATTGAGGTTTTACTGATAACAGAATAGCTGTATAACAAAAAAGTATTTGAAGTGAGGTTTTACTGATAACAGAATAGCTATGAGGTTTCGAGCCCACTTTCAAAAACTATAAAGCTCCAAAAAAATAAAATAAAACAAAATAAAATAGAATCATGCAGTAAGGGTTCGAACCAGCTCCTTCTTATTTATCACTGTGTTACTCAATAATTTTTGATTGAAGGTTATCTCTTAAAAAGGCGGCCCGGACTAAGTTACTGAAAACAAGTACAAAGTTGTAGGAGACCGAAAAATTTTTTGTTTGAAGACCTAGAGTTGTGACAGATTAAAAAAAAAAAAATATATGATTTGTTGAATTTGAAAGTAATTATGTGATAAGGAAAATAAAAAATATAGTAATAATTTTATTAAAATATGAATGAAAAAATTTGTGATAAATGTGATAAAAATAGTGATAAGAAATAATGTTTGCGGTTATTTGTTTGAAATTTAGAAAAAGAATTTCTTATCTGTATTAATAATATATAATATTTAAAAATGCTCAACAAATTTTTAAAGTTGTAAAATAAAAATCTGAAATGACGTCAGGGGATTCCTATTGTTAAAATAAAATAAAAAGAAAAAAAGTCAAATATATGTATGGATACTACAAAGTTTATTCATTTATTTTTAGTGTTTTTCTATATTTACATTTTTTTTTCTTGAAATTTCTTTACAATTTTACCTAATCGTAATAGGCATATCTTGGGAAATTTGATTGAACTCTGAGTAAGTAAATCCCTTCATTTGTCATCTTTATCTTCTCTCAATTTATTCATTTGGGTCAATGTTGAGTCAGCATATTTTCTCAAAAAATTTATATGATATAGAATTTCACGACTATATGTTCACCTAAAATTTTTTTTATTTTTAAGAAAAAAATTATTAAATACGATAAGTGTTCTTGCAAACTCCATTGTACTTTTAAAACTAAAGAATACTAATTAAGCCGTTAATTTAGAAATAAAATATGAAAATGCTGGGAATTAACTAAATCTTCTGTGGATAGGAGTGTTAAGGTGTAGATAAAAATCTGTTAAGTAAGGTATACGACACTTGGTAAGTTTATGAATCTATTATGTTAAGGTTCGATCCCAGAGAAGATTTTTTTATTTTTTGTTCTAAAGAATTTAGTAAATCGAAAACATTTATGGATTCATCATCATATAACACAAACCTAGGGCATATTGGTTCAACTGTTTTTGTACATCAAACATTTAAAACATCTTTTGGACCTTATCCTCAAGTAGCAGTATGTTTGAATTGCGGTGAAAAAAAGGTAACGAAAGTTGAATATGAAAATGCTAACAAAACTCATATTGCAACTTTATTAATGTGTTTGATAGAATTATGGTGTTGTTGTTTTTGTATTCCATATTGTGTTGATAACATGAAAAATATAAATCATTATAGTAGTATAGAATAGATGTGGCGATTTCAGCACAGTTTTGACAGCTGTCAGTTATTTTGATAGCTATGAAAAAGATAATTTGGAAAAAAAAAAATGATTTGGAGAATGTTTGGGTGGTATAATAAAATAAAAATTTGAAGTGGTATGCTGGAATTGAATTTCGGTTGTCAAATTCGGACCCGGCGCAGCTTCGGCATTGGGTTTGTTAGGAATTTTGTCTGATAATTTAAATAATTAAAACTTAACCTCAGAAAACTGTTTGTAGGTATTTGCCGAAGTTATTGATAGTAGGTGCCCGAGCAGGCACCAGTACTAAATTGCTAAAAACAAGTACAAAGTTGTAGGAGACTGAAAAATTTTAAATTTTATTTATTTTGAATTTGCATAATAATCAGTTGGAATCCAAGCTTTTGGTACTTAAATAATATTATGAAAATTCTGTTGACATTATAATATCCTATTGTTAAATGGAGAGTTTAAAGTATTTGCAATAAGAGAATTATTTTAATTTTCAGTGCGGTTTTGAATAATGAAAGAAAGAAAATATCTATTTAGACTTTGAAGTAAAATAATAATTTTTGATAAAGGCGTTTGTTATTAAATTTTTGAATCAAAAGTTTGTAATTTTTAAAGAAAAAGAAAAAAAAGTGATAAGAAATAATGTTTGCGGTTTTTTTTATACCCGTATGAACTATGTTCAAGGGTATAATAAATTTGCCATTACGTTTGTGACACCTTAAAGGAGTTGAGCTAGATATAGTGTCAAAGGTATGGATCGGCTCAGAATCGAATTCTGAGTCGATTAAGCCATGTACGTCCGTCCGTCCGTCCGTCCGCACGATAACTCAAAAAATAAAGGAGCTAGGAGGCTGAAATTTTTTGTACGTCACTTTTGCAAAATTGTTAGTTTTGCTATTTAAATCCAACATTTTCGGTCGGCGGGTTCGAGTAGCTGCCATACAACTTCTATCTTTATATAGAAATAACTCAGTATCTATTCAAGCTAGGTTTCTGAAATTTTGCAAATGATGATCAAGTTTTATGGCAACAACTTCTGTAAAATTTGGTTGTGCTGGTGCAGCGGGTTCGGGTAGCTGCCATACAACTTCTCCGTTTAAATAAGAATAACTCAGTGTTTATTGAAGCTAGGAATCTGAAATTTAGTAAAGAGGTGTCGAGTTACATGCCAACAACTTTTGTAAAATTTGGTTGGTCTACAGCAGCCGGTTCAGACTTCTTGCACCTCTTGTAACCTAATGAAGCTAGGCGTCTGAAATTTTGCAAATGATGATCAAGTCTTATGGCAACAACTTTTGTAAAATTTGGTTGTGGTGGTGCGGCGAGTTCGGGTAGCTGCCATACAACTTATCCGGTTAAATGAGAATAACTCAGTGTTTATTGAAGCTAGGAATCTGAAATTTAGTAAAGAGTTGCAAGATTTAGTAAAATTTTGCAACTTTTGTAAAATTTGGTTGGTCTAGAGCAGCCGGTTCAGGCTTCTTGCACCTCTTGGAAGTTAATAAAGCTAGGCGTCTGAAATCTTGCAAATGATGATCAAGTTTTATGGCAACAACTTCTGCAAAATTTGATTGTGGTGGTGCGACGGGTTCGGGTAGCTGCCATACAACTTCTCTTTTTAAATGAAAATAACTCAGTGTCCGTCCGCACGATAACTCAAAAAATAAAGGAGTTAGGAGGCTGAAATTTTTTTACGTCACTTTTACAAAATTGTTAGTTTTGCTATTTAACTCCAGCATTTTCTGTCCCCGGGTTCGGGTAGCTGCCATACAACGTCTTTCTTTAAATAGAAATAACCCAGTGTCTGTTCAATCTAGGTATCTGAAATTTTGCGAATGATGATCAAGCTTTATGGCAACAACTTCTGCAAAATTTGGTTGTGGTGGTGTGACGGGTTCGGGTAGCTGCCATACAAAATCTCTTTTTAAATGAAAGAACTCAGTGTCCGTCCGCACTATAACTCAAAAAATAGAGGAGCTAGGAGGCTGAAAATTTTTTTACGTTACTTTTGTAAAATTGTTAGTTTTGCTATTTAACTCCAGCATTTTCGGCCGCCGGGTTCAAGTAGCTGCCATACAACGTCTTTCTTTAAATGGAAATAACCCAGTGTCTGTTCAATCTAGGTATCTGCAATTTTGCGAATGATGATCAAGTTTTATGGCAACAACTTCTGCAAAATTTGATTGTGGTGGTGCGACGGGTTCGGGTAGCTGCCATACAACTTCTCTTTTTAAATGAAAATAACTCAGTGTCCGTCCGCACGATAACTCAAAAAATAAAGGAGTTAGGAGGCTGAAATTTTTTTACGTCACTTTTACAAAATTGTTAGTTTTGCTATTTAACTCCAGCATTTTCGGCCGCCGGGTACGAGTAGCTGCCATACAACTTCTTTCTTTAAATGGAAATAACCCAGTGTCTATTCAATCTAGGAATCTGAAATTTTGCAAATGATGATCGAGTTTTATAGCAACAACTACTGTAAAATTTTGTTGTGATGATATGACAGGTTCGGATAGTTGCCATACAACTTCTCTTTTTAAATGAAAATAACTCAGTGTCTATTGAAGCTAGCTATCTGAAATTTAGTGAAAAAGTGTCGAGTTGCATGCCAAAAACTTTTGTAAAATTTGAATGGTCTAAAGCAGCCGGTTCAGGCTTTTTGCATTTCTTGGAACTTAATGAAGCTAGGCGCAATAGATTCGGGTAGCTATCATGCAACTCCACAATTTACTTAAATATATCTCTGTAGTTCGGTACTAAAACTCTGAATGTTTTTAAAAGATGATCAAGTTTTATAGAAACAGGATATATTACATTCATACGGGTATCCCAGAGTTGACACAGTCTACTCTACTGCACTCTTCCTCGTTTTTGTTTGAAATTTAGAAAAAGAATTTCTTATCTGTATTAATAATATATAACATTTAAAAAATACCCAAAAAATTTTTGAAGTTGTAAAATAAAAATTTCAAATGACGTCAGGGGATTCCTATTGTTAATTTAAAAAGAAAAAAACAAAATATATTAGTATTACAAAGTTTTTTTATTTATTTTTTAAAGTTTTTCGATATTTATAATTATTTTCTTTAAATTTTTTTACGATTTTAGCTAATCGTAATAAAGATATTTTAAAAAATTTTGTTGAATTGTGTGTAACCAAATCTGTCCTTTTATCATCTTGATCTTCTTTGAGTGAATTAAATTGAATTAGTGTTGCATCAGCATAATTCCTCAGAAACTTAATATGATTCTTAATTTCCTTTTTGTATTTCTTTCTAAACTTTATTTTATTTTCTAAATAAAATTTATTAAACATATGAATTGTTCTAGCGAACTCCATTGTTTGGTTAAAACTAATTAAACAGCAAATTTATCTAAATAAAATATGAAAATAGCAAGTGTTAACTAAATCTTCTGTGGGTAGGAGTGCTAGGGTGCAGATAAAATCTATTAGGTAAGTTTATTAGTATAAGGTTCGATTCCAATTCTATGCTCTTACCCAGAGAAGATTTTTTAATTTTTTCTAAAGAATTTAGTTAATCAAAGACATTCATGGATTCATCATCATCTTACAACACAAACCAAGGACGCATTGGTTCAACTGTATTTGAACGACAAGCACCTTCTCCCCAAGTTGCAATATGTTTTAATTGCGGTGAAAGAAATGTAACGAGAGTTGAATATGAAAATGCTAACAAAACTCATATTGCAGCTCTATTAATGTGCTTGATAGTATTGTGGAGTTGTTGTTCTTGTATTCCATATTGTACTGATAATATGAAAAATGTAAATCATTATTGTTTGAAATGTAACAATTTTTTGGGTGTTTATAATAAATAAATCATTTAAAGAAAAAAATTTTATATCTATGCAATTGTATAAAAAGCTAATCTTAATATTGAAAAGCAACATAATACAATAAGCTTAATAAATAACACGATCATAATGTTTTGGGCTGATAATATTTTACATGGATATAAATATTGTATTTGTGGACGGAAATGGGCTTCAATTAAAATAATTGATTGAATAATTTTTTGGAGGTATATATAACTCGAGAAGGTGGTGAAAAATTTGTTTATTTAAAATTAGAAATGGTGAATCATTGACTAACCAATTCGATTTATCTCCTTTGGATTGGCAACATCTAAAAATAGAAGTATATGGTGGTGATATATCTATTATTAGAAAAATAAGAGGTTTAACAAATAAAAAAAAAGCAAGCACCTAATCATTTTAAGGCTGATTGCCCGTTTTCTGAAGAAGATGATTGGGAGATGATTGAAAAGAATATTTCAAATGTTCTGCCAGCTGGTAAGAATAAAGGAATTACTGAAAATATTGATGTATTATCACTGCCAAGAAATGAATATGAAGAAAATTAGAATGAATTGAAAAAGTCGATGATAAGGAAACGAATCGATGAAGGAATTATATTTATATATTCAATAGAAAATAAATATAATGAAAAAAATAAAAAATCAAAAATTGGTGACATGTTAACTAATTTTAGAAAATTACTTGAAAATTGAAAAGAGGAATATTTAGATTATATGGAAGCTTATTCAGATGGAAGAGATAGATTTTTATCACTCTTTATATATGTATGTTCTATTATAAGTCAAGTAAAGTTTGTACATAATAAAGAACTTTCTAGAAAATAAAAAGTATAACTTATATATTTCCAATTTCCAATCACACATTACTGCGTGAACCTTGAATGAAGATAGATCAAAGTTTTTTTTTGTGACAATGAAATCATTTTTAATTTTATTATTTTGCTTGTTTACTATTCAAATAAATTCAGTTCCTACTTCTAATATTAGATTGGATGAATCAGCTTTTGGGAGCACATATTTTAATATATTACTTCCAAATAATGAAACTGTTAAAGTAAATTTATCAGTTCAGTTTTTAAAACATGTAATTTCCTTAGAAACAAATACTATAGAAATTACAACAACAACCATTAACTACTTTACAAGCAATTGATGAATTTTTATCAGATAAAGCTGATTCAGTACCACATTATGCATCTATAGATTATGCTATTAAAGCTTTTAGAAATGAATTAGTTTTAAAAGAACAGAACATTGGTAGAATAATAAATAGTGAGCATATATTTTATAGGCATTTTGTATTGAATTTTGGTGAGAATCAAAAACTCACTGTGAGATGTGAATATGAAAGCATTTTTATTAAAAAATTTCTCAAAATTCAATGTCATGAATATCGAGAAATTTTAGTTGAAAGAATTACAGGTGATGGAGAAGCAGAAAAAATTATGATGGTAGATACAGAATATAAATCTGATTTCACTGTAATTGATTTACGAACAATCAAACAGGATCCGACATATCAAATGGAAATTCATTAAAAACAAAAAAAATGTAATTAAATTAATATGAAATAAAAAAAATTTTTTTCTCTATATTAAATCAGTTTTATTTATCCATGAATTGTGATCAGATGAGAATCCAAGCCATTTTACAAAAATCGTATTATCTTTACTTTTAATAACTTTTTCAACTAGGTAAATATTATTATGTTTAGATTTTAACAATTCATATTCATAGAAGCTTCCTTGTATAGGTTGACCTTGATAATCTTCCAGTAAATATGTGACAGGGTTAGTGATTTGAACTTTTCTTATCTTGAATATTTCAGTTGTCCAATTTGGTGTGTAGCCTTTTTCAAAAATATGTTTATACTTGCTTATTCGAACTAAGTCACCAATTTTAAATTTGTATGGTGGTGAAATTTTAATATGATTGTATATAAATAGTTTTAAGTAAATTTTCAGCATTATCTTTATTGACATCAGATGGTCGTTTTTGAATTGTTCGATCCCAATGATATCCATACTCTTTGGTTTTAATTTGTATAGAATTTTTAAATAATTTTAAAAATATTTCCATTAAAACTAAATTCTTTCCACATCTTTTCTTTTAAAGTTCTATTAAAACGTTCAACAACAGAGGCCTTTAATATGCTAAATGTTGAATAATGATTTATATGATATTTATCCATTAATTTTTTGAATATTTTATTAAAAAATTCTTTCCCATCATCTGTTTGTAAATTTTGCGGATGTCTTTTAGAAGTTAGAAAAATATTTTGCATTGCTTTTGTAACGTTCTCTGAAGTTTCTGTTTTTATAGGAATTGCCCAGGCACCCTTAGAAAAGCAGTCAATCACAGTTAATAAAAATTTAAATCCTTTGTTCTCTTTAGCATATGAACCCATTTCTACTAAATCAGCTTGCCAAAGATCATCAAATCCTTTAATTATAACCCTACGTCGTTTAAAATTTCTTCGTGCAGGCTTAGGCAGCTCTTCAACCACCTCTCTTTTACTCATTTTTAAATAAAGTGTACCTATATAATATATATTTATATATATATATAATAAAAAGCAAACAATAAAATGTAATTAAAATTTATATTCTTTATTTATATAATATCAGATAATATTATATTATAATTATTTATTTGTTATTCTTTTATATAAATCCATCAGTTTGGAACATTTTAACATATGATGTTCTGCTGAATGACAAGGACAAGTATCTGGAAAAGTTGTCATGTTTTCTGATGTATAGGGACATATATCCCAATGATATCCATACTCTTTGGTTTTAATTTGTATAGAATTTTTAAATAATTTTAAAAAATGAAAGTGAACTCTTAATTGTTCATAATGTTCCTCCAATAAAATATCTTCATATTTATCTAAAAAATTATTTAAAGTATATCCGATTTGATGTATATCCATTTCGAAAAGTAAATGAAAACTGACCCCAATTATTTTTTTATAAGTTCTAAACCACTTAATAAATCCAATGCTGACTGAGCTTGGCCTTCAGCTTTTTGCAGTCTCTCATTAATAAATTTAATTGGTTTGAAATTCAATGACATCAGTCATATTTAAAAGTTTTTCATTTAACAATTCCGAGAATTTGATATGGATTTCGTCTAAACTAATTTGAATTTTGTCTTCTAATATTTTTAATTTTCTGCTAATTTAAGTTCTACAGATACTGTTGTCTCTAAATGATCAAACATTTCTCTCATTTCGTTTTGTAATAGATCTTTCTGAAAGAAAATATGGTTATTTACAAAATTTTGTGTCGCTGCATCACGTCCATCAATTGGTTCTTGAACATTTGATAAAATTTTGTTATCTAAATCATAATTTCCTTCAGAATTTAATTTGAAACCTATACCTGGAGTACCTTGAGTATTTTGTTTTCTAGAAGAAGAAGCCATACTACGTCCAAATTTATCAAGCGACATTGTGGTTTTAACTGATTGTTAATGTAAATAGTTATAGTATTATATTTGCTTCTCTCAACTCTTCAATTATAGATACAATTTCATTGTGATGATTGTTGTTACCAGCTGTTTCTGATGCAATTAAAAGTCTTAATCTGTCAACTAATTTATTAGGATCATCCCAATAAACATACTGATTTGACTGATTTGTATATTTTAAATGGGTTTCTGGTGAAGAAGATTTATTAAAATAATTAATAATTTTTTTTTTTTTCGATCAACCTGAACCAGTTTTTTTATGTCTAGTGTTATAATCATGATCATATAATTTTTTTAATATATTTTTGTATTTAAACCCTTTGTTTCCTTTTATTTGCTCTAAATGATCATAATTTCTTCTATGTGCATTCGTTTTGTTAAGTATTTGATGATATGTTTTTAAATCACTTTCAGTATAGTTTATGGGTTTTTTTTTAAATATCAATTCATATAGACCATCAGTTCCTTTAAAAACTTCATTATCAATCGAAATATTTTTAGTAATTTCATCTATTTGAAAATTAGCATTCCCAAGTTTTCGAACATTTAATGACTCATCAAAATATGGTCCATATGTCTTATCAAGTTCTGACTTGTTAAGAACAGGAAATTGTGAAATTGATGACTCATCAATAATATTATCAGTTATAGATGACGTCTCAAATTTTATAGTATTTGGTGTTGAAGTTATAAATTTACTGTGAGTATTACTTTTGTTGCTAAGCGTTTTAATTTCCGGCTTAAATGATCTCAATAATTTTAAGGAGTTATCATCGCTAGCAGGCAATTTAGTTTCCGGTTTGATAACATTATTTGAAAATTGTTGTTGTTGTTGTTGTTTGACAACATTTGTCAATTCTTTCAATGGTTTTGTAATTGGAGTGAAAGCTTCTTCTCGATTACGGTCTTCTGATAGCTTCTGTACTTTTAAAGATTGAAATTTCCTTTTTAAATTTTGACGAGTTTTCATTAAATCTTTCATAAGTTGTTCATCCATTTTTTTTAAAATGTGGATTAGTTCAATTATTAACTGTAAATTATCGACTGAACTGTTCTCTTGCTAAATGCTAACGTTAGTAACTGCCAACTGCTAACAGATCTTGGTTTAACTAAAATTTAGCAAATGCATCAAAATTTTTTCTATGTCGCTCATTATTTAAACCACTATCTTTGTCAATTAATAAAAAACCATAATTATCATTCCAGCAGCATACACTCAATTTTTTAAATTCATATCAAATGACATATCAGAATTTACATGATCATTATATATATGTTTTAAATTTAAATCACCTTGCTTAAATATAATTAAAAATTAGCATTATCTCTAACTAAATGCTTTGGAATTTTTGTATATGACTGACATAAATAAAAGCCATCTACTTCTTGGTGACATCCCATACAAAAATAGGCTCTTATATTATCTTGTTTATCACAAGCTACATCATCAAAAATAAATATTGAGTTTGGTTGTGATGCCGATGGTTCAATTACATCAGCATTATTTGAAAATTCGTTATATCCCATTCCTTTGATTAAATATCCCATTCCTTTGATTTTAAATATTCATATTTAGGTTGATGCAATGATTTCGAGTAGATATATATGTTTTGAAATTTGAGCCCTTTAGGATTTAAAAGCATACTTATCATATCATTAGTTTTACCGCAATTTGAAGGTCCTACTATTAATCCTCTTATACTATCTGGAAAACATTCACCATGTCTTTTTATTTTCTTTTTTGGATTTTGATCAAAATTTTTAACTTTAACTGCATTATCTAGTTTTATAAATTTCATTTTATAAAGGTGATTAGTATTTGAGTGACTTTCTTAAACTAAACAACTTAATATTATGCCACTTTATAATATATATTCAATCAGTAACCAAAAAACCGTTAATGGAAAAGGTGTAGTTATTTCTCTAATTAATAAACTGCCATTTGAAGCACATTTACCTGGTTATAATTATTGTGGTCCTGGGACAAAACTAGAAAACGATTAGCACAAGGTGATAGAGGAATTAATGGTTTAGATGAGGCTTGTCGAGAGCATGATATAGCATATTCTCAAAGTACTGATCAAAATCAACGTCATATAGCTGATAAAATATTGGCAGAGAAAGCTTGGTAAAGGACAAAAGCTAAAGACTCAAGTTTTGGTGAACGGTTAAATTCATATCTAGTTACAAACACAATGAAAGCTAAAGTTAGGCTCGGTATGGGTTTAAAAAAAAAAAAAAAGAAAATTTTAAGAAAAAAGAAAACTTCGAGAAAAAAGTCCTTGAAAAAAGTTATAAAGGAAGCTAACTAGCTGTTAAAACTATAAAAAAACCGACGAATGATAAGAGTATTATAAAAACTGCTTTGCATGCTGCTACAAAGTTTTCTAAAGGACAGAAAAAAAACATTAACATTCCTTGAATAATTCCTGTACCAAAAATTGGACGAGTTTTGCCTTTAATCCCTATATTTGCTGCTCTATCTGCTATTGGAGCACTTTCAGGCGGCGCTGCAGGAATAACTAAAGCTGTTAATGATGCTAAAAATGCTCACAAAGAGTTAAAAGAAAGTCAACGTCATAATAAAATGATGGAAGCGATTGCATTAAAAGGAGGTAATGGATTGCATTTAAAAACATATAAAACAGGATTAGGTCTTTATTTGAATCCAAACATTAACTAAGCTACCCAATAGAGCTCTTACAAATATTGATTTAGAAAACTTTGGTAAAAAATACTTAAAATATTTTCGAGGAGTTTTTATGAGAGATAATTTACCAATACATAGACTTTGGAAATATGAATGTGGTATAATAAATTTGGATAATTCTATTGGAGATGGAACGCATTGGGTAGCTTATTTTAAAAATGATGAAATAACTCATTATTTTGATAGTTTTGGAAATTTAAGACCACCATTAGAAGTAATAAAATATTTAGGAGATAAGCTTCCATATAATTATAATAAATATCAAAATTTTAATTCTTACAATTGTGGACATTTATGTTTAAAATTTTTAATTCATATTGTTAAAAAAAAAAATATTATCAGTAAATAAAACATAATAAAAAATAAAAAAAAATTTTTATTTTTAGTTTAGTTTTTTTAAACTGACCTACATTAATAATTTTGTTGAAGTTCAAGGTTATTTCTCCATATTTGAACATAAATGAAATAAAAAACTAACTGATAAAGAATAATTAGAATTTAGTTATAACAAAAGAAATTTAAACGAAAGATTTTTGTATGTATGTATATTATATTATTAATGGATATTAGTCTTAAATCTAAATCATTGAATTTTGGATTAGCCTTAAAAACTTATAAAAACAGAATACACAACTGAAATATCTCATTATATCGATTAAAGACATGTCAATAACATTAATTTTAAACGGAAACTCTTCCACATTAACAACTAATTATTTTCCCCTTATAGATCTAAAGGGAAGAGAATACACCTGCGGTTTAGTTGATTTCCAAACGTATAACTCAATACCTAATATAGATGAGGATAATAATACATTTATTATTGATGATAAACCTATTACAATTCCAACAGGTTCATATGAAATTGGTGATATTGAACTATTTCTTAGGAAAACGTTGAATGTAACTAAAGCAGATAAGGAAAAATTAATTATAAGAGCAAATAATAATACATTAAAGAGTGAAATTTTTGCTGATAAGGATATTGATTTTGAAAGAGAAGATACAATTGGAGGATTATTAGGTTTCAGTAAGAAGAAATTATTAGCCAATAAATGGCATACTTCAGATCTTTTTGTTGATATTAATAAAATAAATATAATAAGAGTGGAATATTTAAATTTAAATTTAAATCATATATTTACACATTTGATTCTCAAAGTAAATTCATTAATAATCTAATTCAGATTTTACAGAAATGTTCGAAATTTAAATAGCAGGATGATTGCGGTTTTATACGTCAGACCTTTTCTTGAACAAAAATTAAAATGACAACAAAGTAAAATTATAAGATTTTATTTTTATTTCACAATATTTTTATTTTATTTTATTTTATTTTACAATAATTCTGTACCAATAGAATAATGATTCCAAGGCAATTTATTGACACCATTAGAATGTACAAATCTTTTATCATCAAAATAGCTTAGAGAGACTTTATTTAAACATTATGTGTATAAAGTATGCAACTTACTTCTAAATATATACATTTTATTAACATATATTTTCCTTTTATATAAACAATCTCTATAATTAGATAAAGTTAGATTTTTTACTACACAAATCTTAACACCTTTTGCTTTCTTTATTTCATTTTTATTAATAATATTGATAGAATACATTTTTGATCTTAAACCTATAAATTCTCTTATTATACTACCACTGCATTCATCCTTCATCATACCAAGAATCTTTTTATTTTTCAAGGGTATACCGTAAATGTTATTTATATTGTAATCAGACGTATCATAATTTTGTTCTATATCAGGTATTATGTCTTTATAAAAATCATCACTTTTAATTGTTAATACAAAAGAATCTGTATCCATATAATTTAGCTCCACATTATCTTGATATTTTGGCTTCATATAATTATATAAGAAGTTATACATTTTCCATTTTGAAACATCTAATACTGAAAATTTTACGTATATAGGTTTATTATAAAACGTTTTTACTCTATCCAATTGAGCAGCAATCATATTCTCTGTAAAATGGGCTATACTATTGAAATTTGGTTTAGCGATTAAAGCCCTAGCACCTAAATGTCTTCCCCGACTTTACCAACTTGTCACTATTTTAACATCTTTTCTTTTATCAATATTTTCAATTGTTTTCCCAAAAACAGCATTATTTAATGGTAAATCTTTGTGTTCGTCATGCTTAGAAATGGAATATTCTAAATCTACTTCTAAAATATAACCTATGTTAGAATCATCCGGTATATCTAAACTATTTGTTTCAAAATTTTCCACCCATTGAAAATCAGAAAAAGGTAGAAATTGCGACATAGCCCAACCATATAGGTTGACAACATCTAAGTACATAATAAACTTAGAAGTTTTGGAACTATCAACATTTTCCATATATTTATTATTCGCTATTCAATGCCTCAAAGCGCATTGCGTTATTCCCCCTCTAATTCCTTTTTTAATAAAATTATACATGTTAATATCCGTAAATAATTCAAGTTCAATTTTGGTATATTTTAACATGGCATTCCAAGATAAGCCTGGTGCTGTATAATAATGACATGGATCTAAAGAATATATGTTCCTGCAAAGCTTACGGAAATTTTCAAATATATCAGTTAAGAGCAAAACATCAGTTTTCAAATAAATTTCTAAATAGTCTTTAAGATTTTTACAGTTAAATTTTTCCCACGCTATCTTAGCATGTTCATAATCTTCCTCAGAACAAATATAATCAGATAATGTATTATTAAAATTTTCACGAGATGGTAATTTTTCAAATTTAAGCTTTTCCCATGAATTTAAAAACTCATAAGGAAATGCACCCTTTCGTCTTAAAAGCATAAAATGCTCATAATCAATACATATTTTTCTAGTGCTACTTAGATCATCATTTGATAAATTATGGGCCAAATTATCAATACGTGAAGCCATAAATCTAAAAGAATCTAAAAATCTAATTTCAATCACATTTTCTTCATCAATATTAATATATTTTGAAACAGAAATGTAATTTTCTTTGTTGATTGGCATCAATCTTATTTGACCGGGGTAATTTGATAGTAATTTGATAGAAGGTGGTGAAAAAATTTGTTTATTTAAAATTAGAAATGGTGAATCATTGACTAACCAATTCGATTTATCTCCTTTGGATTGGCAACATCTAAAAATAGAAGTATATGGTGGTGATATATCTATTATTGGAAAAATAAGAGGTTTAACAAATAAAAAGAAAGCAAGCACCTAATCATTTTAAGGCTGATTGCCCGTTTTCTGAAGAAGATGATTGGGAGATGATTGAAAAGAATATTTCAAATGTTCCGCCAGCTGGTAAGAATAAAGGAATTACTGAAAATATTGATGTATTATCACTGCCAAGAAATGAATATGAAGAAAATCAGAATGAATTGAAAAAGTCGATGATAAGGAAACGAATCGATGAAGGAATTATATTTATATATTCAATAGAAAATAAATATAATGAAAAAAATAAAAAATCAAAAATTGGTGACATGTTAACTAATTTTAGAAAATTACTTGAAAATTGAAAAGAGGAATATTTAGATTATATGGAAGCTTATTCAGATGGAAGAGATAGATTTTTATCACTCTTTATATATGTATGTTCTATTATAAGTCAAGTAAAGTTTGTACATAATAAAGAACTTTCTAGAAAATAAAAAGTATAACTTATATATTTCCAATTTCCAATCACACATTACTGCGTGAACCTTGAATGAAGATAGATCAAAGTTTTTTTTTGTGACAATGAAATCATTTTTAATTTTATTATTTTGCTTGTTTACTATTCAAACAAATTCAGCTCCAACTTCTAATATTAGATTGGATGAATCAGCTTTTGGGAGCACATATTTTAATATATTACTTCCAAATAATGAAACTGTTAAAGTAAATTTATCAGTTCAGTTTTTAAAACATGTAATTTCCTCAGAAACAAATACTATTGAAATTACAACAACAACTACAATACAACCATTAACTACTTTGCAAGCAATTGATCAATTTTTATCAGATAAAGCTGATTCAGTACCACAATATGCATCTATAGATGATGCTATTATTAAAGCTTTTAGAAATGAATTAGTTTTAAAAGAACAGAACATTGGTGGAATAATAAATAGTGAGCATATATTTTATAGGCATTTTGTATTGAATTTTGGTGAGAATCCAAAACTCACTGTGAGATGTGAATATGAAAGCATTTTTATTAAAAAATTTCTCAAAATTCAATGTCATGAATATCGAGAAATTTTAGTTGAAAGAATTACAGGTGATGGAGAAGCAGAAAAAATTATGATGGTAGATACAGAATATAAATCTGATTTCACTGTAATTGATTTACGAACAATCAAACAGGATCCGACATATCAAATGGAAATTCATTAAAAACAAAAAAAAATGTAATTAAATTAATATGAAATAAAAAAAAATTTTTCTCTATATTAAATCAGTTTTATTTATCCATGAATTGTGATCAGATGAGAATCCAAGCCATTTTACAAAAATCGTATTATCTTTACTTTTAATAACTTTTTCAACTAGGTAAATATTATTATGTTTAGATTTTAACAATTCATATTCATAGAAGCTTCCTTGTATAGGTTGACCTTGATAATCTTCCAGTAAATATGTGACAGGGTTAGTGATTTGAACTTTTCTTATCTTGAATATTTCAGTTGTCCAATTTGGTGTGTAGCCGAACTTTTCTTATCTTGAATATTTCAGTTGTCCAATTTGGTGTGTAGCCTTTTTCAAAAATATGTTTATACTTGCTTATTCGAACTAAGTCACCAATTTTAAATTTGTATGGTGGTGAAATTTTAATATGATTGTATATAAATAGTTTTAAGTAAATTTTCAGCATTATCTTTATTGACATCAGATGGTCGTTTTTGAATTGTTCGATCCCAATGATATCCATACTCTTTGGTTTTAATTTGTATAGAATTTTTAAATAATTTTAAAAATGTTTCCATTAAAACTAAATTCTTTCCACATCTTTTCTTTTAAAGTTCTATTAAAACGTTCAACAACACAGGCCTTTAATATGCTAAATGTTGAATAATGATTTATATGATATTTATCCATTAATTTTTTGAATATTTTATTAAAAAATTCTTTCCCATCATCTGTTTGTAAATTTTGCGGATGTCTTTTAGAAGTTAGAAAAATATTTTGCATTGCTTTTGTAACGTTCTCTGAAGTTTTTGCTTTTATAGGAATTGCCCAGGCACCCTTAGAAAAGCAGTCAATCACAGTTAATAAAAATTTAAATCCTTTGTTCTCTTTAGCATATGAACCCATTTCTACTAAATCAGCTTGCCAAAGATCATCAAATCCTTTAATTATAACCCTACGTCGTTTAAAATTTCTTCGTGCAGGCTTAGGCAGTTCTTCAACCACCTCTCTTTCACTCATTTTTAAATAAAGTGTACCTATATAATATATATTTATATATATATATAATAAAAAGCAAACAATAAAATGTAATTAAAATTTATATTCTTTATTTATATAATATTATATTATAATTATTTATTTGTTATTCTTTTATATAAATCCATCAGTTTGGAACATTTTAACATATGATGTTCTGCTGAATGACAAGGACAAGTATCTGGAAAAGTTGTCATGATTCTGAATTATTTAAAGTATATCCGATTTGATGTATATCCATTTCGAAAAGTAAATGAAAACTGACCCCAATTATTTTTTTATAAGTTCTAAACCACTTAATAAATCCAATGCTGACTGAGCTTGGCCTTCAGCTTTTTGCAGTCTCTCATTAATAAATTTAATTGGTTTTTAATTTGAAATTCAATGACATCATTCATCTTTGAAAATTTTTCATTTAACAATTCCGAGAATTTGATATGGATTTCCTCTAAACTAATTTGAATTTTGTCTTCTAATATTTTTAATTTTCTGCTAATTTAAGTTCTACAGATACTGTTGTCTCTAAATGATCAAACATTTCTCTCATTTCGTTTTGTAATAGATCTTTCTGAAAGAAAATATGGTTATTTACAAAATTTTGTGTCGCTGTATCACGTCCATCAATTGGTTCTTGAACATTTGATAAAATTTTGTTATCTAAATCATAATTTCCTTCAGAATTTAATTTGAAACCTATACCTGGAGTACCTTGAGTATTTTGTTTTCTAGAAGAAGAAGCCATACTACGTCCAAATTTATCAAGCGACATTGTGGTTTTAACTGATTGTTAATGTAAATAGTTATAGTATTATATTTGCTTCTCTCAACTCTTCAATTATAGATACAATTTCATTGTGATGATTGTTGTTACCAGCTGTTTCTGATGCAATTAAAAGTCTTAATCTGTCAACTAATTTATTAGGATCATCCCAATAAACATACTGATTTGACTGATTTGTATATTTTAAATGGGTTTCTGGTGAAGAAGATTTATTAAAATAATTAGTAATTTTTTTTTTTTTCGATCAACCTGAACCAGTTTTTTTATGTCTAGTGTTATAATCATGATCATATAATTTTCTTAATATATTTTTGTATACCTTTGTTTCCTTTTATTTGCTCTAAATGATCATAATTTCTTCTATGTGCATTCGTTTTGTTAAGTATTTGATGATATGTTTTTAAATCACTTTCAGTATAGTTTATGGGTTTTTTTTAAAATATCAATTCATATAGACCATTAGTTCCTTTAAAAACTTCATTATCAATCGAAATATTTTTAGTAATTTCATCTATTTGAAAATTAGCATTCCCAAGTTTTCGAACATTTAATGACTCATCAAAATATGGTCCATATGTCTTATCAAGTTCTGACTTGTTAAGAACAGGAAATTGTGAAATTGATGATTCATCAATAATATTATCAGTTATAGATGACGTCTCAAATTTTATAGTATTTGGTGTTGAAGTTATAAATTTACTGTGAGTATTACTTTTGTTGCTAAGCGTTTTAACTTCCGGCTTAAATGATCTCAATAATTTTAAGGTGTTATCATCGCTAGCAGGCAATTTAGTTTCCGGTTTGATAACATTATTTGAAAATTGTTGTTGTTGTTGTTGTTTGACAACATTTGTCAATTCTTTCAATGGTTTTGTAATTGGAGTGAAAGCTTCTTCTCGATTACGGTCTTCTGATAGCTTCTGGACTTTTAAAGATTGAAATTTCCTTTTTAAATTTTTACGAGTTTTCATTAAATCTTTCATAAGTTGTTCATCCATTTTTTTTAAAATGTGGATTAGTTCAATTATTAACTGTAAATTATCGACTGAACTGTTCTCTTGCTAACTGCTAACTGATAATCCCTAACTGCTGACGTTAGTAACTGCCAACTGCTAACAGATCTTGGTTTAACTAAAATTTAGCAAACGCATCAAAATTTTTTCTATGTCGCTCATTATTTAAACCACTATCTTTGTCAATTAATAAAAAACCATAATTATCATTCCAGTAGCATACACTCAATTTTTTAAATTCATATCATATCATATCATATCATATGTCATATCAGAATTTACATGATCATTATATTATATATGTTTTAAATTTAAATCATCTTGCTTAAATATAATTAAAAATTAGCATTATCTCTAACTAAATGCTTTGGAATTTTTGTATATGACTGACATAAATAAAAGCCATCTACTTCTTGGTGACATCCCATACAAAAATAGGCTCTTATATTATCTTGTTTATCACAAGCTACATCATCAAAAATAAATATTGAGTTTGGTTGTGATGCCGATGGTTCAATTACATCAGCATTATTTGAAAATTCGTTATATCCCATTCCTTTGATTAAATATCCCATTCCTTTGATTTTAAATATTCATATTTAGGTTGATGCAATGATTTCGAGTAGATATATATGTTTTGAAATTTGAGCCCTTTAGGATTTAAAAGCATACTTATCATAGCATTAGTTTTACCGCAATTTGAAGGTCCGACTATTAATCCTCTTATACTATCTGGAAAACATGCACCATGTCTTTTTATTTTCTTTTTTGGATTTTGATCAAAATTTTTAACTTTAACTGCATTATCTAGTTTTATAAATTTCATTTTATAAAGGTGATTAGTATTTGAGTGACTTTCTTAAACTAAACAACTTAATATTATGCCACTTTATAATAAATATTCAATCAGTAACCAAAAAACCGTTAATGGAAAAGGTGTAGTTATTTCTCTAATTAATAAACTGCCATTTGAAGCACATTTACCTGGTTATAATTATTGTGGTCCTGGGACAAAACTAGAAAACGATTAGCACAAGGTGATAGAGGAATTAATGGTTTAGATGAGGCTTGTCGAGAGCATGATATAGCATATTCTCAAAGTACTGATCAAAATCAACGTCATAAAGCTGATAAAATATTGGCAGAGAAAGCTTGGTAAAGGACAAAAGCTAAAGACTCAAGTTTTGGTGAACGGTTAAATTCATATCTAGTTACAAACACAATGAAAGCTAAAGTTAGGCTCGGTATGGGTTTAAAAAAGAAAAAAAAGAAAATTTTAAGAAAAAAGAAAACTTCGAGAAAAAAGTCCTAGAAAAAAGTTATAAAGGAAGCTAAACTAGCTGTTAAAACTATAAAAAACCGACGAATGATAAGAGTATTATAAAAACTGCTTTGCATGCTGCTAGAAAGTTTTCTAAAGGACAGAAAAAAAACATTAACATTCCTTGAATAATTCCTGTACCAAAAATTGGAGGAGTTTTGCCTTTAATCCCTATATTTGCTGCTCTATCTGCTATTGGAGCACTTTCAGGCGGCGCTGCAGGAATAACTAAAGCTGTTAACGATGCTAAAAATGCTCATAAAGAGTTAAAAGAAAGTCAACGTCATAATAAAATGATGGAAGCGATTGCATTAAAAGGAGGTAATGGATTGCATTTAAAAACATATAAAACAGGATTAGGTCTTTATTTGAATCCAAACATTAACTAAGCTACCCAATAGAGCTCTTACAAATATTGATTTAGAAAACTTTGGTAAAAACTACTTAAAATATTTTCGAGGAGTTTTTATGAGAGATAATTTACCAATACGTAGACCTTGGAAATATGAATGTGGTATAATAAATTTGCATAATTCTATTGGAGATGGAACGCATTGGGTAGCTTATTTTAAAAATGATGAAATAACTCATTATTTTGATAGTTTTGGAAATTTAAGACCACCATTAGAAGTAATAAAATATTTAGGAGATAAGCTTACATATAATTATAATAAATATCAAAATTCTAATTCTTACAATTGTGGACATTTATGTTTAAAATTTTTAATTCATATTGTTAAAAAAAAAAATATTATCAGTAAATAAAACATAATAAAAAATAAAAAAAAATTTTTATTTTTAGTTTAGTTTTTTTAAACTGACCTACATTAATAATTTTGTTGAAGTTCAAGGTTATTTCTCTATATTTGAACGTAAATGAAATAAAAAACTAACTGATAAAGAATAATTAGAATTAGTAATCACGTTAAAATGGTTATTGTAATAATACAAATTAATTCTCTTGCCATTGTTTTGTCCATTAAAGATAATACTTTTATTGTCGCCATAACTGTATACTACAATATTGTACTGATCCCCAAAATAATAATGTATTTTTTTTTGAATCTGGAATTCCCGCACTCTTTGTTATATCTGCTTGGGTTTTCTGCACTAACTCATTCGCTAAGATCGTTTCCAATTTTTGATTGTTGTCTCTTATTTTTGTTTTGTAATTGATGTCCTTGTCGGCAAAAGCTTTGCCAACAACTACAGACCGATACAAACATAGATTGTCCTTGTTTTTAATAGTCTAAACTCCTTTTTGTTTCAAGGTATCTTCTTCAGACGTAAAATATTTTTTACCTCGGCCGGTTCCTGTGGGCAGATTAACGATAGTAGCAGTAAGCTCAAATGAATCAGTGTGCAACCTCTTGGAATTACTTTGAAATATTTTATAAATTAATTCCCATATATCTTCAAACTTCATGGTGCTTGCTGGTTTGTAGCTAATCCAACCCGGTGTTCGTTCTTGAAAATTTTATCCAAAAAACGTTATTCCAACTAGATCATCTGCGTTAACGTTCCGGAGTGAATATTCTACAATTTCGTTTATTGCATATTTAAACCACGATTACAAATCTTCGTCACTTGGGTAGCGATTTTATTTTAAAAGTTATTTTACGCGACGTTACTCTAAACCGATTAGAAAACTGGTTTCTCTCGTTAATTATTTCGAATTTTGGACCTTCCTCGAAGAATTTTTTTAAAAGAAGTTTTTTCGACATTTTAATAAGTTTTATCACGCACGTATTGTTTTCCGGTCAAAAGTATTTTACTGTTTAAATTTTTTACTTCAAGTTCACAGCATTTTTATATATAAAAACAAAGAACAAAGACTTTTTTTAATTGAATCAAGGATTAAGCACCAGAAATTCTATTAGTTCTATAGACAAAGGAAATTTATTAAGATTGAAATTAAATTCCATCATGCGAAAAGTCATGTTCTATAGGTGTGTTTATAAGATTGCAACAATATGAAATTTAGAAATTATTAGAAACGAGGAAGAGTGCAGTAGAGTAGACTGTGTCAACTCTGGGATACCCGTATGAATGTAATATATCCTGTTTCTATAAAACTTGATCATCTTTTAAAAACATTCAGAGTTTTAGTACCGAACTACAGAGATATATTTATGTAAATTGTGGAGTTGTATGATAGCTACCCGAATCTATTGCGCCTAGCTTCATTAAGTTCCAAGAAATGCAAAAAGCCTGAACCGGCTGCTTTAGACCATTCAAATTTTACAAAAGTTTTTGGCATGCAACTCGACACTTTTTCACTAAATTTCAGATAGCTAGCTTCAATAGACACTGAGTTATTTTCATTTAAAAGGAGAAGTTGTATGGCAACTATCCGAACCTGTCATATCATCACAACAAAATTTTACAGTAGTTGTTGCTATAAAACTCGATCATCATTCGCAAAATTTCAGATACCTAGATTGAACAGACACTGGGTTATTTCTATTTAAAGAAAGACGTTGTATGGCAGCTACCCGAACCCGGGGACAGAAAATGCTGGAGTGAAATAGCAAAACTAACAATTTTGTAAAAGTGACGTAAAAAAATGTCAGCCTCCTAACTCCTTTATTTTTTGAGTTATCGTGCGGACGGACACTGAGTTATTTTCATTTAAAAAGAGAAGTTGTATGGCAGCAACCCGAACCCGTCGAACCACCACAACCAAATTTTGCAGAAGTTGTTGCCATAAAACTTGATCATCATTCGCAAAATTGCAGATACCTAGATTGAACAGACACTGGGTTATTTCCATTTAAAGAAAGACGTTGTATGGCAGCTACTCGAACCCGGCGGCCGAAAATGCTGGAGTTAAATAGCAAAACTAACAATTTTACAAAAGTAACGTAAAAAAATTTTCAGCCTCCTAGCTCCTCTATTTTTTGAGTTATAGTGCGGACGGACACTGAGTTCTTTCATTTAAAAAGAGATTTTGTATGGCAGATACCCGAACCCGTCACACCACCACAACCAAATTTTGCAGAAGTTGTTGCCATGAAACTTGATCATCATTCGCAAAATTTCAGATACCTAGATTGAACAGACACTGGGTTATTTCTATTTAAAGAAAGACGTTGTATGGCAGCTACCCGAACCCGGGGACAGAAAATGCTGGAGTGAAATAGCAAAACTAACAATTTTGTAAAAGTGACGTAAAAAAATTTCAGCCTCCTAACTCCTTTATTTTTTGAGTTATCGTGCGGACGGACACTGAGTTATTTTCATTTAAAAAGAGAAGTTGTATGGCAGCTACCCGAACCCGTCGCACCACCACAATCAAATTTTGCAGAAGTTGTTGCCATAAAACTTGATCATCATTCGCAAAATTGCAGATACCTAGATTGAACAGACACTGGGCTATTTCCATTTAAAGAAAGACGTTGTATGGCAGCTACTCGAACCCGGCGGCCGAAAATGCTGGAGTTAAATAGCAAAACTAACAATTTTACAAAAGTAACGTAAAAAAATTTTCAGCCTCCTAGCTCCTCTATTTTTTGAGTTATAGTGCGGACGGACACTGAGTTCTTTCATTTAAAAAGAGATTTTGTATGGCAGCTACCCGAACCCGTCACACCACCACAACCAAATTTTGCAGAAGTTGTTGCCATAAAACTTGATCATCATTCGCAAAATTTCAGATACCTAGATTGAACAGACACTGGGTTATTTCTATTTAAAGAAAGACGTTGTATGGCAGCTACCCGAACCCGGGGACAGAAAATGCTGGAGTTAAATAGCAAAACTAACAATTTTACAAAAGTGACGTAAAAAAATTTTCAGCCTCCTAGCTCCTCTATTTTTTGAGTTATCGTGCGGACGGACACTGAGTTATTTTCATTTAAAAAGAGATTTTGTATGGCAGCTACCCGAACCCGTCGCACCAGCACAACCAAATTTTGTAGAAGTTGTTGCCATAAAACTTGATCATCATTTGCAAGATTTCAGACTCCTAGCTTTATTAACTTCCAAGAGGTGCAAGAAGCCTGAACCGGCTGCTCTAGACCAACCAAATTTTACAAAAGTTGTTGCCATAAGACTTGATCATCATTTGCAAAATTTCAGACGCCTAGCTTCATTAGGTTCCAAGAGGTGCAAGAAGTCTGAACCGGCTGCTGTAGACCAACCAAATTTTACAAAAGTTGTTGGCATGTAACTCGACACCTCTTTACTAAATTTCAGATTCCTAGCTTCAATAAACACTGAGTTATTCTTATTTAAACGGAGAAGTTGTATGGCAGCTACCCGAATCCGCTGCACCAGCACAACCAAATTTTACAGAAGTTGTTGCCATAAAACTTGATCATCATTTGCAAAATTTCAGAAACCTAGCTTGAATAGATACTGAGTTATTTCTATATAAAGATAGAAGTTGTATGGCAGCTACTCGAACCCGCCGACCGAAAATGTTGGATTTAAATAGCAAAACTAACAATTTTGCAAAAGTGACGTACAAAAAATTTCAGCCTCCTACCTCCTTTATTTTTTGAGTTATCGTGCGGACGGACGGACGGACGGATGGACGTACATGGCTTAATCGACTCAGAATTCGATTCTGAGCCGATCCATACCTTTGACACTATATCTAGCTCAACTCCTTTAAGGTGTCACAAACGTAATGGCAAATTTATTATACCCTTGAACATAGTTCATACGGGTATAAAAAATATGATTTAACAAAGGAATTTAGGAGGGTTTAAACTTCCTCATATGTTTAGTTCCTTGTTAAATAATTAACGGTATTTATTATTGAAATGGCTTTTGAGTTGAGTCCCTTGCCACTTGGCCCCTCGCCCCGAGTGAAAGGGTGACCGATACCGGGCCCTCAAGGACCAACACCGGACCCTCAAGGACCGATTCCGGACCCTCAAGGACCGATGACCGACCCTCAAGGACCGATGCCGGACCCTCACGGACCGATACCGGACCCTCAAAGACCGATGCCGGACCCTCAAGGACCGATGCCGTATCTTGGGACTATACTTCGAACCTCTGAGGTCCGGACCCTCAAAGAACGAAATCGAACCTTGGGTACTACATTTCGGAGCTCCGAGGACCCCATCCAGAATTAAGAGAGTTTGGTCGCCGAAAATATACAGTGATTAATGAGAATGCAAAAATATAATTTGCATATTCTAGAAAGTGTTATGTATGATGCAAAATATTTGTATGTTGCATAAAAAAAGTATAAATTGATTTGAGTTTTTAAATTAATTTTTAACTAAAATGGAAGTACCGGAGCCATTCGAAGAAATAATTGGAAAATGCGATATTTTCCAATTAAAAGGAAAAATAACATTCAATTATGAAATCAAATTGAAGGACCTTCCTAGAGGAGGAGCAGCTGAAAAATTGTTATGTGCAGAAAAGATGCCAAGTGAGCACGACTTGGATCTGCTAATCGGACTTGTTTGCAAGGAAAAGATATCTTTTTTATCAACTCAAAAGCCATTTCAATAATAAATACCATTAATTATTTAACAAGGAACTAAACATATGAGGAAATTTAAACCCTCCTAAATTCCTTTGTTAAATCATAATTTTTTCTAATAATTTCTAAATTTCATATTGTTGCAATCTTATAAAAACACCTATAGAACATGACTTTTCGCATGATGGAATTTAATTTCAATCTTAATAAATTTCCTTATTCTATAGATTTATTAGAATTTCTCGTGCTTAATCCTTGATTCAATTAAACAAAGTCTTTGTTCTTTGTTTTTATATATAAAAATGCTGTGAACTTAAAGTAAAAAATTTAAACAAAAAAAAAAATTTAAAAAAATTCTTCGAGGAAGGTCCGAAATTCGAAATAATTAACGAGAAAACCAATTTTCTAATCGGTTTAGAGTAAAGTCGCGTAAAATAACTTTTAAAATAAAATCGGTACCCAAGTAACGAAGATTTGTAATCGTGTTTTAAAGATGCAATAAACGAAATTGTAGAATATTCACTCCGGAATGTTAACGCAGATGATCTAGTTGGAATAACGTATTTTCGACAAAATTTTCAAGAACGAACACCGGGTTGGATTAGCTACAAACCAGCAAGCACCATGAAGTTTGAAGATATATGGGAATTACTTTATAAAATATTTCAAAGTAATTCCGAGGGGTTGCACACTGATTCATTTGAGCTGACCACTACTATCGTTAATCTGCCCACAAAAACCGGCCGAGGTAAAATATATTTTACGTTTGAAGAAGATACCTTGAAACGAAAAGGAGTGGTGACTATTAAAAACAAGGACAGTCTATGTTTATATCGGACTGTAGTTGTTGGCAAAGCTTTTGCCGACAAGGACATCAATTACAAAACAAAAATAAGAGACAACAATCAAAAATTGGAAACGATCTTAGCGAATGAGTTAGTGCAGAAAACCCAAGCAGATATAACAAAGAGTGCGGGAATTCCAGATTAAAAAAAAAATACATTATTATTTTGGGGATCAGTACAATATTGTAGTATACAGTTATGGCGACAATAAAAGTATTATCTTTAATGGACAAAACAATGGCAAGAGAATTAATTTGTATTATTACAATAACCATTTTAACGTGATTACTTCACTTACATCAGTTTTATGCTCAAGTTATTATTGTGAAAAATGCAATGTGAGTTACAACAATAAAAATTCTCATAAATGTGGTGGTAAATGTCGTTGTTGTCAAGAAGCTTCCCTGTGTGACAAAATACCTGTAGATGTATCGTGTAACAAATGTAAGCGCTCTTTTAAAGGAGAAAATTGCTTTAGAAGCTACTCTAATACTATTTGTTCACAAGTTCATAAATGCTTAAAATGCTTTAAATTATATTCAACTGGTTCTTTACACACATGCGATTCTATTTTTTGCAAACATTGTTACAAACTTGCAAAAAGAAATCGTTTTTATTTCAATAATATTGATGCAAGAACGCCAAATGTCGAGAATTTTGTTTTTGTGTTTTTTGATTTAGAAACAATGCAGGAAACAACACTGTACCAAAAGCAAAGTCACTGCGTTAAATTTCATGAACCAGACCTGTATATTATATCAACAAGAAGTTGATATAATCTAAGTTGTACTTTTGCTTACAATGTGGTTATAGGACAACAATTTTAAAAGTAAATGTAATTTCAAGTTTTGTTGATTATATTTTAAAATTGGCAAAAAATTCAAGAAAGTTACGGTCTTGGCTCATAACGGACAAAGCTTTGACCATCAATTCATTTTAAATGAATTATTGATTAAAAGTAATTTAGAACCAAAATTAATTATGAGAGGAACAAAAATCATTCAAATGAAAATAAATAACATCAAGTTTTTAGATTCTTTAGATTATTTGCCAATGGCTCTGGCTCAACTTCTAAAAGCTTTTGAATTACCAGTTAACGTTAAAAAAGGTCACCTTCCACATTTATTTAATACTAGAGAACATTTAATACAATTACATTGGGCCTTTACCTGCACTACACTATTATAGTCCAGATTCAATGAAAGAAGTAGAACGTAAATAATTTTTGGATTGGTATGAGCACAACAAACAAATTGAATTTGATATGCAGCATTAAATAGAAGATTACTGTAAAAATGATATCTTATCTTAACAGAAGCTTGTATTAAATTTAGAAATCTTCCGTTAAAAGAAAGCACCGTGTGCCGTTTTACTGAGGCCACTACTATAGCATCAGCCTGCAATTTAGTTTTTCGTAGAAACTTTTTAAAACCAGACACAATTGGGCTAATACCGAAAGGTGGTAACAGACTTACAGATATTCAATAAAAAATTGCTCTCCAATGGCTGATTTGGGAAGAAGATCAAAGAAGTATCAATATTTGTCACGCAAGTAAACAAAAAGAAGCAATTATATATCGTTTAAAAGTAGACGGAATTTGTTTCGAAACAAAACAAATATTTGAGTTTCATGGGTGTTACTATCATGGACACCCTAAATGTTTTCGATATAGACGTAACGAACAACTTGGCGCTTCCGAATTTGATACAGTGGATGCTAGATTTGAATCTACTATTGCAAAAACAGAGATGCTCGAGATGCTTTTTACGTTGGACGAACGGGAAACACAGTTTTACATTATAAAGCTAAAGAAGGAGAAAAAATAAAATATATCGATATTTATTCTTTATACCCTTTTGTGTGCAAGTATGGAAAATTTCCAATAGGACATACAGAAGTTATAGTTGGGCACGAGAAATGCTCCAAACTTAATTTAGAAACAATTGAAGGCTTAATTAAATGTGAAATTCTTCCACCTTGCACTTTATTTCATCCAGTTCTTCCAATAAAACAAAATAATAAATTGATGTTCACACTATGTTTTACCTGTAGCTCAGAAAGCAATCAAAATGAGTGCACACATTCGGAAGAAGAAAAAACATTATTAGGAACTTGGGTTATAGATGAGGTAATAAAAGCTGTCCAGAAAGGCTATAAAATAATTGAAATACATGAAATATGGAGTTATAAAATACAGCAAAATGATAAAATTTTAAACAAACCGGCTGGCCTAAAAATTGTGTTGACGAAGAATCAAAACGAAAATATGTGCAAGAGTTTTTTGAACAAGAAAATATTCACTTAAATGCTGAAAATATCTTGAAAAATTCAGGTTTGCGATCTTTTGCTAAAATTACACTAAATTCATTTTGGGGGAAATTTGGTCAGAAAGAAAACCAAACAAAAACAATAATAATTAGAAATCCAACAGAATTTTTTTCTTTGATAACAGATCCTAGTAAAGATGTTGTGCACATAATGATAAATAACTCTGAAACACTTTTGGTAAATTGGAAATATAAAAATGAAGAAGGAGAATTTCTGAACACAGTCAATGTTGCCATAGCCTGTTATACAACAGCACAAGCTCAACCAAAATTATACAGCTTTTTTGAAAATATAGAGGAACACGTTTTATATTACGATACCGACTCAGTAATATATGTTTCAAAAGAATGTGAATACGAGCCTTTTACTGGCAACTTTATAGGAGATATGACAGATGAGCTTGAGTCTTTTGGATTAGGAAGAGTATATTACGGAAAACAAACAACGAGGATGGTATCTGTATATTATCAAAAAATTTTAGGAGAACAGATGAACACCAAGTTCTGACTGTACCGGAATTTAAAACATATAAAATAAAAGCTGAAAAAGAAAATTTAATGACTATTGTTTCTCTGTACCGTTTGGATTTGTAAAGAAAAAAATTAAACGAATGTAAAAACACCTGTAAACCTATTAAAACTTTGTAAATTTAAATTTATTTATAATATTTATAATGTTTATTTTTTGATAAAAATCACAATTCTTGGTAAATAAAAACTATATTATATGAAAGTTAATTTATCTTTTTTTTTTATTTATTACATTTTTAATTTGCATAAACAAAGTAATTTGTAAGAACATAAAAAATATGTGGTTCTATATTCAAAATATTTTTTCAAAATATTTTCCAATTAAACATAACAATTAATCACTAAATACAACTTTTTTCTCCTCACGATTTATACATTCATTTTTTACTTTAAATTACTTTAAAACTAAGATACAATAACAAACTCAATATCTGCGTTTAGTTTATCTAATAAATAACAACTGCATTTTGCTTTAATTTTATGTTACAATAACCGGTTGGCCATGAAATATTTTTAATAAAAAATAAAATAACAACATCATTACACTTTCTTGTTCTACATGAAACAGTTGACCTTCAAAATTAATAAAAAACAAGTAAATGTAACAGTAAGTCGATGTAACCGACTTATTAATATCCTACGCCTGATAAATTCAAATTAAATTAAAAATCCATAAGTTTTTTTGGCAGCTGCTTGAACTTTTTCCCTTTTCTGTCTTATTCAACTCGAATTTCAGGAACGTAAAAGAAGCATCCTCTTGGGATATGCTTGACACCTTTGTAAAAAATTTTAAGTTTCTATCTTTATTAATTTCGAAGATTGTTAGTCCTTGGGAGGTGTGTGTCAGGTACCAGAAATGCCACTCATATTCATCGAATCCATCTCAGGAACATAAAGAAAACATGCCAGAACACCATTGTACTAAATTTAAAGGCTCTACTTTTGTTGGTTTTGGAGATATGCTCTTTGCTCTTGTGCTCGTCCGTTAATATCCAAAATACGAACCCATGGTTCAAATTCTTTCAAATGTCAGTTTCCAATTTTACAGAAAAGGAAACATAACAGAACACCTTTGTACTAAAAATAAAAGTTCTATCTTTGTTGGTTGTGGAGATATACTCGTTTGCTCTGGGGCTCGTCCGGAAGCTTCCAAAATTTGAAACCATGGACCAAATCCTCACAAATTTCAGAAACATAAATCAAACATGAAGGAACACCATTCTGCCTAATTTAAAGGTTATATCTTAGTTGGTTTTGGAGATAATATCATTTGCTCTGAGGCTCGTTCGGAAGCTTCCAAAATCCGAACCCAAGGACCAAATCCTCTCAAATTTCAGAGACTGAAATCAAACATGAAAGAACACCAGTCTGCCAAATTTAAAGGTTATATCTTAGTTGGTTTTGGAGATAATCTCATTTGCTCTGGTGCTCGTTCGGAAGCTTCCAAAATCCAAATCCATGGACTAAATCCTCTCAAATTTCAGAGACCTAAATCAGACATGAAAGAACACCATTCTGCCAAATGTAAAGGTTATATCTTTGTTGTTTTTGGAGATAATCTCATATGCTCTGGGGCTCGTTCGGGAGCTTCCAAAATCCAAAAATACAAATCCTCTTAAATTTCAGAGACAAAAATCGAACGGAAAGGAACATGATTGTACAAAATTTAAAGGTTCTATCTTTGTTGATTTTGGAGATAATCTCGTTTGCTCTGGGGCTCGTTCGGAAGCTTCCAGAATCCGAACCCATGGACCGATTTTGTCCAATTCGAACTTAGCCTTCCTTTCGTGATTAGTAACCGACTATATAAATTTCATCAAGATAGCTTCATTAGTTTTTGAGTTATCGTGTGAACGGACGGACGGACGAACGGACCGACATCGTTAAATCGACTCAGGAGGGGACCCTTATTCAGAATATATATACATGTCCATATCTAACTCGCTTCCTTTTGGTGGTTAAATATACACCATACCAAAGTTAATATACCCTATACTTTAGGTGTAGGGTATAAAAACCTCTATATTATTTACAAAAGTATTTCCGGAAAAATATAAAATACATTATCTAGTTAACCTTCTATACCATTTATAAAAACTTTTCCGAAAACTCATTATGCAAGCGCCAATCACGAGATCTAATTTGCATAAATATTTCTACAAACACCATTCCTTTAAAGTTCAAACACCTGTGTCGTGAACTCATTTGCATAAACTATTGCTATCTCTTTCAAGTTCCCCATATACTACTTATATAATATCATGTTTATTTACATATGATATATGTTACTGATGAATGAATGATAAGAGCATAGATGTGTATTATATAGCGCCGTATTTACATACATATATGTATTTTATTGTATTTAAAAAAAATTATTTTATGAACGGAAATATTTTTAAAGAAATATTGCAATGTATGGTGATATACTTATAACAATATAAATATACTATATGCGCATTAATATAATATAATATTTAAAATTATATTTATTATTTTGTAATTTAATATACATTTACCGCTTAGTATTAAATAGTACTATAGAATTGATAATCGTTATGTGGAAGGTTAGAATCTACTTTTGAAGAATGTATAAACATATAGTTTGAATATATGTACAACCCATAGTTTTAGAAATTATAAAATTCACCCAAATTATTTTCATCAGTGACATATACGATATGTAAATAAACATGATATTGTATAAGTATGTATGTATATCAATATCATATAAATAAAAATTCTTCAAGCAACCGATAAGTATCGAGTATCTTCAAGTACGATAAGTATCGGGTATAATAAAATTACTCCTCCGTTTGTAACACCTCGAAATAAGCGATCTAGGTATAACTTCAAAGGTATGGATCGGATTAGAATAAAATTCTGAGTCGATTAAGCCATGTCTGTCCGTCATCACGCTAACTTAAAATTTAAGAAAGCTAGAATCTTGCAATTTTCACAAAATATTCTGGGAGCAATTTGTAGGTTTCCTATTTTTTTTGGTTGAGTTCCGACCAAAACTTCGGGTAGTTCCCGAACAACTAACTTTTAGATCTCCCAGAATTTTTTTGAAATACAGCCATACAATTTTAACTGTTGATAGAAATCATAAAAATATTAATTTTATGTTAATATAATTTTTCTGTAGCCCCACCCGTTAAGGAGCTACAGCCCCCCAAATCCCCCGAAAATCTCTATATTTAAATTGTTATAACACAAGTTCTATAAGGTATATCTTCAATCTGAAAATTCCAAACGATAGGTGCTATTATGAGCTTTACAAACATGTATGTAATAAATATATATTTTGTGCTAAACGGTATCTTAATTTACCGTTATGCGAAACTAAAGTTTTGCAAAATCCTTTAACCCTTCCATCTTCTAAACGGTTTAAGTCGGAAACTTGAAATTTTGACAGAAGTTAGATATAGCGAAGTTATATAGCGCCGTATTTACATACATATATATATGTATTTTATTGTACATATAAGAAATTATTCTATGAATGGAAATATTTTTAAAGAAATATTGCAATGTATGGCGATATACTTATGGCAATATAAATATACTATGTGTGCATTAACATAATATAATATTTAGAATTATATTTACTATTTTGTAATTTAATATACATGTGTACATTTACTGCTTAGTATTAAATGGTATTATAGAATATTTGAAAAAGTTTTGGATTGATAATCGTTATGTGGAAGGTTAGAATCTGCTTTTGAAGAATGTATAAACATATAGTTTGAATATATGTACAACCCATAGTTCTAGAAATTATAAAATTTAACCAAATTATTTTATAATACTAAAATATTAAAAAAATAATATTGTAAGAAGAGTGGCAGGCTGTGAATATACTAACGGTTCGTACGGGTATCTATGAGTTGACAAAGGAAACTGTATTCTTTCTCGTTTAACATGCCTCTAATTTGCATAATACAAAGTAATTTGCAAGAACATAAAAAATATATAGTTCTATGTTAAAAATATTTTTTTTCCTAAACACAACAATTGATTACTAATTACAAGTTTTTTTTTTTGCTCACGATTTTGTACATACATACATCGTTTACTTTAAATTACTTTAAAACTAAGATACAATAACATAGTCAATATCTGCATTTTATTTATCTCATAAATAACAACTGCATTTTTGTGTTAATATTACGTTACAATAACTGTTGGTTGGTAAAATCTCTTTAATAAAAAATAAAATATATTCTTATTATTTATTCTTATTATTAATCTATGTTACTATAATATCACAACAACATTATTGCACTTACTTGTTCTACATTAACCAGTTGACCTTCAAAATTACTAACAAGAAAAATGGCTTTCAAACTACAATTTGAATTATAAAAGAAACAAAAAATAAACAACTTTTCTATATGCACACGCGCCAACGACATTCCTTAAAAGTTCAAACACCTTTGTCGTGAGCTCATTTGCATAAAACTTAATAACATTAACATGCGCACGTGAGTTATGTTTAATTTTAAAATAAAACAACTTGCTTGTTTTTCTACGGTCTTATGACTAACTTTTTATTTTTCCTAATTTTTACTTATATTAAAAATTACAAAATAACTTAATGTTAAGGTAAGCATTTCTTAATATTAAAAAAAATATTATTGTTATTACTTATTATTAAAATTGCGAAATGCTAATCCAGTGTTTTATGCATTTGTTCAAACTTAATTAATCGAAGTAAATTAACGGAAATGCTGAATTGCATTTCCTTTATTGATTAATTCATTCATAAAAGTTGAATGAATTAATTTTAGGTTTGATTAATCAAGGTTGAATGAATATGTAACTCGTGCACGTGCACGCGCACGCGGCAACAACATCCTTTAAAAGTTCAAAATACTTTGTGGTGAGCTTATTTGGATAAAAATTGCTATCTCTTTCTCGCACAAAATTCCCACGGCCAAGTGCCATGTATACTACTATATCCAAACACCGAAAATATTATTAATTTAATAGGACTAATGCAAAGTTCAAAAGGGAAATAAAACTCGCTAAAAGAGATTCTTTTATTAAAATTACAAGCGTTATAAACTCCAACACACCAGCAAAAATTCTAAATTCTTTGTTGAAAAACTCTTTACCTTGATCAGATTGAATATTTTTTGGAATTGTTCCCCCCCGTTTAAAAATTTTTGGCATTTTTAGTTGGTTTAGAGTAAGCATATTTCGAACAGATGTCTATTACATTTCAAAAATATTTATTTCCTTTCTTTGGCTTTGCATATGGAATCATTTCTACTAAGTCGATTTTACCATGTTTAAACCTTTTTGAATAAATTTTCTTCGACGAAAGTTTCGTCTGACTGGTCTCTGTATTTCCGATGCTATTTGTTCCTTTGACATTATTATTGTACCATTTAATAAGATTTTTATACCCGTACGATTAGTATCAAGTATAATAAAATTACTCCTCCGTTTGTAACACCTCGAAACAAGCGAGCTAAATATACCTTCAGAGGTATGGATTGGATCAGAATCAAATTCTGAGAAGATTAAGCCATGTTCGTCCGTCCATCCGTCCGTCCGTCAGCACGCTAACTCAAAAACTAAGAAAGCTAGAATCTTGAAATTTACACAAAATATTCTGGAAGCAATTTGTAGGTTCCCTATTTTTTTGGTTGAGTTCCGACCAAAACTTCGGGTAGCTCCCGAACAACTAACTTTTAGATTTTCACAATTTTTTTAAAATAGAGCCATGAAAATTTTACTGCTGATAGATATCATAAAAGTATTAATTTCATGTATATAATAACTATTCTGTAGACCCCCCGTTAAGGAGCTACAGCCCCCAAAATTTCGAAAAATCTCTATATGTAAATTGATATAACACAAGTTCTATAAGGTATACCTTCAATCTGAAAATATAAACTATAGATGCTATTATGAGCTTTACAAACATGTATATAATAAATATATACTTGAGCTATACGGTGTCTTCATTTACCGTTATGCGAAACTGAATTATTGCAAAATCCTTTAAGCCTTCTAAACGGTTTAAGTTGGAAACTTGAAATTTTGACAGAAGTTAGATCTTTGAAAATAAGTATGTCATTTCAGAAAGTTTTTTTTGTATCACCCCCCGTTTACGAGCTGTAAGGGGTCAAAAACTGAAAATTTCCTATTTTTAAGCACCTGTAATTTGAACACCTGTTAACATTTTTTTGAAGTAATACATAAAAATTAAAGCTTCAACATTATACTCTTATTTGTGTTAACAACTTTTTTTTAATAACGTAGGGTTACTTTATAATTGACGAAAGTGTTACTTGATTTTTTCAAATTTTCTAACAAATTGCTTTAACGAATTTTTTGCATTTTGTTTTACTCGATTATTTTAAAATGTTGAGGATATAATGCGTAATACAAAAAACTGTAAATAAATAAACAACATAACGGTTGCTTGAAGAATTTTACTTGTTTATGTTTTCATGTTTATTTACATATCGTATATGAATGAATGATAACAGTAATAATATTATATAGCGCCGTATTTACATACATGGTATGTATTTTATTGTACTTATAAGAGATTATTCTATAAATGGAAATTTTTTTTTAAAGAAATATTGCAATGTATGGCGATATACTTATAACAATATAAATATACTATGTGCGCATTAATATAGTATAATATTTAAAATTATATTTACTATTTTGTAATTTAATATACATTTAGCGCTTAGTATTAAATGGGGCTATAGAATATTTGAAAAAGTTTTGGATTGATAACTTTCCACATAAGATGGTTAGAATCTGCTTTTGAAGAATGTATAGTTCTAAAAATAATAAAATTCACCCAAATTATTTTAAAATACTAAAATATTAAAAAAATAATATTGTAAGCAGAGTGACAGGCTGTGAACATACTAACGGTTCGTACGGGTATCTAAGAGTTGACAAAGGCAACTGTATTCTTTCTCGTTCAATTCTATTTTATAATTTTCTATAGTGCAACAGTTACATGTATCCGGTCCAGATAACGAGGAGGAGCAAAGTGAGTTCCATATATTGACGTAAATTGTTCTGTTGTTGAAAGTTCCTTAATGTACTTATACATGTGAAAAATACTACATTTTATAAATAGATTAATTGTAAATTTCAGGTGATAAAGTATTTAATTATAAGTAATATTGTGCAACAAAATTAGGTATAATAGGTTTCCTCGCATAAATAATGCTTACATTTTTAACATTTTAATTATACTCTTGTAAATATTGCTATACAAAAGTTTTTAAATTAATTAAAAAAATGCATAATATTAATAATATACAACGTAGAAAAAATTCTGCAAAGAGAACTATTTCGTTTTATAAATACTATTCTTATCAATATTCCACATTTATTAGCAGGTAAGAATTAACAAATAAAATTTTTTTTTATAAAATGCATATATTTATATATATATTTCTTAGGTGGTTTTCCAGCATACATGGCAAATGCGACACACCATTTTGAGGACCTAGGCATCTTTATTGAAGATAAAAATGGTGAAATTTTGAAGACGATTAAAACCAGACTTTACAACAGCCATGATGAATTTGAATGATACATAAATTACAACAAGCATGAAGAATTTTTAGTGATACCCAAAAGTTTACACAACAATGTCTACCAATTGGATTATTATGGAAATGATTCTAAACAAACAAAATGCGTAATATACAAAGAAGTGTGAAATATAAAGAGCGGAGAAATGAGGATATATGTTTTGATAAATTTGAAGGTGAGATATGGCCTCTACTGTGTATACAATTAAATCTAAACTTTGTAATATAATCGAAAAAATAATTGAACTTGTGATATAAATATATTAATGTAGAAATAGCGAATAAATGAATATATCAATAATTTTTTTTAGATTATTGCCTTTTCCACTTATGTTTCCAATATAAACTACAGCTCGTATGTTTTAGCTTTTTGGTCTTATGCCAAATTAAATAAATTAAAAAATAAATAAATAAAATAAATATTGTTCTTTTTATTTATTTTGTTTTTAGTTTTCAGGTTTCTTTCTGTTATTTTTTAAAAGTGTTATATATACGTTTCATGAAAAGTTTTATATATATACATATGTCAAGTAAAATAATGTTGCCATATAAAAATCTTCAATAGCCCTACTCAACATTAACTTAGGTTCCATTTTCCAAGGCTAATAGTTTCAACAATTTCGTATGCTCTATTTTTTATAAATCTTTGTTAAGGCATCTACAACCATTTCTTCACTGGGAATGTATTTTAACGTAATCAAATTCTTTTGTTGAACTTCTCTGACGTAATGGATGTGTATAACGATGTGTGTGCTCTTCGAATGATGAACTGGATTCTTAACAAGATTTTGTGCACTTATGTTGTCACCATATATAGTAGGTTCATTAATTAATTCAGTTGTATAGTTAATTCGTTCAAAAAATTGGGTAAATATACTGTTTCTTTTGAAGCTAATGAGAGTGCTGCATATTCAGCTTCTGTAGTGCTTAGGGCAACCGAATGTTTTTTCTTAGACTCCCGAGAAATAGGTACATTCGCTATGAAAAACGTTAGTCCGGTATGTGACCTGCGGTCATCAACGTTCCCAACCCATTACGCATCGGCGTAGCTTAAAATATGTTAGCTTAAAATCTTGGGTACTATTTAAATATCTTGTGTTTAGCTGCAACCATTCTATGTTGCAGCTAAACACATGGAATATAGCTAAACAAGCTATATTCCATGTTCTATGTGAGGGTTTTTATTATAATGTGGTAGTTTGCTTAATGAATGTGCAATATTCGGTCGTTTTGCTACTGCAATATACATCATTGATCCGATGAGAGATTGGTAGTACTTTTCATTCACTATTGAACAATTATTTCATTTTTTGCACCCTTTCAAATTTGTAACAGGATCTAGTGAGGTATAGCATTTTCTTGAATCATCCATATTATGTATCGGTATACGAATTCTTTTATAAACTGTGTTTGAGATATTTCAATTGTGTTGTTGTCATAATTTTGCTCTATTTATATTCCTGAAAAGTAGTTAATGAGGCCCTTGTCTACTATATAAAATTCATCGTTTAAGTTTTTCTTAATATCATTCATCATATCTATACATTGGCATCCTAAAAGCAAATCATAGACATATACAATGATAATATTTAAATTACCTTTAATTTTCTGAACATATGTTCAACTGTCGCTAATACATCACCGGAAATCAATTTCATTAAGTACTCGATCTAATTTTTCTTTCCAATCTCTACCGGACTTATTCAGAACATATAGACATTTCTTTAGTTTACATTCTTTGTTGGATGCATCTGAAAATTGTTCCGATTGATACAATGTAGACTTCTTCTTGCAGCTCTCCATTTAAGTATGCAGATGTAATATCAACATGGTGTAAAATTAATCCATACTCTACTGACAATGCGAATAATAACCGTATTGTACTAAATCTGGCTACAGGTGAAAAAGTTTTCTTGTAATCCACTTCGTATTTTTGGTTACAACCTTTGGTTACTAGTCGAGCTTTATATCGGTCAATTTCTCCTGCTTTATTTCTTTTTATATTAAATGTCCATTTGCATGGGATTGGTCTTCCATATTTTGGTAGTTCTGTTAGTTCCCACGTTTCGTTTTTGATTAAGGCTTCAAATTCTTTTTTCTTTGCTTCAAACCATCTATCTTTGTCTTTTCTGCATAGCGCTTGAGATACAGTTAACGGATTTTGTTAAAGTTTATTGTATTTAATTAGGTTTAATTTTTGTTTAATTATTTTAGGACGACCTGGTTTTCCTGTCCTTAATATTTTTGGTCTGCCACACTTATTTTTTATTTTATTGTTTTTTATATTGCAGTTTTCATCTTCATCATCATCATCAGTGCTTCTACTTCTTTTATTTGTTCTAATTATATCTTCATATTTATTTCCTATATTTTCATTGACATTTTTATATTCAGTATCTTTATTCAATTTTTACATTCTCCATTATTTTTCACAATATCACTATATTTTCAATATCACATCATTTATAATTAAAGCTTTATCATCCATATTAAAATTTATTTGATTATTTTCATTTTCACCATTATGATTGTTTTCTTTATCAGTATATTCACATTCGGTACTACAGCTATTTTCAAATTCCGAATCAGAGTACTCATTTTCATTAGTAGTATTTAATTCAGATCTCTCAAATTTTTTGTTTGGAAATATATTTATATTATTATTTTCAGTTAAACTGGAGCTACTAATTTTTTCTAAAAAACGAACATCTCGACTCTTGAATATCTTTCTATTTAATGGGTTGCATAACCTATAACCTTTAGATTCTTTAGCATATCCGATCATGTAACAAGAAATACCTCTAGGAGCAAATTTTGATTTGTACTTTTTATTTAATAAAAGAGCTTCACTCCCAAACATTTTTAAATGGGCAACAGATGGGTTTTTTTCAAACCAGGCTTCATACGGAGTTTTCTCTGACAATCATTTTGTTGGTGACCGATTTCGTATATATACTGTACTATTTACAGCTTCTGTCCAAAGTGATTCTGGCAATTTTCCATTATTAAGGAGTGTACATCGAGACATTTCAACAATGGTACGTATGAACTATGTTCAAGGGTATAATAAATTTGCCATTACGTTTGTGACACCTTAAAGGAGTCGAGCTAGATATAGTGTCAAAGGTATGGATCGGCTCAGAATCGAATTCTGAGTCGATTAAGCCATGTACGTCCGTCCGTCCGTCCGCACGATAACTCAAAAAATAAAGGAGCTAGGGGGCTGAAATTTTTTTACGTCACTTTTGCAAAATTGTTAGTTTTGCTATTTAAATCCAACATTTTCGGTCGGCGGGTTCGAGTAGCTGCCATACAACTTCTATCTTTATATAGAAATAACTCAGCATCTATTCAAGCTAGGTTTCTGAAATTTTGCAAATGATGATCAAGTTTTATGGCAACGACTTCTGTAAAATTTGGTTGTGCTGGTGCAGCGGGTTCGGGTAGCTGCCATACAACTTCTCCGTTTAAATGAGAATAACTCAGTGTTTATTGAAGCTAGGAATCTGAAATTTAGTAAAGAGGTGTCGAGTTACATGCCAACAACTTTTGTAAAATTTGGTTGGTCTAGAGCAGCCGGTTCAGACTTCTTGCACCTCTTGGAACCTAATGAAGCTAGGCGTCTGAAATTTTGCAAATGATGATCAAGTTTTATGGCAACAACTTTTGTAAAATTTGGTTGTGGTGGTGCGGCGGGTTCGGGTAGCTGCCATACAACTTACCCGGTTAAATGAGAATAACTCAGTGTTTATTGAAGCTAGGAATCTGAAATTTAGTAAAGAAGTGTCGAGTTATATGCCAACAACTTTTGTAAAATTTGTTTGGCCTAGAACAGCCGGTTCAGGCTTCTTGCACCTCTTGGAAGTTAATAAAGCTAGTCGTCTGAAATCTTGCAAATGATGATCAAGTTTTACGGCAACAATTTCTACAAAATTTGGTTGTGCTGGTGCGACGGGTTCGCGTAGCTGCCACACAAAATCTCTTTTTAAATGAAAAGAACTCAGTGTCCGTCCGCACGATAACTCAAAAAATAGAGGAGCTAGGAGGCTGAAAATTTTTTTACGTCACTTTTGTAAAATTGTTAGTTTTGCTATTTAACTCCAGGATTTTCTGTCCCCGGGTTCGGGTAGCTGTCATACAACGTCTTTCTTTAAATAGAAATAACCCAGTGTCTGTTCAATCTAGGTATCTGCAATTTTGCGAATGATGATCAAGTTTTATGGCAACAACTTCTACAAAATTTGGTTGTGGTGGTGTGACGGGTTCGGGTAGCTGCCATACAAAATCTCTTTTTAAATGAAAGAACTCAGTGTCCGTCCGCACTATAACTCAAAAAATAGAGGAGCTAGGAGGCTGAAAATTTTTTTACGTTACTTTTGTAAAATTGTTAGTTTTGCTATTTAACTCCAGCATTTTCGGCCGCCGGGTTCGAGTAGCTACCATACAACGTCTTTCTTTAAATGGAAATAACCCAGTGTCTGTTCAATCTAGGTATCTGCAATTTTGCGAATGATGATCAAGTTTTATGGCAACAACTTCTACAAAATTTGGTTGTGGTGGTGTGACGGGTTCGGGTAGCTGCCATACAAAATCTCTTTTTAAATGAAAGAACTCAGTGTCCGTCCGCACTATAACTCAAAAAATAGAGGAGCTAGGAGGCTGAAAATTTTTTTACGTTACTTTTGTAAAATTGTTAGTTTTGCTATTTAACTCCAGCATTTTCGGCCGCCGGGTTCGAGTAGCTGCCATACAACGTCTTTCTTTAAATGGAAATAACCCAGTGTCTGTTCAATCTAGGTATCTGCAATTTTGCGAATGATGATCAAGTTTTATGGCAACAACTTCTGCAAAATTTGGTTGTGGTGGTGCGACGGGTTCGGGTAGCTGCCATACAACTTCTCTTTTTAAATGAAAATAACTCAGTGTCCGTCCGCACGATAACTCAAAAAATGAAGGAGTTAGGAGGCTGAAATTTTTTTTACGTTACTTTTGTAAAATTGTTAGTTTTGCTATTTAACTCCAGCATTTTCGGCCGCCACGTTCGAGTAGCTGCCATACAACTTCTTTCTTTAAATGGAAATAACCCAGTGTCTATTCAATCTAGGTATCTGAAATTTTGCAAATGATGATCGAGTTTTATGGCAACAACTTCTGTAAAATTTTGTTGTGATGATATGACAGGTTCGGATAGTTGCCATACAAAATCTCTTTTTAAATGAAAATAACTCAGTGTCTATTGAAGCTAGCTATCTGAAATTTAGTGAAAAAGTGTCGAGTTGCATGCCAAAAACTTTTGTAAAATTTGAATGGTCTAAAGCAGCCGGTTCAGGCTTTTTGCATTTCTTGGAACTTAATGAAGCTAGGCGCAATAGATTCGGGTAGCTATCATACAACTCCACAATTTACATAAATATATCTCTGTAGTTCGGTACTAAAACTCTGAATGTTTTTAAAAGATGATCAAGTTTTATAGAAACAGGATATATTACGTTCATACGGGTATCCCAGAGTTGACACAGTCTACTCTACTGCACTCTTCCTCGTTTTTTTCTTTGTTTGATTCTCAACCATGATTTGAAAATTTTTTAATGTTTGTAGGACCTCATCTTTGCTTTTTAAAAAATATATAAATACATATCTGGTAATCTCTTCTATAAAGGTTAGAAAATATTTCGCTCCTCTAATTGAGAATTTAGTCATTGGACCACATAAGTCACTGTGAATTAAATGTAATTTTTCATTGCTATAAATTTTATTACTACTTTTAAAAGGAATAGAACACATCTTTCCTCTTAAGCATATGGCACACGTCATCGTATCTGGAATTTTTTTTAATTGAACATCACGAATCATATTTTTATCATATAACACAAATAATAATTTTAAACTTTTTAGATTTAAATGGCCAAATCTTCTATGCCATATTTCTGCATCGTTTATTTTACTTGAAAAATATGAAAAATTTTTCATAGAAACATTTTTATAATTTTCTAAAAAATTTTTATTTTTAAACAAATATAACCCATTTGAATTTTTTTTCATACAAAATATTTTTACCTACTTTATTTTTAATCAGTGCATATTTATTACTAGCAGAGTACCCGGCGTTGCCCGGAGTATTTTATTGGCTTTATGAAATAAAAATTATTAACTTTTGTTTCTGCGTTAATATAATTTAATTAATATAGTTAACTTATTACTATGCATTTACAGATGCTGGTAGTTTATATTCTATTTTTTATTAGATTTAGTTAAATTGAATAAACAGAGCCAAGAAGACAATTCTTAGAGACAATTCTTCTACAAAAAATTTTTAAAGGAATCAATAATCTATTGAGTACACAATTACGGCGAAGTGAATTTCCACAATATATTCTTTAATGCCGAGACATAAAATCGTATTTAAATTATGAAAGACCATAATGTAATCAATTTTTTCATAATGTAATCAAATTTGTAAGTAATGTCACTTCATGTTTTGGTGAATTAACCTTTTAAGCACATTTTGAAAAATTTGTTATTAAGTTCGCTCTGTCCCTCCGTCTGTTAAAACTTATATACTGTTTAATAAAGAGCAATGAAATATTAACTATGCTTAGGTCTCTTAAAAGAGTAATGTTGTAGAACAACTTTTTTATGTACCCTCACCGTTGGAGATCCTACAGCACCGACAGCTCTTCAAATTTTGAAAAAACTTCTTTTTAAATGCGTACATTTCAGGTTCTGTTTAACATATTTTCAATATAAAAAATACATGATTGTTTTTTACCTTTATAAATCAACCAGAATATTTTTACCTTTGGTTTTTCTAATTATGTTTCCAAATTGATTGGCTAAAAATATGTGTAAAAATTGTATATGGATAAGAATGTAAGGTTTTCTGTTCTTTAAATATGTATGTACTCATTTTTGATTAAATATTATACAAAAATGTGAATATGTTTTCTAATTTAATTGATTAAGTTTATAGTATTTTTAAATATACAGATATTATACATACTATATGTACATATTTCAATTATATTTTATTTTATTTGTTATACACATGCATATTATTTAGGTAGACCACATGTAAAGAGCACATGTAAGTCATGCATTTCTGAATGATGACATGATGATTGTCTAATCTAGGAGATAGTTTCTGTTTTTTAACAACGGCCGCAAATGTTATGTTGTTAAGACTTAAACACAGTATTCTTAAGATACTTAGTAAGGTTACTTTAATTACTGTTCTATATTAGAAATTTGCATTGAAAGGTTTTTATGGAATATTAGAAACAGTATAGATAAAAGTAAAGAGTGTTGGAAATATCTTTTTAATAATAATAACAATACACAAAATTAGGCAAAATATTATTAATAAGTACTCGTGCGGAAATGGGTTAACAAACGTTAACAAACATTTTTTCACAGGCTTAATTTAGAACCATAAATTCATCCTGCCAAATTAGACAGAAATTAGAAACGAATTTTTTTTTTTGACAATCTATCGTGTCGAAATGTGTTAATGTATCACAACAAAATTTATTGAATGAGTTTGTGTGTTAAAGTTCAATACTTGTGCAAATTTTCAATGGGTCAAATCGTTTAAGCACAACAACAAAAAATGAGAATTTCATGTCCTGAAGCCTGAAGGGTTAATGTATCGTAAACAAATCAACTCAGAAAACTTTTGTTATAAAGACCTACACTTTTGTAAATTTTCAACTCAATTGGTAAAACCGTTTAAGAGCGACAGCAAAGAAATTAAAAAATGTTATTGAGCCCTGGTGCCGAAACGAGTTAATGGATCGTAACCAAATCAACCCAGTAAGCTCCTGTTGTAAAGAGCTACACTTTGATAAATTTTTAACTCAATTGGTCAAACAGTTTAAGTGCGACAATTAAGTAAATTAAAAAACTTCATTGAGACATGGTGCCGAAACGGGTTAATGGATCATAACCAAATTAACTTAGTGGACTTTTAAGCTACAGAGCAACAGTTTTGCAAGTTTTCAAATCAATTGATTGAACCGTTTAAGCAGGACAACAAAAACATTTAATGAACTTCGTTCGGCTCTCGTACCCAAACGGGTTACCGGATCTTCATAAAAATTTGTCACAGGCTTTTTTTCAGACCATAAAACCACCATACAAAATTGGACATAAATCGGAAATAAAAATTTTTTTTTAAGCCCGCCGGGCCGAATCCGGGTAACATATTGAATCCACATTTCTTCGGTACCCGTCCAATGATAAGAAGAATATTTGTCCAAATTTTCAACTCAATCGATCAAACCGTTTAGGCAGGACAACGAAAAAACGAAACGGCTTTAAATGACTCTCGGGCCGCAATGGGTTAATGAACCGAAACACGATATAGCCTATAACACTTTCCGGGGTCGTAGGAACGTTCCTGCAAAATTTGGTTGCAATCGGACTGGTGGTTTTTACGTGAAAAGGGCACAAACAAACAAACAAACAAACAGAATTTCTTCCTTATTTATTAGATTCATTTCGATTATCAATCCAGTTTTTGCAGCTTTTGTTATTGATAAAAAATTTGTTTTCAAACTAAATACATTATTAAGTAAAATTAATACATTAACCAACTATATTATTTAGTAAAATTGTTTCATTACCAGCTGATAATTTTATTTGACCTATACCAGATGCTTTTATAAAATTATTTGCAGCTAATTCTATTGTTTCTTCGTTGTGTTGAAAATTGACGAATGAAGATAAATTGTTACACATTTGACTTGTACATCCACTGTCGAAATTTTTAAATTTTTTCCCATATTCCATATAAAAAATAGATTTATTTTTTTAATTTTTCCAACGTCCTCTGATTGGATGCATTTTAAGTTTTTTATGGAAACGGCATATATTTAATTAATGCACTTCTTTATTATATGATTTATAGTTAATTTTAGTCCACACCATGAACATGATAGTGGTTGTGCTTTCTCATATATATAAGTGTGCGTTGCGAATGTTGTTTCGAGCCTAAATCGATTGATTCTTCTTTCTACTTGTTTTCTAAAATCAAAAATATTCTTTGTTTTTATTTCTTCGAGCGTCGGAAGTATTTGTCTTAGTAGAGTTGGCGATGAATCCCAAAACATTTGTTTTAGTTCTTTATTTGCTATCGCAATTTATTGTTTAATGTGACTGTATCCCTTGGGGATGATCTTAATCAATGGTGATTTTATTGCCAGTTTAGCGCTCCTATCTGGCTTTTCATTTCCTTGAATATTTGAATGCCCGGTACCGAGAATAGTTTAATTTTTACTTTTTGCTTAAGTATTCTAGGACTGCATTGGGCCAAATAATCTTCGCTATTTATGTTGATTATGGCTTGTATGGCGCTAAGACTGTCGGAGTATATGTTGGCTGATTCGTTGTAACTTCCAACAATTTCTATCGCCTCTTCTATTGCACTCATTTCGGCTGTGTATATTGTTATTGTGTCTTCCATTATTTTGGTTGATACAAGTGTGTTATTCATGACGATTGCATAGCCAACTCCATTTACATCTTTCGATGCGTCTGTATATAAATGTAATTTACTCTGGTTTTCTTTCACCATATCCTTGAATATTTGTACATAATGGAACTTTGTAGTTGTGTTTCTATCCACGCGCGCAATAGATGTGATGATGGACGTGTTATTAATTTCCCAGGGATGAGGTTGCACGACGGCGGAGGTCCATTTGGCAGCACGGTAACTTTCTTAAATTTATCGGTTAAAATAAATCCAACTCTGTCTCTAATTGGAAAACAGCACATTTTCCAATTAAGTATTCAAAAGGTTCTTCTGAGTACTTTTCAGACATAACGCACTTATTTTTATTGAAATTATTATTAGAGAACGTAGATCAATTTATATTAAATTCATGTTGCATTAAAAGCACAATTTCTAAAATTGTAAATGGACAAGACGAGTAGACCGCTAGAGTCCAGGACCAAGCCAGCAGAGCTCTGCACCAAGCGCTAGAGGTCTGGCCGCAGCCGCCAGACTCAGAGCTCTGGAAGTGCCATAAAGCCCGTGAAATTAATATAAAAGCTGTGAAGGTCCGATATCTGTCTTTGAGGTCCGGTCCCCTTTAAAGAGGCACTTTATTCTGGCGACCCCCTCTCTCGATTTTGAATGGGATGCCCGGAGGTTCGAAATGCGGTGCTCAGAGGTCCGAAATATAGTTACCAAGGTTCTGTTTCGGTTCTTGAGGATCCTGCATAGGTCCTTGAGGTTTCGGTATCGGTTCTTGTTACTGCTAAAAGCCAATTATTTATTTTTAAAAATTTTCAGGTGTCTTTCTTTTTACAGCTTGTCTCGTTAGTCTTATGTAAGAAAATTAATAAAAATAAAAACACTCGTAATTTTACAGGTTTCTTTTTACTTATAATCCAAACATAGTTTAAATTTTTCGAAAATATCACATTTTTCAATTTGAGCTTTCACAGATTCCATTTAATGTTTTTGAATAAATTTAATATCCAAAAATTTATTTATATCTGTTTTCACCTACTAAGGTGAGGTACCTGTACATTGAACAGGCCGAGAAAACATTTTATCTGAACCTCACCAGGATCTGAACCTCATACCATTAAAAAAGATCCTAAGTTTTCTTTCTGGAGTACTAAACCCCTACAGCGATTTAAACATATTTAAATAAAATGAAATGTATCTAAGTGAAAAAATAAATTTATATTATAAAGGCAAACAACTTTTTACCACAAGGATTAGAATATTGCTAGAGTATAAAAACTAAATTTTTAAAATATTCAACAATAATTTCCTACGAGTACGATAAAAAATATAATATGGAAAACAACTACGTAACAAATACTGAGCCCTTCGAATTGCAAATCGGCAAATGTGATACCTTTCAGTTGAAAAGTGATTTTATACTTATCTTGAGACGTTAGACCAGACAAAACTTCCATGTCAGAACCTCGAATTTTGGTAAAAGAGCAATCAATAGACCTACATTGTTATGAAGCAATGCCCAAATCCGAAAAAGCTTTGATGGATCTACATTGCTATGAGAAAATGCCCGAAGGATAATAAAATTTTGTATTTGCAAAATAAACCTCAAAACCTGAAAAGAAACGGAATCTAAAAATTTGAGAAATGAAAAACATTAAAATTTTGTGGTTGATTTTTAAATAAAAAATAATATACTTAATTTTATTTTTCTTTTATTCTTTTATTAGTACTATTAGTTTACATTTCTTTTGGAAATAGCGCATTCTTTATATGTGCCATATTTTCGCAAAATATTTTCTTTATAATGTCAAATTTTTATATCTGTACGATAAGTATCAGGTATAATAAAATTACTCCTCCGTTTGTAACACCTCGAAATAAGCGAACTAGATATACCTTCAAATGTATGGATCGGATCAGAATCAAATTCTGAGTCGATTAAGCCATGTCCGTCCGTCCGTCAGCACACTAACTCAAAAACTAAGAAAGCTAGAACCTTGAAATTTACACAAAATATTTTGTGAGCAATTTGTACGTTCCCTATTTTTTTTGGTTGAGTTCCGACCAAAACTTCGGGTAGCTCCCGAACAACTAACTTTTAGATCTTCCAAATTTTTTTGAAATAGAGCCATGAAATTTTAACTATTAATATTATATTAATATTAATTTTATGATAATAATAATTTTTCTGTAGCCCCACCCGTTAAGGAGCTACAGCCCCACAAAGTTTGAAAAATCTCTATATTTAAATTATTATAACACAAACTCCCGTTTACGAGCTGTAAGGGGTCAAAAATTGAAAATTTCTTATTTTTAAACACCTGTTCAAGTTACACCTGTTAAAAATTTTTTGAAGTAATACATAAAAATTAAAGCTTCAACATTATACTCTTATTTCTGTATAAAGGTTTTTTTAATAATACAGGGTTACTTTATAATTGACGAAAATGTTACTTGATTTTTTCAAATTTTCTAACTTTTTTGTAATTTAATATATATACATTTACCGATTAGTATTAAATGGTACTATACAATATTTGAAAAAGTTTTGGATTGATAATCGTTATGTGGAAGATTAGAATCTGCTTTTGAAGAATGTATAAACATATAGTTTGAATATATGTACAACCCATAGTTCTAGAAATTATAAAATTCACCCAAATTATTTTAAAATACTAAAATATTAAAAAAATTAAGTTCGTACGGGTATCTAAGAGTTGACAAAGGCAACTGTATTCTTTCTCGTTTTTCCTTCATCTTGATGTTATTCTTCATGAACCAGTTGACCTTCAAATTTACTACCAAGAAAAATGCTTTCAAAATAACATTTTAATAATACAAAAAAAAACAACATCTCATTTTTGTACACCTGCTCTTAAATGTATTTTTCAATAACTAGTACAATAATCTATGTTACTATACTATCCTAATAACATCACTTTCACTTACTTGTTCTACATTAACCAGTTGACCTTCAAACAAATAAACATTAAATGAAATCTATTAAAGCTTAAATTTGAAAATGTGATATTTTCGAAAAATTTAAACTATGTTTGAAAAAGAAGTAAAAAGAAACCTGTTAAATTTTAAGTGTTTTTATTTTCATTAATTTTCTTACATAAGACTAAAGAGGCAAGTTGTAAAAAGAATGAAACCTGAAAATTTTAAAAAAATAAATAATAAGAACAATATTTAAATTTTTATATGTTTTATTTATTTTTTAATTTATTTAATTTGGTATAAGACCAAAAAGCTAAAACATGCGATCTGTAGTTTATATAGGAAACCTAAGTGGAAAAAGGAATAATCTAAAAAAAAATGTATTTATATCATATCACAAGTTCATTTATTTTTTCGATTATATTACAAAGTTTTGGGTTTAATTGTATAAACAATAGAGGCCATACCTCACCTTCAAATGTTTCAAAACATATATCCTCATTTCTCCGCGCTCCATATTTCACACTTCTTTGTATATTACGCAGTTTTGTTTGTCTAGAATTAAACTCCGATAATGAACCATTTCCATAATATTCCAATTGGTAGACATAGTTATGTAAACTTTTTGGTATTATCAAAAATTTACATATATCGAGGTCGAAATCTCTTAAGAGTCTCAGTAAATCTCCTGTAAATATTATTTCGAAATCTAGAATACCTACCTCTTTTTATTTTTATTATTTTATTAAACGGTTTGTCCTATTCATTGTCATTAGAGATTTCAAATTCTTCATGGTTGTTGTAAGGTCTGGTTTTTTATTTTTATTATTTTATTAAACGGTCTCTCCTCTTCATTGTCATTAGAGATTTCGAATTCTTCATCGTTGTTGAAAAGTCTGGTTTTAATCGCCTTCAAAATTTCACCATTTTTATCTTCAATAAAGATATCCACGCCCTCAAAATGGTGTGTTGCATTTGCCGTGTACGCTGGAAAACCAACTACGAAATATATATATATAAATCTGCATTTTATAAATAAAAATTTGGATTGTTAAATTTTACCTGCGAATAAATTTGGTATATTGATGAGAATAGTATTTATAAAACGAAATAGTTCTCTTGGCAGAGTTTTTTCTACATTGTATATTATTCGCTCAATATCTTACATTTTTTTAATTAATTTAAAAACCTTTGTATAACAATATTCATAAGGTTGTAATTAAAATGTTAAAAACACTAGCATTATTTATACGAAGAAACCAATATATATGAAAGAAATTTTGTTGAATAATATTACTTATAATTAAATACTTTATCACCTGAAATGTACAAGTAATCTCTTTTTAAAAATGCAAAATTTTTCATATGTATAAAAACAATAAAGAATTTATTGTATATAATTTATAGAATTTATAAATTTAAAGAAGTAGCTGAAAACATTACTGGTGAGGATTATGAAGTGAATGTAGTAAAAGACAGAAGACCTAGAATTCGTATTAATGGCATATCTGAAAATATAGATAAAGATGAAGTTGTTAACAAATTAAAAAAACAAAATGATGTTTTAAAAAATAGTGACTTAAAGCTTTAAAGCATTTTTTAAAACTAAAAGAAAATTTAATCCTTGCTCAGCAGTGTTTGAATTAAATGTTGGAGAATATAATAGTGTTATGAAAGAAAATAAATTACGCTTAGGGTGGGAATATTATAAAGTTGTTGATGAAACCTACGTTAGACGTTTCTTTAAATGCTTGGGTTTTCAACACAGATCTGCAGAATGTTCTTTCAAATCTAGAATTTGTTCCCATTGTGCGGAAGAATATGAAGGAGAGCATGAATGTAAATCGAATGACTTGAAATGTGTGAATTGTGTAAAAGTGAATATAGATTTCAGACTTAATCTTAATGTATATCATAGTGCCTTTGATCAAGAGAATTGTGAAGTATATAAAAGAAAACTTAAGGTAGAAAAAAAGAAAATATTCTACCAACTAAATAATTTTTCAAAAAGCACTTTGCGATGTCTTTATTTAAATATAGCAGGTTTATCAAACAATATGGATGAGCTAAGATTATTAATTAAAAAATGTATGATATTATTCTAGTAAGTGAAACACATATAACTGATAAAATAGAGAAAGTGTATATTATATAAAGGGATATAATGTAGCTAACCTTCCGTCACATAGCCGTCACACTAGAGGCGCAGCTGTTTATATAAAGAAAAATCTCTAATTTAAAATCTTGGATATGTTTATAAATCAATTTGTTTGGATTTTAACTATAAAAGTATGCCTTTGCGTAGTTGAATGGTGCCTGATTGTTCTCTATCGACCACCATCTAGTTCCTACCCGGTACATCAATTTCTAGATGTATTTACTAATTGGAGTAAACAGAACATCGAGCAACAACAAAATTGTGTTGTTGTGGGAGATTTCAATATAAATTTATTATCAGCTGATTCTGAAGAAATAATAAACATAATTAGTAATGATGGATTGAAACAGCTAATTGAGGAACCAACGAGAATAACATGCAATTCTCAAACTCTTATTGATTAAGCCATTGTAATAAAATTTCGGACCATGAACCTATTGAAGTCAACATTATGTCGCATGTAGTAAAATCATTAGATAAAAGTAAAAAAATAAGAATTCTTAAGTATGATAAAGATAATTATAAGTCAATTCTTCAAAGAACTGAAATAAACAGTATAATAAATGAGAATGATCTAAGCAAAATATCGCCAGCCTTTAAAAATGAGTTAGCCTTAAGTATAAAAAAAATAACCAACTACAAAATCATTTCAAATACTGGTATATTACCAGGATGGTTTAATGACACGCTAAGAATAATTAAAAGTGAAAAAATCGCATGCTATACGAGGGCAGTACATAGTTATAATAATAGAGCCTGTTGGGACGAATACATAGCTATTCGTAACGTTTATAAACAAGAAATTATTAAAGTTAAAGATAATTACATTAAAAATAAAATCTCTTTATGTGGTCGAGGTAAGAAAAGTAAGTGGAAAACGATCAAGAACCTAGTGCTAAACAAGCGTAAAGATAATGGTGTAAATGAGGTTATTATAAACGACAAAGTTTTTAAAACGGATTCCGAAATTGTGAATAATTTAAATGATTTTTTCATTGACAGTATATTAGAAATTAACAATAGTATATATACCTCATGTGCAATATTCCACAACAATAAACACAGTTGAAACAGAATTTGTTTTTGAGGTAATTAATGACTCTTCATTAAAGAACATTCTAGTGGGGTTTTCCCGCAGAGTTGGAAGGAGTCAATTGTTGTCCCAGTTCCAAAAATAAGGAAATCAACTAAAGCTGAAGACCTAAGGCCGATAAACATGTTACCATCATATGGAAAATTTTGGAGAAGGTAGTTTGTTAACAATTTGAAAATTATTTATTTTATTTTTATTAAGAAAATGATTTATTAATTTATTAATGATTTATTAAGAAATGATTTCCTAATGCCAGAGCAATCTGGATTTAGAAAAGGTTTCTCGTGTGAAAGCCCTCTGAATTGGATTATCTTCGAAAGGAGAAAATTGATTGATGTTGGGGACATTACTATAGCGATTTTTCTAGATTTCAGCGTGCTTTTGAGACCATAGACCGGTAAATCTTATTGAGTAAACTGTTTCAATATGGTGTTAGGAATTAAGAGCATAACTGGTTTAAAACATACCTGTTAGGCAGAACACAACGAACGAAAATAAATGTAAGTAAGTATAGGGGCACTTTGGCATGGGAAAAAATAAGCCCATATCGCACTACCTAGTTTTCAATAAACCATATCGCACCCCCACGTAAATTAACCTATATTTGAATGACCTTGAGTTTTAGAGAAACCGGAAGTGTTGTGACCTGGATTCTGTTAGAAATTGGGGTAAAACAAGTCTTTTAGAGCTCTTTGATTGTATATTATAATAGGTCAACATGAAAATAGTTAGCAAAACTATTATATGTAAATATTAAAGCACGTGTTATTTAATGTTGGTGAACTAGTTTTAAAGTGTATCTTTAAGGAATGCGTGTTTTTTTTTTTTTGTTGTGTTGGTTTACTATAGGAAGAAATACAAAATAACAATTAGCATCTTCGTTTTTTTTTTTTTTTTTTAGCAGAATATCTGGTTTAGATTACTATGTAGTATTTTGAAAAGGTAGAAAAAGAAAGAGGCAAGAAAAGTTGAATGCAAATAGATTGGTATAGTATAGTATAGTAAGAACGTAGAATATATATCTACATATATATGTTGCATATAAAAAGGTTAAAAAGAAATTCAAAATAGAAATTAGCGTCCACATGTACCTTTTTCTTTTTTTCGTTTGATTAAATCTGGTTTTGTTTACAATATTTGTATATTATTTAAAAGATAGAAAAAAAAGGTAAAAGAATAAATTGAATTATCAAGATAAATTTATTAAGAATATATTGCATTCTTAAATTTCTGAATACCTGGTACAGGATGGTTTGTATGTTATGAAATTAGAAGGTCAAAACAAAAAAGAAAATCAAAAGGGTATTAATTTCTATGTAGAAAATTCTAAAATAGAAACTATGTAATCAGAAGATTTAAATTGAAATTTGTAATTATGTCATACAGGTGGTAGACAAATTACGTTTTCGTTATGTATTAAGTTGAGTCTGCTTATTTTTTTTAATTTTCATTTTAAAAATAAATTTCTCGTTCTAATTAGGTGATACGAAATATAATAGTACATTGCCTACTTATATTGAATCATCTATTCTAATTTTTTTATTTTTTGTGTTGGTTATTTAGTTTTACTACAGGAAGAAATACAAAATAACAATTAGCATCTTCGTTTTTTTTTTTTTTTTAGCAGAATATCTGGTTTATGTTACTATGTAGTATTTTAAAAAGGTAGAAAAAGAAAGAGGCAAGAAAAGTTGAATGCAAATAGATTGGCATAGTATAGTAAGAACGTAGAATATATATCTACATATATATGTTGCATATAAAAAGGTTAAAAAGAAATTCAAACTTTATTAACTTTAATGTACAAAATATAAAGTGCATTTTATTTTTAGAGTATTACAAAAATCTCTTTTTAAATATGTTTTTACGATGACTACTACTTAAAATTGTAGATATGATCGGTTCATTGATCTTTATTCGCCTTTGAAATCTCATTCTATCAATTGCATATTGTTGCCAATGATTTTTCCGAGAAGAATTGTAAGCAAAGCTCCATACATACATAACTTTAATTTGTAAAGTTGGATTAAATCGTACTTTTCTAGTTGGATTATTTAATTCCATATGATCTATATATTTATGTTACAAATAAAAATTAAATTTTTTTTTTTTTTTTGTTTTTCATTTTAACACGTTTTCTTTAAGTAAGTACATATAGATATTAAAACTATTTTTAATTGCACATCTTAAACTTGAACTTACATTATGTGTTGGAATAGGACACATAGATTTAAAATGTTCAATTTTTAACAATGATGGCATTGTATTGGTTAAATCATTTATTTTAGTACTATCTATGTATTTTTCAAGAAAATTTTTTTTCTGCTTTCCTTTAACGTAAATTATATCAGCTGATTGTAAATAGTACTTAAGTATATCCCTCAAACATAAGTATTCTACTGTACCACTATTCCATTTTAATCCATTTATTTTATTTTCAGAATATTGAATATTGTATTTTGTTTCATGATTAAGTTCTTCTTCGGGGTAAGGCGCTTTAAAATGATATACAATTGGAATCAAACTCCCCTTTTTAAGAATAGCCAATTCCTTTATAAAATATTGCTTTTCATTTCCTTGTACAAATTGTAAGTCAACAATGAAAATTTGTTGGTTATCCATTATGAATGTTGATGAATGAATAACCTTTTGAGTGAATGAATCAGGACTTTATATTCTCTTTCTGAGTGTACATTTTGGTATAAATATAGGTTTGCTATCATGAATAATTAATTATTTAATTGTGTTTTTTCACCGATTTACAATGATGGTGGCTGGGCCAACATGTTGATGAAAAACTACTTTTATTCATAACCTAATAAAATTAAAAAATAAAATCTTACATCCGCAAATCAATAAAATTATTTTGTGTAACCCAGATAAAAATGCAGTACCGAATGATATAACAGATCTTGAGTATAGCAACAGTATTCCTGATTTTAGTGATAATAGAAACTCTGTATTAATTGTGATAGATGATATGATGTTAAATTCTTATGATAGACATGTCTGCGAACTATTTACTAGAGGATCGCATCATAGAAATTTATCGGTAATATTTGTAACCCAAAATATATTTCATCAAGGTAAATTTTCCAGAGATATTTCACTGAATTGCAAATACATAATTCTTTTTAAGAATCCTAGAGATAAATCACAGCTATTACCATTAGCCCGTCAAATATATCCGAATCAGGTCAAGGAATTTGAGAAAGTATATAATGAAGTGACATCTAAGTCATATGGTTATATATTAATAGATCTTACTCAAGAAGTTAATGATTTATTTAGATTGAGAAGTGACATTTTCGAGCAAGATTTGTGTTATTGTACAACAAATCAGTTGGAACAATATGCAAAAGAATATGAAACGATTGAAAATCAACCGACATATATTGCTCCTGTTAAAAAATTCTAAACCGAAATTCCAAAGAGTTATTATAAAACATTGTGAACCAGATGTAATTAAAATAATTTGTGAAATATCGTTAAATATTTTAAATGGTAACTGTAAGTTGAATAAAAAAACAAAAAATCAATTAAAAAGATATAAAAGGGAGTTAAGATCACTCATTTGTTATAAAAAATCAATAAATAATAAACAAAAAATTATTGTTCAAAAAGGAGGATTTTTACCTACTCTTCTTGGTGCAGTTCTTTCAGAGTTGTTGGAAATCTTATAAAATGAATAATTCATCATTTAATAAAATGATAATTCTCAAACCGGAAATATATGAAAAACTTAAACAAAATTCTAATCTTGAAATTAACCAGTTGGATAAAAATATGAAAAAAATTATGTTAAATAAGCATTTGACTGATATCCAGAAATGGTATTTTTTACGGCAAAACTTGTTTAAAAAACAAAATCAGAGCAGAACTCTTCCACAAAACAGAGAAAAAGGAAAAACGATACTAATGGAATCAAAAAGTACTCAAACACGTGTAAAACCATTACTTAAAGATGCAAAGGTACAATCAGATTCTGTTAAATATAGAGACATTAAAATGCAATTCCCTGAAGAAGAAATATATGAGGATACCCCTGATAATGTGTTTGAAGACGAAGAAAATGAAGAAAATGTTTTATCAAAAGCAATGCCTGCTGCAATAGCGAGGGAACGGTTAAGAAAACGAAAATCAATTAGGAGTAAAAATGTTCAAATATTTGAAACATATACTAGTAATATAATAACAGTTCCATTAGATAGTCCAAGTCCACCAACGAAAAAGGAAAAAACTATAAATAGATCTCCAAAACGTTTATTGCGATCAGCGAAAGCAGGTGATACTCAAACACAACTTAATTTTCCAATTCGTACAAATAAATCTACAAGTTCATGGACAAAGTACAAGTAAATGATGAATTTTAAGTCACATTACTCAGTGATTCATCTATGAATTTTTACCCCGAAAACACATTATCAACTTTTACGAATAAAATGGATAAATATATGATCGATTCTAATTGGAAAGTTGGTGTATCTGAAATATATGCTAATGATTTTATTCCAAATGTCTATGGTGAGGAATGGGAAAAAAGTACTCAAATACATATCACTGGTATGCAGACAAACCGTATTGGTGTTGGGACTACTTATATACCATATAGTAACGATGAAATGATATGCGATTGGAAGGTTCTGTTACTTCCTACTTTAATTCAAAATATTCGACCATTATTAGGATTTTCAAGAAAAGAAGTTTTACGTCTACTAATTTGGGGTATTTTTAACTTTATAAATGACGATACAAACTACGTAATACCAAACAAAGCTGAGGAGTTTCCAAAAACTTTATTATACACTACTATCTGTTTAAGTAAGCCAAAAGTTAACATCAAATTAAGAACAAATTTCACTTACAGCTTAGATGGACTTTTAAAAACATGTTTTAATCAAGCTTTCCTAAAATTAACTGACCCTAAAAAATATAAACCTCGTGTAATTGAAGTTTTTAAATTGTTTATTGATAGCATGAATTTAATTCCTGTAGAGAAACCAGATATGTTTTTTATATACACTGATATTATTGAACCACAAAATATAGGTGGTAAAAATGTAAGATGTTTAAGAACTGTTAATACAGAAAATGCTTTTACTAACACAGTAAAAGAATTTAACATAATTCAATATTGTAATGTTGAAAAATCATTTGATAGTATTTCAATGCTCTTATGTGATAAATATGGTTATAAAATAAATTTTAGTGATAGTAGTATTCCTACAAAAATTGTATTACATTTTAAAAAAGTATAAATAAATGTCAGTTTGTAAATTTTAATATTGATTTTATTTTAAACGTAATGGAGAAAGTGTATTACAGATATTATTTAGTACAATCCGGAAGAGGTCTTGATGACATTGGGCCTTTTTTGCATTCTACCATACCTTACCAAAGAGATCAAATATTAGGAAGTTTTTTTGGAGGTCTTTTTAAGTATTTGAAACCTATATTTGCTTCAGGTGCTAATATATTTAAAAAAGAGGTCATTAACTCTGGTATTAGCGCTTTATCTGATATTGCATCAGGGGCAAATGTAAAGGAAGTTGTTCAAGATAGAGGTAAAGAAGTTATGAAAAATGTAAGACGCGGAGCTGTTAGGAAGCTTAATGAAATGTATGGATCTGGTAAAAGGGAAAGGAAAACTATAAAAAGACTTAACATTAGCAATTCAAATTATTCTATGTCAAAACGGCGTAAAGTTAATAAGAAAAAGAAACTAAAAGATATTTTTAACTAATCATGGTGGAATGTATGAAATCTGAATTAGATATTTTTAAAACTCAACCTATTCAATCCAGTATTTTACGATCTGAGGAGGTTTCTTACAATCCGATTGCTTCCCTAGACAATCCGTCAACAATCGAATTTCTATCATTAGGTCATGGTGATACATATAGAGATTTATCTTCTGTATATTTACGATTAAAAGTACAAATTTTAAAAAAAGATGGAACTCTTAGGAATAATGATAAAGGAACTGATGGAATACTAATAGCACAACCAAGTGTTGTTAATAATCTTCTTCACTCTCTAATAAAACAGTGTAATTTACAGTTAAATGGTAAAAATATTACCCCCTCAGACGGTAATTACCATTACAGAGCTTATATTGAATCATTATTAAATTATGGTACAGATGCAGCAACAACACATTTGGAATGTGCCGGTTGGAATCTAGATAAACCAAATATAGCAAAATCTGACACTGTTAGTTCAAAGGAGCGCCAAAAAGCTTACCAAAATAGCAATGTTGCAGAGCTTATGGGCAAATTACATGTAGATATGTTCAATCAGCTAACTCTTCTGATAAATAATGTTGATGTTAGAATAGTTTTAACATTAGAAAAACCTTTTCTTTTTTCTTTTTCGGAGATGATTCTGATGAATCTCAATTAAAAATTGTAGAAGCAACATTGTTTATGAGACATGCAACTATTAATCCTAGTGTATTATTAGCACATAATGCTGTTATTGAGAAGTCGAACGCCAAATATAATTATAAACGGGTAGAAGTAAAAAGTTTTACGATTCCTTCTAATAGAACCACTATTTCGCTTGATAATGTATTTATTGGGCAGTTACCAAACACGATATTATTTTGTATGACAGAGAATACCGGTTACTCTGGAAAAAGATCAAAAAATCCATTTAATTTTAAACACTTTGATATTTCTCAATTCATGTTATATGTAAATGGAGTACAAATACCTAATACAATAATTGAAACCAGTTTTACGGAAGAAAATAATTGTTATACACGTGCATATCATACGCTATTTTCTGGTACAGGCACATATCATAATAATAAAGGTCATCAGATAACAAAATCTATGTTTAATAATGGATTCTTTATATTAGCTTGTGATTTAACTCCAGATGCATCAGGAAATGAAGTGTGTCATGGATTACTTAATCAAGGCACTGTCCGAATTGAAGCAAGGCTATCAAAACCGCTTCCCTCAACTATATTTGCCATAGGTTATGGAGAATTTGATACAAGTTTACAAATTGATAAAAATCGAAATTTGTTCACAAATCTATAAATAGATTACTTAAGACTCGAATTTGAGTATTTGTTAAGGTGTCATTAACCTGTGCACTTGTAGATGTAACATTTTGTTGTGATGATAAAAACAACTTATTCGCGAAAGATATTTGCTTACTTGGAATTAAAGAACCTTGTAAAAAATTAATAAAAGAGTTTACATACAAATTTCCAACAAAAGAACTTTTAAATTATCATCTTGAAAATTATACTTTTGGAACTGTTCACAATAATAAAATAAATAACGATCTTAGACAGATATTGGAGAAATTTGATATTATTATAACAAATGAAAAAATAAAAAAAGATTTCTTAATAAATTACACTAACGAAATAAGTAAAGTGTATGATTTAAGTAAATTTGATTCATGAATACTTTAGAATTAACTAATATATTAAGATGTAACAGATATACAAACAAATTTTTGAAAGGAGTTTTTGCTTTGGATAAATTACCTAATATAGTTGAAAGGCCAACATTCATGATTGTAAACATTGATAAAGCCAAAGATCCTGGAACACATTGGTTAGTTTTTTTTATTCCAAAAGATGGTTGTATAGAATATTTTGATTCTTACGGTGGCACACCAGATAAACCAGAAATTCTTAATTATTTAAAAAGCCAATGCATAATATTTAATGATAGACAATTACAAAGTAACTTTTCAGATGTATGTGGACAATATTGTTGTGTTTACGCTTGGTGTAAGTGTAATAATATAAGTATGAATAAATTTTTAACACAATTTAGTAGTGTTAGTTATATCCATAATGATAATCTAATTTTAAAACTTTATAACAGCATATTTGGGAAAAAGTATATTCAGAGCTGTGTTTCTAAACAAAAAATATAAATATATATATCTAAAATATTTCGGTTTTTTAACTCATTTTAAAACAACTGTGAGAGGAATAGTATCATATACAATATGTTATTGGCCTATACCTACTTTTTAAACGAAGCACATACGGTAAAAATTGTTGTTGGTTTTCATACAGAATTAATAGAAGCAACAATTTCATTACACCGCATTGGGAAAAATTTAATGTTTATTAATTATGAAAATTGGTTGGAATTTTATCAGCAATATCATTTACATCCTAAAAATAAAGTTTCTTGCTTACAATTTGGTATAAAAGCTGGAAAACCACGGTCATTTGTACTAAAAGATGAGGAAATTGATAAATTTCGTAATCTATTTAATTTTATCTACTTAGTAATGGTTTACAACAAAAATACTGAAAAATACAACAAAAATACTGAAGGTTTACAACAAAAATACTGAAGGATAAAAGAATACGTAAGAAAATATATTAGAACGTGTGTGGAAAACCAGCAAACTATATTAAAAGATGAAATATACATTGCATTAAACCGGTTTAATGTTCAATGTAATTATTCTAGATTATTTTTTGAGATTCCATTTTTATTAAAAGAATTAATAGATAAATATTCAAATATCAATCAAAAGAATAAAATGTTAGAATAAGATTAAACTGTAAAATAAATTTATAATAAAAAATTTTAAATAATCTTTATTTACTTTTGTTTTTACAATAAAATATGGCAATAGCAAAAACAACACAATAAATAAACAAAAATGTAAAAATTATATTAAACATCTACAATAATACGGATATAATGTGGTTGGTTGCAAATTCTCTTTATAATTGTCCAAAGATTTAGAAACTAGCCCTCTTTCTACAAAATTACTGTCCATTTGAAATGTTAAAATGTTGAATAACCAGACTTTTTGAGAAAATTAAGTATTTTTTTTATTAATTTGCAGTGTTACTAAGATTAGAACTGACAACTGACTGAATAAAAATTCAAATTTTGAAAAGGTATAAAAAGAATGCATTATCTTTATTGGTATTTATTTTAAGAATGGATGTGAAAGATTTCTTAGAAAAATACTCATTTACATTATTAGATGAACACAAAACTTATATTTCAAATTTATACAATTATTTAGAAAAAATTGTTGGTAAAGAACAGTACAGTTTAAAATATGGTACACATTTTAGTTGCTGTCCTTAGGCTTATAATAATTGTACGTCAGGCCTGACACTTGTGAATGCTATTTTTGTAATGTCAAAAGCTCAAATTGTAATGGAAATTCATAGACCAGCAAGGCGTAGATATCCTAGAAGGAAATTCTTACAAAGAGGTTTAAATGATACTTGGCAAATTGATTTAGTGAAATGATACCATACGCAAAGTTTAATAATGGCTTTAAATATATGTTAACTGCGATAGATATATTTTCTAAATACGCATATGCTGAACCTGTAAAAACAAAGATTGCTGAAAATGTTCTAAATGCCCTGAAATCAATTTTTGAGCGCGCTAAAGTTATACCCAAAAATATTCACTCTGATCAAGGCAAAGAGTTTTTTAATTCACAATTCCAAAACTATATGAGAGAAAAAATAATAAATCACTATCATACATACAGTGAATTAAAAGCATCAATTGTTGAACGATTTAATCGTACAATGAAAAATTCTATGTGGAAAAAATTTAGTCTAAATGGAAATTATAAATGGTTATCTATTCTGCAATCAATAATAAAAGATTATAATTCAAGAAAACATTCTACAATAAAGCTTCCACCTCAAAAAGTTACGCGAAAAAATGAAAGAAATATATTGAAAAATATATATATGCAACCTAAAATTTTTCAAAAAAGTAAATATAAGGTTGGTGAATATGTAAGAATAAGTAAATATAAAGGTCACTTCGAAAAAGGCTATCAACCAAATTGGTCAACTGAAATATTTAAAATTGATAAGATCAATAATACCTATCCAGTTACATATCAATTATCAGATTATAAAAATAATCCTATTTCAGGTGGTTTCTACAAAGAGGAACTCAATCCTGTTAAATATCCAAATTCTTACCTGGTAGAAAAAATTATTAAAAAACAAGGTAATAAAGTTTTTGTTAAATAGTTAGGGTTCAATGATGATCATAATACTTGGATTAATAAAAAAAAATAGTATTTAATAAATTTGAACATATTTGATATTTATTTGTGCTATTTATACTAAAACTTTTAAATAAAAATTTAAACATTATATTTCTAATTAATTATTAACATTAGATAATTTATATCCATAGGGAAATGAACTACCATCTTCCATAAATTTACGTTTTTCTAACCTTGTTTGATATTTTTTTATTTCAGGAACTGTAATAACTTTATGCTCTTTATTACGTCGAATATTTTGTGAAAGTATGTATATATCGTTGTCTTCCTTCACATTTAGCACCCCTTCTTTAATTGTATTAAAATTAATTTTTTAGGAGGCTGTATAGTTTAAACAAATTCCTTTAACTTTACAAGCTTTACAAGTCTAGTTTTTCTTCATTGTCTTTCGTACTGTGAACTTTATAAGCAGTTTAGTTTTTCGGGCCTCCACTTACAAATTCTGTAATGTAACTTCCAACACCATAACATTCTAGTTCATCGGTCATATCTCCTATAAAATCCCCTGTACGACTTATATATATATTTTTTTTTTTTTTCTTTATTCAATTTAATTCCTACTTAAATATTTAACTTATATCTAGACAATTTTTTTTTGAAATAATATTAGAAACATAAACAAAATTCATAAATATATATAGGTAATTTTTGGACCTTAGCTTTTAGCCGTCTGGTCGTATAGAATTTATAATTAATTTTGATTTATTTAAATGTTATATATTTTTTCTCTTTTTATTTCTTTTTTTCTTTTTTTTTTTTTTTATATAGAATTTATAATTACAATTTTAATTTATTTATATTTTTTTTCTTTTTTTCTTGTTTTGAATTTGTTTGGTTTTTATTTTTTTCTATTTTTTCTTTACTGTCACTATTCTCGCCTTCACTTATACTAATAATATTTGGTATGTATTGTATTTGGACTACAATTGTATAAGTTCCTTGATTTTCTTTTTAAAAAAACAGATATTGTTGATTTGTTTTAACTCAGTGGGTAAATCATTAAATAGTTTTAGACAGTTATACAAGCAATTTTATTTCTCGTGTCATGATATAAAACGGAATCAGTGTCATAACATAAAACTCTATCCTTTAGTTTTTCTAAATAACTATATAATTTTAATCGAGCTTGAGTAGTTGTGTAAGCTGCAATACATACATTTACAGTAGATAATGATTCACCTGCTTCTTCTTTTTACTGCCAATTAACTATAATGTTTTCCTCACTTACTGGAAGAATACCACAAACGTCTATAGATGGATTTGTTAACATGTCATATAAATCCTTAGGTTGATTAATAATTATTGTTTTTTGTAAGTTTTCTCTCTGTCCAAATTTACCCCAAAAAGAATTAAGCATTAATTTTGCAAAAGATCGTAGTCCCTGATTATTTACAATTTCATTAAATTCTAGTTGAATATTTTCATTTCTAAGAAAATCCGTTATATACTTCTCTTTCTCTTCCTTTGTTATACAGTTACTAGGCCATCCCGATGCCTGTTGTTTTATTTTTAAAAATTTGTTCATCATTTGTGTGAAAAGACCATCTGTTTTTGTTACACCATTGTATTGACATATGTTGTGACTCCATATTTCATGAATTTCTAATATTTTATATTTCAATTCAAGATCTTTAAACACTTCATCAATAATCCATGTTCCAAGTAAAGCTCTTTCGTTATCATTATGTAAACAAAATTCATTTAGGTTTTTTTCCTCACTACATGTGCGACATAAGGAAAACATTAATTTGTTGTTTTGTTTTACACGTAATACTGGATGTATAAGATTTTCTGGTGGTAAAATTTTACATTTTATAAGTCCATTCAAATCTTTTAAATTTTGTTTAGTACAATTAACGTTTCCTACATAAACATCTGGATGGCCGACAGGAAATTTTCCATATTTGCAAACCCATGGATATATAGAACAAATATCTATATATTTTATTTCTTCTCCTTTTTTACATTTCTAGTAGTTGTAAACATTATCTGTACGACCACCATAAAAAGAATCCCAAGGTTTTAATGGTGAAAGTTGTACTAATGGATACTTATTCGAGAATAAAAATCACATTCCCACATTTCAATTACATTGTAATCTAATCTTTTCAACCTATCAGATTTTCTAATAGTTCTATCATATCGTTCATTCATTGTATCATTTTTATCATCATATAAATATGAATTACGATTACGTGGAAAACAGTTAGGATGACCGTGATAATAATATCCATAAAATTCAAAAACTTGATAAGTTTCTGAACAAAAACCATCAACTTTTACACCGGCTACGACAGCTTCTTTTTGTTTAGCAGCATGTCTAATGTAAATATTCCGTTTTTACTCCTCCCAAACCAACCATTGAATAGCTGCCTTTGATTGGTTATCTGAATACCTATACCCGTTTTTGGGTATTAAACCAATCGTATCTGGTTTTAAAAAATTATGTCTAAATGCAAGATTACAAGCAGACGCTATAGTTGTGGCCTCTAGAAAAGGTTCAACGTTACATTCTCTAAGAAAAAATTCTCTGAACTTTAAGCATGATTGCGTTAGTATTGCTACGTCATTTATACAATATTTTACAATATCATTTTCCATATAGAATTCATCATTTTTGTGATCTTCATACCATTTCAGAAATACTTCACGTTCGTTAGTTTTCATGGTATCTGGGTTATAATATTCAACAGGTGGTAATGGTCCAATATAATTTTTATTTTCCGTTGTATTGAAGAGATGCGAGAAATATCCTTTTTTCAAATCAATTTGTAAATCAAAAGCCTTTGGTAATTTTGATAATGCCATTGCAAAGTAATTAATTGAGTCTATAAATTTTATGTTATCTAATAACATCATGATAATTTTTGAACCTCGCATAATTAGTTTAGTTTTTAAAGAGGTTTTTTCTAATATAATATTTAAAATAAATTGATGGTCAAAAGATTGTCCATTATGTGCTATTACCACGACAGTTTTGAATTCTTTTCTTATCTCCATTATGTATATCAGAAATTGCTCTATAATATTTCCCTCTTTAATTCCTCTTCTTCTAAATTTATATATTTCACAAAAATATAACGAGGACAACGAAATACATGCGTCACATCTTTGCTCGAAAACACACAAATTTGGTTCATGTAGTTTAATATCTGATAGAATGCCTCTTATGTACTTCTTTCCAAAAGCTTTTTCTTGTTGTGTTTCCAAATCGTAAAATATATAAATAAAATTTTTTAGTTAAGGTTGATTTTTGTTTTGTTGAATAAAACATTTATGATTCTCAGGAACATAGTTACTGCAAATCTTGCAAAAGTATTCACCATATACATGGCTTCTGTCGGCTCTATAAAGTTTTAAGCAAGACAAACATTTTTTAACTTCGTCACAAATACTGTTGCGTTTTGAACTTGACGCCCTATGGTTATCTAAACACATTCGACCTCGAAATGAACGATTACAATCATTGCATAAAATTTGTTTTAAATTATTAAGACATAGTGGAGAGTGTTGACAACATGGACATGTTCCTGTGCATCTATGATTACTTTTGTTTTTGTATGGAATGTGGCAATCTTCACAATAATAACTGGCGCAAAAGGTTGCAGTCAGCGATTTTATTACGTTGTAGTGATTTTTATAAAACAACAAATTTAGCCGTTTTCAGATCCAATTTCTTCAAATATTACCTCTCTGCCTATTGCTCCCCATTTGTACACAACAATTTTATAATTTTTCAAACATTCTTGAAACTTTTTGAGTTCCTGTATTCCATAACCTTTATTTGGAATTTTTACTCATGCATTTTTAGTTAGTTCGGTAGCTTCTAAAGTTTGTAATTTTCCTGTATCATTACGAATTTTGTGTTTGTAGTTCTTATCATTTTTAGTTTGTGATATTGCCACAATTAAGGCCTGAGGTAGACATAAATTGTTTTTGTTTTTAATGCAAATTATTCCCTTTCGCTTTAAGCTTTCCTCATCATATGATGAATATTTTTGTGATCTTCAGTAGTATAGCTAGGTCTGTTCTCGACCAGGAAAAGACGTGACAGATGTTAAAGATAAGGTTTGATGTTAACGATAAAAAAATTATAAGAGATAAGATAAGGAGTATGACTCATCGATGACTCATCAATGACTCATCGAATAAATTTTAGATTAAGTTAGTTATTTGGATTTTAAAATACCAGGCGCGCAGATTTGAATTTTTTTTAAAGAATTAAATTAAAAGCTTTTTTAATTTTTTTTTCCACTTTGAACATTATGTTTTGGTGATAAGAACTTTTTCTGGTTCTTGCAATTTTAAATTGTGAAAAAAGAGAAAAAATATAATACGACAATTTGTTTTAGATATGAAATATTGTATTTTAAAAATTTTTAAGAAATATGACGTCAGGGAATCTCCTGTATAATTATATATTTTTTTGAATATATGACTATACAGTAATTATGGAGTAATGTTGTTGTTGTTGTTATTTATTTTCGAAGAATTTATATGTTTTGTTATTTAAAAAAAAATTTTAAATCATAATTTCTTATTAGCTAAACGAAAAAAATTTGTTGTGCGGTTTTATTCTCATTCGTTTGTAGGAAAAAAAGTACCTATATCTAACGAAATTTTTAAAGTTGTAAAATAAAAATCTTAAATGATGTCAGGGGATGGGGATTCCTTTTGTTAATTTAAAAAGAAAAAAAACAAAAAATATTAGTACTACAAAGCTTTTTTATTTTTTTAACGTTTTCCAATATTTATAATTATTTTCTTTAAATTTGTTTATGATTTTAGCTAATCGTAATAAAGATATTTTAAAAAATTTGGTTGAATTGTGTGTAAAAAATTAAAAACTTTCGTTTTTGTCTGTACTTTTAAGTTTGATAAGTTATTTAATTGTTAAAAATAAATAAAAGAAATCAGAAACTTGTGGTTTTGCCTGCACTTTTAAGTTTGATAAGTTATTAAATTGTTTCAATTAATTAAAAGAAAACGGAAACTTGTGGTTTTGTTTGCATATTTATTTTAAATTTGATTATTGGAATATGTCAGTTATTTTAATTTAGAATAACCCACACATTTTTAAAAAGTACTATAAAAGTAGAGTAATTTACATTTTATTCATCATTCAAAAAGTAATTATTAAACTTTCAAGTATGGACTCAGACGAAATTCAGATAATTGATGACTTCCAGATTGCTCCACCGCTGAGCAATTTTATACACCATCAAAAACAACAACAACCAGCAGGGAGCAAAAGCGGATATAAAAGGAAAGCTGATAGCGTTACAGGGTTGTTGCATAAGTTCAACGAAAAAGTAACGAAGAAGAGCTTATTCAAAAAAACCCTGAAAGCATCTGAGATAGAGCAAAAAAAGTTTTATTATATTCAGAAAATAGCTTTGGTAAAAACACAATATGGACCGAGGATTTTGTTGGAGTTTACCAACACGTCATTTTTTCTGCCAGCATACATGGTAGAATTTTTAAGTGAAGAAGAAATAAAAAATTTAAATGCGCAGGTTGATATTTATATGATCTGCAATGATAAACATCAATACAAGTTAATTCAGGAAGATGTTTATTCCCAAGAAAAACTTGCTTTAAATCAGTAAGTAGTTAAAGATAAGATATATATATATATATAAAATACAAACAGAAAATTAATATTAAATCTAATATGTAAAATAAAAATACAAACAGAAAATTAATATTAAATCTATATAACTGTAATTAAATATGTAAAAATAAAAGATTTACTTAAAAAAATTTAATTAATATTTAGTTTTTTTTATACTTTTTGTGATTTTCAGGTTCTTGAACGAAATATACGTTTTTTTTTTTTTTTGAGATTTTCAGATTCATGAATGAAATATGCTTTTGAGATTTTCAGGTTCTTGAATGAAATATGATAAGACTTAAATACTATATGTTAGATTTTATTAATAATTAATTTAGTATAGTACAGTTCGTGATATAATAAACATGAGTGAAATATCAAAAACAATTTTAAAGAAACATATTGAGCTTTCTTCTTTTTATGAAAAAAGTGATAATGTTAATGATGTAAAATCTTATATGATTTTGTTATTAAAAAACTTAATAAATTTAGAAAATTTACAAAAAGAAAATAGAGATTCTAAAAGTGGTGTTAAATCTTGCATAACAACAGTGATTGCTCATTTAGAATCAATTAAATTAAAAATTAAAGTCAAATTGTTATGTGAAAAAAACTTAGAACTTCAATGGAAAAACTTGTCTTCAGCATTTGAAAATAAACAGGTGTTGTATGTAAATGAAATAAACCCTAAAATATTTTTAACAAAGTGTAAAAATATTATATTAAATAAAATAAATGAAATATTATTGAAATATAATTCAATAAAAATTAATATGGTGTTTTGTGGTGAGTTTGTTTTACCAAACAAAACTGATGATAAAGATGAACCATTTTATGACTTAAAATATTTAAATACTGAAAATGTAACAGTATTAAAAAATGATAAAAATTGTGAATGGTATGATATATTATCTCAACAAATATTAATAAAATTTGATGATTTTCAAGAAAAAGGTAGTGGTTGGGCTTTATCATCAATAATTAATTTAGTAACAAATGTAAACACATTCACACCGTTTGTTGCAGCATCATCTTACATAGAATTACCATCAGTTATTAAAAACAGAAAAGCATGTATTAATATGAAAAATAATGATAATGCTTGTTTTGCCTGGTGTATAATGGCTTCACTGTCTCCAAGTGTATCTCATACTGACCGAGTATCCAGCTATCCACATTATGAAGAAAAATTAAATTTTGATGGTATATTTTCTCCAGTTTTAGTAAAAGATATTCCGAAGTTTGAGAAATTAAATTCAATTTCTGTTAACGTTTTCGGGTTGGAAATGATTGGAAAAGATAAATTTAAAGTTATACCATTTTACTTAACAAATTTAAAAAGGAAAAAACATGCTAATCTTTTATTGATTCAAAATATTTATGATAAAAAAGAAAAATTTAATACCTATTATGAAAATAATATAGAAACTGAGAAAATAAAATATCATTATGTGTTAGTAAAACATATGTCCAAATTACTTTCATCTGATTTAAACAAAAAAACTAAAAAAAAAAACTTTTGTGATAGATGTCTCAATTATTTTGCAACAAATGAAAAGTTAAATGATCATACACCATATTGTAACAAAATCAACAAATCTGCTATTGTATTACCTGAGAAAAAAGATACTAATCTCAAATTTACTAAATTCAAAAATAAATTAATGGTACCATGTGTTATTTATGCTGACATAGAATGTATATTAAAAAAAACCTTCTCGGATAACATTTATCAAGAACATATTCCATGTTCTATAGGTTATTATATAAAATCAACATATATACATAAAACAGAATATCGTTTTTTGCGGGGAGAGAACTGCATCCAATGGTTTTTAAATGAATTGAAAACGATTGGTTGTTATTATTTGGAAATTGATTTGTTAACACCTGTTAAAATGAATCCATTAACAACTGAACAGCAGACAGCAGGTTTTATTTGTGAAGACAAATTTTTAGAAAATGAAATTAAATGTAAAGATCATGATCATTTAAGTGGAGAATACAGAGGAGCTGATCATAATAGATGCAACTTAAATTACAAAACATCATTCATTATCCCTGTAATATTTCATAATTTAAGTGGGTATGATGCTCATTTTATTATAAAGGAATTGAATTCAACAATATTTGGTAAGATAGATTTACTTCCTTTAAATAAGGAAAAATATATAAGTTTCACTAAACATGTTGAGAATAGTAACATTCAATTTAGTTTCAGTGATTCATATAAATTTTTAGGAAGAAGTTTAAGTAGTTTATCTAAAAATTGTAATGAATTCCCAAATTTGCAATCTCAATTTGAAAAATTAACAGAATATCAATACAATTTATTACATCAAAAAGGAATTTACCCTTATGATTATATGGATAGTCATCAAAAATTTCAGGAGACAGTATTACCCGAAAAAAAACTGTTTTTTAATGAAATTAATAAATCTGATATAAGTGAATGTGAATACAACCATGCCCAAACAATATGGACTGAATTTCACATAAAAAATTTAGGTGAATATTCTGACCTATATTTAAAGACTGATATTTTATTATTAGCTGATATTTTTGAAAAGTTTAGGAGATTTTGTAAGAAAACTTATGATTTAGATCCAGCACATTACCATACTTTACCAGAGTTTTCTTGGGATGCAATGATGAAATATTGTAAAGTAAATTTTGAATTACTAACATATGTTGATATGCTTATGTTTGTTGAAAATGGTATAAGGGGGGGTCTAACACAAGTTTCCAAACGCTATTCCCAAGCGAATAATGTGTACATGTCAACATATGATTCAAATAAACCATCATCTTATATAAATTATTTCGATATTAATAATCAGTATGGATGGGCCATGAGTCAGTTTTTACCATTAAAAGATTTTGATTGGGTTGCAGACATTAATAAATTTACTGAAGAATTTATATTAAACATTTCCAATGAAAGTCCAATTGGTTATATATTCGAAGTAGATATACAATATCTAAGAGAGCTTCATCATTTACACAGAGATCTCCCCTTTTGTCCTGAACATTTATCAATAAACTATGGTGAAAAAAAGTTGATAGCTAGTTTATTTGATAAGGAAAACTATGTTGTTCATATAGAAGTTTGAAATTAGCTCTTAAAAATGGTTTAAAAATAAAAAAGATTCATAGAATTTTACAATTTACTCAATCTGATTTCCTTAAACCATACGTTGATTTAAATACTAAACTACGACAACAAGCAACAGATACAATTGAAAAAGATTTCTTTAAACTATTAAATAATGCAATATTTGGTAAGACAATAGAAAATGTTAGAAAATATTGTGATATTAAACTTAAAATTTACTACCATGGATGTTATGGTGCTAATGCTCTGATAGCGTCTCCATATTTCAAAAGTTCTTCTATCTTCAATGAAAGTTTAGTAGCCATAGAATTATATAGGACTGAAATATTTTTCAACAAACCAATCTATGTTGGCATGGCAATATTAGATATTTCAAAGCCATTGATATATTAATTTTTTTATGATTACATGAAAAAAAAATTACAACAGAATTGTAGTCTTTTATATACTGATAGTCTTATTTTAGAAATTAATAACAAAAATATATATGATATAATTAAAGAAGACTGTTATGAACGGTTTGACACTAGTGATTATCCTAAGAACAATAAGTGGCAAATTCCTTTAGTAAATAAAAAAATCAGAGGACTAATGAAAGATGAAATGAACGGTAAAAATATTATAGAATTTATTGGTTTAAGATCAAAAATGTATACAATTAAAGTTGAAAATGAAGAATATATAAAAAAAATTAAAGGTGTTAAAAAATATATTGTACAAAAAGAAATAGAGTTTAGTGATTACAAAAAATGTTTATATGAAAATAAAAATAAAATAATTATACAAAATTTAATAAAATCAAAATGTTATAATGTAAATAGTATTAGACAGAAAAAAGTAGCTTTAAATTCAAATGATGATAAAAGATTTTTATTAAGTAATTCATATGAAACTTTACCTTGGGGTCATTATTTATTAAATGAAAGTAATAATACAAGTTAGTAATTTTAATACTTTATTTATTGAATTATGTAACAAATTTGATTATAATAAAAATTATGAATTATGTAATAAATGTAATAAAAAAAATAAATACATATACATAGTTTGTTTTATTTTTTTGCATGTTTTTTAACCATCCAAATTACATATAATTTTTTCTTTATTAGGTTTGTTGTAATTGTATATGATGATGATGATAAAATCGAAACTCTCCTTTTTTTTTTTTTTGACTTCTTGGTTTTGTTAGAATTATTAGTCATTGGTTAGAATTATTGGTCATTGTTAGAATTATTCTGTTTTATTTCTTCCTTCCAACTTTTAGTTGATTCCGTTGAAGTATTAGCTAACTTTTCATATTTCTGTTTAGATGCTTGCTTAGTATATTTATCCATATTGTTATGATAATTATGATTCGATCAATAACGTTTGATTGATCTCCTCACACTGATATTGAATGGAAATATTTTTCTTCTTAAATAGCATTATTTTGATTAATCAGCGTTTTTATTATTTGAACATTTTCAAGCGAACAAATCCCAACATGATTAAAGGAACATCGTTTTGTATTAGGATGAATGTGCTGAACTTTCAATACTTTTAAACTTATTGAATCGTGTTCATTTAAATCGATTACATTATTTTGTTTTAAAATGCTTTCTATCCAGCTTTTTTTCTCATCTTCCTTAACATAAATTTTATTATTTTTTACGAATAACTTTAAGAAACTTATGACATCATGAAAATTTGTTTTGCCATCATTCCATTTAAACCCGTGATGGTTTTTTGTTAACCAATTGTTTGTGCTTTTTGTTTTTTTATCTAAAATTTGATATCCATATGGAGATTTAATTATGAAATGTTGAATTTCATTATTTGAACTTAGAATGACAATTTCCTTTAATATAAAATTATTATTATTATCTCGGAAACCTTGTATATCAATGAATAAATAATCCATGTTTTTATGATTCCGACGAAGAATTAAATTGATTAAATTTAATATATTTGTGTAGTTTGTAAATTAAAAAACTTATACAATGTAATCCAATCATAAAAAATACCCCCGCAATAAATGGTGGTATTTCAAAAATGCAACAAGAATCTGAAGATGATGATGATTCCGTACAATTTTCTCTCATATTATTTATTAATACGCATCTAAATAATTTTATTAACTTCTCCTGTTAGCGGTTTAAATTCAACTAAACGATCATTCAAAATGAGACAATAAGGTGTAGTATTGTCTGGAATTTTTTTTAAAGTCTTTAATTAGATTTTAACATCAACTGCCCCCATTTTTAGATTATCGTTTTGATAACGAGTATCAATTATTAAGATTGGAGAATTAGTTTTAAAGTTTTCCCATGAAACTAAAGATTCTGATGTTGAGTTATTATAATAAAATTTTCTAAAATTCGAATATGCTTCATATGCTAAAGCATAACGATTTTTTGCGAAATCTAAATTCATATCTTCATATGGATATGATTCTGAATTTAAATATACTTTTATATTTTCAATATCACAATAATCAAAAGTTGAAGGATCTTCATCCAGTTTATTTTGTTTACCAGTTTGTAAAGCAAAAATAATAAAACGAGGTTTTTCAAGTTGTGCAGCTGTTTTAACCTTCCAAATATGATGTGTAGTTCCTGCTGGTAATGTAGGATACTCGTGCAATTCCCAATTTCTAAAAGGAATTTTTATAACCGAACCATTTTCAATGCTTTTATATAAATTTAATTTAAGCCTATCGTTTAAGTTAATATGTTGAACCTTCCAATGTATTTTTGTGATAGTAATTTTCGGTTTTTCACTGGCATTAACAACACTACATAATAATGAATTATCATTTGATCGAGAGCGAGTTAATATCAATTCATGTTTTGCATTTGGAATAATATTTTTATAATCTTACGCAAATCCTAATAATCTCTTTAAGGGTACACAAAAATTGAAATGAAGTTCATTCATTTTAATTGAATTTTCAGGAGACCAACTTCCATTATATAAAACGGTACTTTCATTTTGATTGAGTGAAATATAGTTTTTTAATGTTGAAGTTATTCCAGCATTACGATTATGATCAATTTCTTTCCCATTAAGTTCATAGCGAATTTCAACAAATAGAAATGGTATAGCATTATTAACTAGTTTAGTATATGTAACAGCTGATCCATCATGTTTTGTTACATATCCTTCTATATAAATTTGACTTGTAGGTGGTAATATATTTAAATTCTGATTTTGTATTTGTATTCGAATAATATCACTTAATCCAAATGAATTTAGATATGGTGAATATGAATACCATTGAGCACTAATTATACTTTCATCAAAAACAGGATCATTAAAAAGTTCCATTTTAATTTGTTTTTAGTAAATAGCCAAGAGATTTTAGATATTCTTTATTTTCAAATGATAAAGGTTTTTTATATTTTAAATGTGAGCAGACACCTCCTGCTCCTTTGAATAAATTTAATGGATTGAACTGTTGGTTCTTACGATGTGAAGGTATATAGAATTGATGTTGCTGATTTTGATTAAATACTATCATTATCTGGTTTTAAATGTAATCTAATTGTAATTGTTTCTCCACGAAAATTAATTAAATTACCGTTCTGATCAAGCAGTTTTACAGTAATAGAACTTATCTGATTAAGAGTTATAGGTAAATAAATGACATTCGTAGGAACTTCAACTATTTTATATCCTGGACTGACGTTTATAGAGCATTCGTGTGAAATGTGTGCTTCTTTTCCATTAATATAAGTTCCAGAAATAATATTACATTCTACTCTTACTATGTTTATTTTATTAATGTCAACAAAAAGCTCTGAAGTATGCCATTTGTTTGGTAATAACCTTTTCCTACTAAAACCTAATAATTCACCGATAGTATCTTCTCTTTCAAAATCAATTTCTTTATCGGCAAAAATTTCGCACTTTAATGTGTTATTATTTGCTCTTAAAATCAACTTTTCCTTATCTGTTTTAGCTACATTCAATGTTTTTCTAAGAAATTTTTCAATATCTTCAATTTCGTATGAACCTGTGGGAATTTTGTAGGTTTTATCATCAATAATAAATTTATTATTTTCCTCATCTATATTTGGTATTGAATTATATGTTTGGAAATCTACTAAACCACATGTATATTCTCTTCCCTTTAGATCTATAGGAGGAAAATAATTATTTGTTAATATGGAAGAGTTTCCGTTTAAAGTTAATGTTATTGACATATCTTTTACTCAAATAATAATGATATATTTCAGAAGAGTATTCTGCTTTTATAGATTTTCAAGGTTAATCCATCTTAATCATTAACATAATGAAAAACAATGCATACATCATAATATATTCTAATTCTATTTTTTTGTTCTTTTAATTTCTTTACAACTAAATTCAAATTATTCTTTATCAGTTAATTTTTTCGGTTCTTTTAATAGAGAAAAATAACCTTGAACTTGAACAAAATTATTAACCTAGGTTATGTTTAATAAAACTAGACTAATAATAAAAAAGCAATATTTTTTTTTTTTGTTATTATGTTATGTTTTTATTTACTGATAATTTTCTTTTGTTAACAATATGAAATAAAAATTCTAAACATAAATGACCACAATTATATGAATTAAAGTTTTGATATTTATTGTAGTTATATACAAGCTTATCTCCTAAATATTTAATTACTTCTAATGGAGGTTGCAAATTTCCAAAGCTGTCAAAATATTGTATGATTTGAGGATTTTTGTAATAAGCTACCCAATGCGTTCCATTTCCAATAGAATTATCTAAATTTATTATACCACAAGGTTTGCGTGTTGGTAAATTATCTCGCATAAAAACTCCACGGAAATGTTTTAAGTATTTTTTTCCAAATTCTTCTAAATCATAATTAGTAAGTGCTCTTTTGGGTAGCACATTTAATGGTTTTTTGGATTTAAATAAAGACATAATCCTTTCTTATACGGTTTTAAGTGTAATCCCTTTCCTCTTTTTAATGCAATAGCTTCCATCATTTTATTATGACGCTCACTTTCATGTAACTGTTTGTGTGCATTTTTAGCATCGCTTACAGCCTTAGCTATCCCAGCAGCACCACCTGATAATGCTCCAATAGCTGAAAGACCAGGTAGAATTACAGGTAGAACTCCACCAATTTTTGGTACTGGAATTATTCTAGGAATATCGATTATTTTTTGCTGCCCCCTAGAAAATTTTTGAGCTGCTTGCAAAGCTATTCTTATAGTAGTTTTTTCATCCATAGGTTTTTTTATAGTTTTAACTGCTGTTCTAGCTTCTTTTATGACATTTTTCAAAGGTTTTTTAGTTTTCTTTGTTTTCTTTTTTAAACCCATATCTAGTTTAACTTTCGCTTTCATTTAACCCTTTGCCAAGCTTTCTCTGCTCGAATTTTATCAGCTATATGAGGTTGACTTTGATCAATATTTTGAGAATAAGCTATATCATGCTCGCGACAAGATTCATCTAAACCATTAATAGCTTTATCACCACGAGCTTATCGTTTTGATAAGTTTGTTCCAGGTTCACAATAATTATAACCGGGTAAATGTGCTTCAAATGGCAGTTTATTAATTAAAGAATTAACAACACCTTTTCCATTGACAGTTTTTTTATTACTGTTTGAATATTTATTTCGAAGAGGCATTGGACTGTTTAGTTTCAGAAAGACACTCAAACACTAATTACCTTTTATGAAATGAAATTTATAAAAGTAAATAATGCAGTTAAAATTAAAAATTTTGATCAAAATTCAAAAAACAAAATTAAAAAACATGGTGAACGCTTTCCAGATAGTATAAGAGGATTAATAGTTGGACCTTCAAATTGTGGTAAAACTAATATAAGTATGCTTTTAGATCCTAAAGGGCTTAAATTTCAAAACTTATACATTTACTCGAAATCATTACATCAACCTAAATATGAATATTTAAAAAAATTAATAAAACCAATCAAAGGAATGGGATAATATAACGAATTTTCAAATAACGTTGATGTAATTGAACCTTCGGTCTCGCAACCAAACTCAATATTTATTTTTGATGATGTAGGTTGTGCTAAGCAGGATAGCATAAGAGCTTATTTTTGTATGGGACGTCATCAAGAAGTAGATAGTTTTTATTTATGTCAGTCTTATACAAGAATTCCAAAGCACTTAGTTAGAGATAATGCTAATTTTTTGATTATATTCAAGCAAGATGATTTAAACTTAAAGCATATATATAATGATCATGTCAATTCTGATATGTCATTGATATGTCATCATGTCACATTGATTTTAAAAAATTTAGTGCATGTTGCTGGAATGATAATTATGGTTTTCTATTAATCAATAAAGATGACAGTTTAAATAATGGACGCTATAGAAAAAATTTTACTGCATTTGCTAAATTTTAGTTAACAAGAGATATGCCATAGTAGGCAGGCAACTGAATGAATCTTTCAACAGTTACTAATTGAACGGTGTTATTTAGCAGTTAGCAATTTGCAGTTAGCTGTTGGCTATTAGCAGATGGCAGTTACCAGTTAGCAATTTGCGATTATCAGTTAGCAGTTAACAGGAGAACAGTTCAGTCGATAATTTACAGTTAATACTTGAACTAATCCTCATTTAAAAAATGGATGAACAACTCATGAAAGATTTAATTAAAACTAGTAAAAATTTAAAAAGCAAATTTCAATCTTTAAAAGTTCAAAAGTTATCGGAAGACCGTAATCGAGAAGAAGCTTTTACTCCAATTATAAAACCATTGAAAGAATTAACAAATGTTGTCAAACAACAACAACAACAATTTTCAGATAATGATATCAAACCGGAAATTAAATGGGCTGCGGATGATGATAACAGGTTTAAATCAATGCCGTCATTTATATCGGAAATTAAAACACCTAGCAACAAGGCTAGTACATACAATGAATTTAAAACTTCAACGCCGAATACTTTAAAATTCTATAATGATGAATCATCAATTTCAAAAACTTCAACACCAAATACTTTAAAATTCTGTAATAGTGATGGATCATCAATTTCAAAAACTTCAACGCCAAATACTTTAAAATTCTGTAATAGTGATGAATCATCAATTTCACAATTTCCTGCTCTCACCAAATCAGAACTTGATAGAACATATGGACCACGTTTTGATAAATCATTAAATATTCGAAAACTTGGTAATGCTAATTTTGAAATAGATGAAAATACTAAAAATATAGTGATTGATGATGAAGAATTTAAGGGAACTGATGGTCTATATGAATTAATATTTAAAAAAAAACCTTTAAACTATACTGAACGTGCTTTAAGTATGTATTATCAAATACTTAACAAAACGAATGCACATAGAAGAAATTATGATAGTTTAGGACAAATAAAAGGAAACACAGGTTATAAATACAAGAACATATTAAGGAAATATTATTAACATGATTACAGCACTAGGTATAAAAAATCTGGTTCAGATTATTGAAAAAAAAATTTTTTTAGAAAGTTTTTACATAAATCTCCTATGCCAGAAACATATTTAAATTATACAAATCAATCAAATCAGTTTGTTTGTTGGGATGATCCTAATGAGTTAGTTGACAGATTAAGACTTTTAATTAGTTCACAATCAGCTGGTAACAATAATCATCACAATGAAATTGTATCTATAATTGAAGAATTGAGAGAAGCAAATATAATTCAATAATATTTTAAATTATCAATCAGTAAAAATCATAATGCCACTTGATAAGTTTGGACGTAGTACAGCTTCTTCTTCTTCTAGAAAACTACATACTCAAGGTCCTCCAGGTATAGGTTTCAAATTAACTTCTGAAGGAAATTATGATTTAGATAACAAAATTTTATTAAATGTTCAAGATCCAGTTAACGGAAATGATGCAGCAACACAAACATTTCTGAATAACCAAATTTTCTTTCAGAAAGAATTAATAAAAAACTACATAGGAGAAATGTTTGATCATACAGAGACAACAATGTCTATAGAACTTAAATTAGCAGAAGAAAAATTATGAATTTTAGAAGAAAAAATGCAAGATAGTTTAGAGAATATCCACATCAAATTTTCTGCTATGTTAAATGAAAAATTTTCAAAAATGAATGATTTTATTGAATTTCAAGTTAAAAAACCAATTGGATTTATTAATGAGAGATTACAAAAAGCTGAAGCCAAAGCTCAGTCGGCATTAGATATAATTAATAATTTAATACTTAAAAAGTAATTGGGATTAGTTCTCATTGAGTTTTCAAAATGGATATACATCAAATAGGATATTCTTTAAATATTTTTTTAAATAAATATGAAGATATTTTATTGGAGGAACATTATGAACAGTTAAAAGATCATTTCAAATTTTTAAAATTATTTAAAAATTTTATACAAATTGAAACGAAAGAGTATGGATATCATTGGGATATATGTCCCTATACATCAGATAATATTACAAGTCTTCCAGATACTTGCCCATGTTATTCAGCAGAACAATGTATGTTAAACTGTTCCAAACTAATGGAATTATATAAAAGAATAGAAAATAAGTTATAATAAAAGTATACATACTTTTAAACTAATATACAAATAAAGAATATAAAATACATTGAACATTTATTGTTTGCTTTTTATTTTATTTTATTTATTTATTTTTTTTTTTTCCTAAGGCAGGTGGGAATCTTCGATGAATTTTTCGAAGAATTTCCCCTTGGTAGTGAGTGTCAGATTCTTACTGACTAAACCCACCTCCCCCTTTAGCCAATATAGTGGATGAAACCCTTACTTGCGAACGCAGTATATTGGCTAGGGAGTAGGGATAGGAAAGGATAGAAAAATGGATACGGAAACATTGTATTGGGAGTGGGATTGTAAGGAAACAATGAATCCGCCTATTATTATTATTTTGCTAACAGTGACTAAAGCCGTCACAACAGTTACAACATGTAGTAGTAGTAGTATATATTACTACATGAGGCAACTATTGAAGGCAACCCCCACTGTCTCTGTAGCGGCTGCTATTATTGGTATTAATATTCTTATTAATATTATTATTATTTTACTACAGAGTCAGCGCCATCAGTTACAACATGTAGTAGTAGTAGTATATATTACTACATGAGGCAACTATTGAAGGCAACCCCCACTGTCTCTGTAGCGGCTGCTATTATTGGTATTAATATTCTTATTAATATTATTATTATTTTACTACATAGTCAGCGCCATCAGTGGATTACAACATGCAGCAGTATATAACACCTTACTTGCATGATATAACCAAAGATAGCCCCACTGTAGTAGCTACTATTATTATTACTATTATTATTATTATAATTATTGTTATATTATTATTGTACTATTTATTATACTATTTAATTGTACTATTATTATTATTATTATTATTATTATTATTATCATTATTTTACCACAGAGTCAGCGCCATCAGTGGATTACAACGTGCAGCAGTATATAACACCTTGCATGATATAACCAAAGATCGCTCTACTGTAGTAGCT